>PVKB01000203.1:667872-990896 GCA_004027205.1 Ctenodactylus gundi
TCTCTCTCTCTCTCTCTCTCTCTCTGTGTGTGTGTGTGTGTGTGTGTGTGTGTCTGTGTGTGTGTGTGTGTGTGTGTGTGTGTGTGTGTGTGTGTATTTATGTGCATGTGTGTATCCTTTTCTTGAACAGCTCCCACCTCTAGATGGCTGAGTTGAGTCCATCTGGACAAGGACCAACCTTTTGTCATTGTTCGCAAAGGAGAAGCACTCTGCTGAGAACCGGGTGTGAGTCACAAAATGCTGACCGAGCTGGATGGTCTGTTCTGGGCTCTCTACCTTTCCCTCTTGTAGTTTGGTGTGTGTTCAGCCTTTCCTACACACTTACCTGCAGTGACAGACCTTGAGGTTCAAATCAACAAGGACAACTCTGACCCTCAGCTTAGAGCCTATCTTTCTGACTCATGGTCATTTCTACAATAATATTTATTTTATTAGTCTTTCTAAGACTCATACTATCGTTGTGTCATTGTTTATTAGAACTACTGTGACATCCAATGACGTCTCCCATAAAGTCGAATTCCTCTGCTGGTCTTTCAGAGGCCATTGCTGGCTTCATCTTTTTTCTGTCTTTCCTCAGGATATGCTGTGCATGATTTTCTTTGCTCTTTCAAAGAGATGCTTTTAGTTTGTGCTGATTTTCCTGTTTTAGCACTGTTTTGCACGGAGCTACATCACCAGGCAATTTTTATTTTATTTTATATTTATATTTGGGGATAGCATATTATAAAATTGCTAAGTTGCCTGACTGGGCTTGCATTTACAATTTTCACACCTCAGCTTCCCAGAGGTCTGGGATTAGAGGTCTGAACCACTAGGTTAGGCTTATCCTGTTGATTTTTATGGTCCCCATGTAAAAATTAAGCAGCTACTTATATCTTGATTTTTTTTTAATGTGTGCTCAGAGAGATTGTATATCAGTGTGTGACAGTAAGACA
This sequence comes from Ctenodactylus gundi, assembly GCA_004027205.1. NCBI lineage: Eukaryota > Metazoa > Chordata > Mammalia > Rodentia > Ctenodactylidae > Ctenodactylus > Ctenodactylus gundi. The sequence goes on from PVKB01000203.1 coordinate 668,808, forward strand.
CATAAATCTTTTGGGTTTTTCGTAGGGACCAGCAAAATATAGGAGAACTACAAAGTTGAAAACGTACTTGTGTCATCTTGTTTTCAACATCCTCTTCTAGAGAGTAGAGTAAATAAAGTTAAACTCAGCTATATTTAGTTGCAGCAGCCTAACATTTCTGATTAATGAACATATGTACCTTAAACAGAAACTGGGCAAAGCAGCGCTACTTAAATGTGTGTGCATGTATTCACTTTACCTGGAGGTATTGTTAAATATATGAATTCTGTTTTCATAAGATTGCAGAAGGGCCTTGAATTCTTCCTTTTAATGAATTATTAGATTTGGTTCATTGTGGGGATTTGCAAATGATACTTCAAGTTATATAAATGGAAAGCATGTATTAAAAAGAAGTTGGTTTTGCTTTTAAAGTTCTCTTTTCCTGACAGTTTTCCTTGACAATATCATGTCAAACATGACATTGTCTATATTATATATTATTAAAGATATTTTCTGTGGCATCATTGTATATAATAAGACAAAACTTTTTCCAAACTGTATACTCATGTCACTTGCTGTGACAGAGCCACCCTTCTGGAAGAGTATTTCCTTTAAGAAAGCAGACTGGCTCCAGCACCATGCATTTCTCTGATGCTGTTTTGGTGTTTGGAGACACCTGTGTGAACAGCAAATTTAATTCTTTTTCTTATCAGCGGCTCTTTTTTCTTTGCACTGATTTCAAACTCCAGGTCTTATCTTTGTGACTTTGTGACACCTTTCTGTCTGATGACACTTACCTTTTATTTCTTTGGGCTTTGAAGAGAACTTAGTAATGCCAAAAAAAGTAATGTAATTCATAAAAAAGTTTTATTTCCCAAGTAGGCCTTTAAAAATTAATACTTACTCAACTTTATTTAAAGAATGTTACTTGACCACACGTTTGAACATGTAATGAAGTTCTTTTCTTCTTATCTCTAGATTATGTGTTTGTAATGGTAACCAAGTTTTAGATACATAAAAATTTATTAAACTTGCAGTTTCTTTGATATTTTAGGCAATGTTTTCACTACACACACACACACACACACACACACACGCACGCACGCACGCACACACACACACACACACACACACACACACACACATTTGCACATAATAGATAACACTTTTTTTCCTCAATAGTAGAAGCTGAACCCAGGGTCTTGTACACTTACCTAAGCCCTTAGCCTACAATGACAAGTATAGATAGACATTGGTCTGGCTTCATTTGAACTTTAGGCTGGTGAGAGGATCTCTTTTTCATTTAGTCACAAAATTAAAACCATAGCTGTGAAAGTCAATTGTTGCCTAAATGTAAAATTTAATTGATATTTTTAACATTTTCGTGTATTTCCCCCTGAAGTCTCTGTTACCTTACCTTTGATATCATTCTACTCATTCTAGTCCTTGGTCTCTAGTCACCCTTTTATCTCTTGTTTGTGCCAGTCTCCAAGTTTTTTTTTAAAGTACCAAGTCTCTCTATTTTACTTCTGTCTGTTCTACAAACCTCTGAGTTGCTTGTAATCTCAGAATTCTTTAAAGATACAGATCATGTTTTACTTATTTACTTATTTTTTCTTTCTGTAGGCTATTATTTTGTCAGAGACATTATGTGGGCTATTTAGTTTTTAAGGAGTTGGGATTCTAACAGTTACTGAAGCTGACCAACAGAGTGCAATCATGTACTCTCTTGAGAGTTGCTGACAGCTCACGTTTGCTTTCATTTGAGGGAATATTCTCTATCAATTTTTTTTTCAGCATGAAGATCTCTTGGAAACCCATGCAACACATCAATATTGACTTTTTCCCTATTGTTTTGTAATTATTACTTACTGTGTTGCCTAGCAACTGTGTGCATCATTCATGGACCTAACATTAACTTGAAACCGGTTAGAAATGGAAACTGTAGATACATGATTTTTTGGGATTGCCATTGTTTCATATGTCTGGCTGCAATAACATGATAAACAGACTATATAATAAAGTTCATTTCTTACCATTTCTGATTTAATCTACACAACAAAATTAACATTGAGGTACTTTAATTAATAGTAATAGAAATGTAGTGGCAGTAAAAATCTTTGCAGCCAGCTTTTCTCATCCCAAATAACTTTTCTTAAGAGGAAAAGCAGAACAAAAACATGAATTACATATATTTTTTTCTTTGAAAATCATTCACAGGGATATAAAAGTATAGCTTTTTTTTGAGTACTCCAATGTCATAGTCATCCCAATGAGTCTTGTTATCCTGCTTTTCAAAATTTAGGCAGTGATTGGCAAGGGACTATTTAAGAAGAAAAAGCTCTCAGCACCGATCAGGGAAAAATGGGTCACAGAGACGTGTTACTTCCTCCATCAGCACCATTCAGTTAGCACTGTGGGCACTAGGCTGTAGCAACTACTAACAAGTTGGGAGAACTTGTCCAAGCTGAGACATGAAGCACTCTGACGTTCATGTTGCTAGGGATGAGGAAACCTGTGCGTTCAGAAGTTTTATGAAGACCTATTGATTTCCAAACATTTGATGACTTTTCCTTACTATGAAAATAATTGCTGACTTATTTATCTCAAAAAGAAAAAATATCTTCAGGAAATGTGTATGAGCCTTTGAAAATGGGATATTGGGTTTCATATGAAGTGTATATTTGTTCCTTTTGAAACCTCATTTCCTGTAAGTCAGTGAAATGGCTCTCACAGGAGTGGCTTTTAAATGTGGGTGGATAACAACCAGTTTGTAGATTTGACAAAAAGCATGACATTTTTTCCTAGAGCAACAATGAATACAAGTGGGCTGAATTGTGAGATTGATTTCATCACCTCACATTGTATACATAGATCATGACATCATATTTTACCCCATAAATATATGCGTTAAAATTTGTCAATTATAAAAACAAATATAAATAAATACTATATTATAATAGGACCTAGAAACTCAGTTCCCTCTTATTCCCAGGTTCCTGATCTGTAAGTTGAAGATAATATCAAATAAATGCAATACTCTAAATCTCAAAGCAATTCCTCAAATAACATGTATTATTTTATTTATGGCCACCTACCAGAATTTTATGTCTACTTCAGTTATAATTGATTGACCAGAATACTCTCTAAAATAAAGGCACCTTTTTGGCTATTCATTGGCAATGAAAATTACAATGGTTGATAAATATGACCTATAGTAATAAAATGGAAAAAATGTTTTTCTGGAACAAAATTTTAACAGATAGCGGTGAATGTTTAAAGTTTGAGCTACCCTTTTGCAAAATTTCTCAAATGAATATATTAAAAAACATTATTTTAGAAGTTGATTTGACGATCCAATAGAATCCATTATAAATCTTTATCTTCTTTTGTATTGTTGATAAAAATAGCTAAATTTTTATATTAACAAAATGTTTCTTAATGTTTCAGAGTACAGATGATACAGATATATCTGTCATCGCCCAAAACAAGAAATGCTTCGACAATGATATTGTTTGTTCTAAAAGTGTTTTGATTTCAGTTGGAGACACAGAAATTTACCTGGATGATACTCCTTACAAACAGGTTAGTGAGTTATTGCTCTTAAGATGGTTTTTAACTTGTTTCGCTATTACCAAAAACAGACTAGAAATGATTTGGCTACTTCTCACTATTAAATGGTTGTAAGATCTAGACTTTTTCTGAGTCATTTTGCTTGGCTTTAGTAAGCTATGTATGACTTGTTTCTTCTGTCGACGCTCCACTGTATTCTGACTCTTTCCACTGTTTCCCTTTTCATAGCCACCTAGCTGGTCCTGGCAGCCAACACTGTTGCCTGGGTGCCTTCAACAGCTTCCTTTCTTCTGGAACTCCAGTCTTTTTTTTTTCCCCTCCCTCTGGCCCATCCTCACACATTACAGCCAGAGTGGTTTTTCAAAAATAGAAATCTAACCTCCTCTGTCTCTGTCTCTGTCTCTGTCTCTGTCTCTGTCTCTGTCTCTGTCTCTGTCTCTGTCTCTGTCTCTCTCTCTCTCTGAAAAAGGGACCTGCTCTGTAGTCCAGGCTGGTCTTGAACTCACTGTGTAGCCCAGGCTGGCCTTGAATTTACAGCAATCCTGCTGCCTCATTCTCCCGAGTGCTGGGACCATAGGTGTGAGCCACCACCCCCGGTTTGTGCAGTGCCAGGGAATGAACTCAATGAGATTTCTAGGCAAGTGCTTTAACCATTATACGATTACTCCAGCCCTTCTGTCACTTCAGAGCCTCAAAATTTGCAGATGCCTTTACAAGCCTTTGCCAATCTAGTTGTCACCCACTTCTCCACTTTACATTTTGTCTATTTTTGCTTTCAGCCCTCATTCCAAAAGTCACTGCTTTCATCGAGCCTTAACGAACTCTAGGTTCTCTTGATACTGCCCCATGCAACGTTACTGTACCCATCTGGATCTGTCTTTTCATTTAATCTGTTCTTGTGGGACACCTTGCCACCTTGAAGGACCTCCTTTTCAGGCCCCCATGTACTATATTATAATGCATCAGACTTCAGTGAGTTTACTTTTGTGTTTGTCTACCTTCCACAATTGTCACAGAGACATAGGGACCCTTGTCCTCCTTGCTTATGTTTGTATCCTCAGAGCCTGTCCAAATTAGAAGAATGAGTCTATTTTATTTAGTCACTCATTTGTGAATAATATATACTGTGGATAAAAATCTGAGCTATATATGGAGGCTATAACTGTGAAAAAGTACAGCTTGCATTTATGAAACTTAGACAAGGGATATATTCAAGTAAATGAAGTGTTTGGAAAGTGCATGATCTGATAAGTGGCCTTTAAAAGTTGACCTCTTTTCTGGAATTATGTTGTTTACATTTAGCCTGCCAACCTTGTTCATTAAAAGTATCCAGATTATATGTTTAAGTGATGGCTTGTGTGAACTCTCTCAGTAACTGGAATGGCTCATGTTGAAAATAAAAGTGAAATTTTTAATGGTACACTAATTCTTCTGCATAATAAAGTTTGAGTGAGAACCATTACTCTAGAACATAGCTTGTATTTCAGGCAGAAACACTGAGACAAGTGAGACAGTAATTAAGTTTTTGGCAAATAAGGGTTTCTACAGTCATGTTGAAATCTTTTTGAAGTAATTACAGAAATTTGGCATAACCATAAGCTGGATATTAATTTATAGGTGAAGGTTCTGTCTGTGGATAAGGATGTTGTAAAAAAAGAGAGAGGAAAAATAATAAATGCCACATCAAGACAATTTGACACATTTCAAAAGTGGTAATTATAGCTCTGTGTAACTTTCAATTTCTAATTTTCACCTGCATGCAAGTGTTGATGAATTTCCTCTCTGTAGGTCCTGAAGAATGAAGTAAGATTAAGAAAAGTCATTAAAAATAGTTTGACCTTAATAAATTCCCTGCTCATTTTTTTCTCAAATATCGGAACTGAAAATAAGTAGCATTTATTTTATGGCAGGTGGACTACTCATCCAGAGACAGGAAAAATTCTGTTACTTTTTTTACTTGACTGCACAATTTTGTTTTTGTGAAATATGTGAGATATAAATACTTAAGTAATTTATTCAAGCTGTATTTAAATGTTTTACTTATCCAACTTTCTACTTTATCTACCTTGCATTGCTAATATTTGGTTGAAATGCTATATCTGTCATGTGAAACTAAGTTCTGTATTTTGGTCAACTTATAATACTTCACTTTTTCAAAAAGAAACATTATCTCCTCATCTGAAAATTAAAAAAAAAAAGGTCAACCATTTTTTGGTCCAAAAAATTATTGTTTTGATAGTGAACTACTCTGACTAGTGAAATGAAGCATTTCATCTCCAAAGGTGAATAGAAAACATTTGCTTTTCCATCAAGATAGTTGATTAAACATCAAACTGTGGGGGGAGGGGGGACATCAAGGCCAAAGACAGTTTGGATAATTTGAAATCAATGGGAAAGTGCAATGGAAACTTTAAGAGTAGGTTTTGTGGTAAAATGTGACTCAAGGTCAGCATAGTACACAACTGAGTGAGTCTAGTGCAAAATGGGAATGTGGGGTTCCGTTTTCAAAACAGAATTTTTGTGGCTTTTCTTTGTGCCTACTTGGACACAAAGGTGCTCATGTGTGACTGCAGAGCCTCCCGCTACTGAGGGCCTTGCCCGACGCCCTAACTTAGCACCCATGTGCAAGTGCTCAGCCTCCCGCTGCCCTGCCTGGTGCTCTTAGTGGAACATAGTTGTGGTCCCTGGGCGTCAGCAGAAAGCAGGCAGCTGAAAATCAATCAAAGTGGTAGGGGGGGCAGGAGGAGGTAAAGGGTGTGTAAGTAAAGGCTTCAAGGTTATGGTTCATGCTCACTTATCCCGTTGAATTTCACTTACAAAACATAAACTCAAATCTAACATTATTAGAATTTCAAGATGGCAACCACAGAGCACTGAACCAAGTGTGGAACTTTTGGGTGTGAGTCTTTGTCATTGAACTGTCCAAATATCCAGCCCATGTGGGGAGTTTTGATCAGTGTGCTCAGGGGAGGCCTCAGGGGGAGAAGCGTGAGTCTGAGAAGAAGGAAGCAATCGTCCCACAACCTGAGAGGAAAGGTCCTAGCAGGAGGAAGAACAAGCACAGAAGGGGTCAGCGCAGCTGGACCCGAATCAGTGAAAAGGAAGGGGAACTGGAGGGTGGGACGTGTGAGGCTGGGGGAAGCGGTTAGTGTTAGATGTGATTACATACGGCACACCTGGTGTATACAACCTAATAGTGCACACCTGTTTTAAATACAGCTTTGGTCTAGAAGATTGCAGACCCAGGTTATACCCAGGTTATTTTTTCATTTGTCCTTTAAACCATTTATTTAAGTTACTCTAGTAGAGTATTCTCAAACTATGCTTTTGTTATTACTTTGGGGAGAAAACCAAACTCAGTTTTTCAAATCTCTTCCAAATTTTATTCTGCTTCTAGATAAATTAGTTTTACTTACTTCGATACAACTCTAGTTTTGGTTATTATAGAAGCTAATTTCAAGGTTATATTCAGTGTAATAATATTTAGGGTATCGCTCCAGGTTATAAAAAAGTATTGTATAATCTCATTTTATGGAAAAGTATTTCAAATTAATTTTCCAGCCTATTTCATCTATAGTTTTCCCCTACTTTTACCTACTTTGCTCTATCAATACAAGCTTATATTCCTACCAATGCAGTCTGTCACTTCCCTGTTCAAAAGACTTACTGACTACATTTTGCACATGCAATCTTTATTGTGTTATGGGTAACTTGGCTGCCAAAGTTCTTAGACTGTGATTCATCACACAATCCATGTTTTAGCTTTCTGGTGCTCTTTCTCCTGATCCAATCTTGGACATTCCTGTCCCATCCTTATGTAAGCCATTTTTTTGTTTTGTTTTGTCCTGCTTTCTTTCTTTAATAATTTCTTCATTCTCCTTCTTAAGCTTCTATTCTTTCCTGTGCATGTAAAACTTTGTGTAGATCAGTTTATGCACCTTCCTTGCAGGAAGCCTCCCAAATCCCTTTGGTGGTAACTCTCTCTGCCACAGTATTGCTCTATTTTACCTGAACACACTCAAATACGTGTGTATATGGTGAGTATATGTATATGTTTTGTGCTTTGTTTTTATTATTAAATTCTGGCTTTCAATAGAAATATTCCATAGATCATGATGGCAATGTCTTCTACCAAACTTAGCAATTTTATTTTTCAGTAAATACTTGATAACATCAATAGACTCTATGCTGTCATTAGCTACTCAGAGACATGAGAAAGGCTGATCTCTCTCTTTCAGGGAAGGCCATACATTTTTAGTCCTCAGTCATATTTATTTATTAGTAATATAGAATTTCTGATTCAGCAGGCTCATCCTTTAATGTCCCCTCAAACCATTCCCTCATTTACACTCCTCATAACTGGATTTTTTTTTTTTACTTTTGCCTATTTATTCATGTTTAGTCCACACCTACTGCTTTGTGTTTGATTACCAGGTTATGTATTTCTTATTTTGGACATTTGTTTTTAATTTTCATAATAGATTTTGAAAAGAAATTGCCAAGTACATAACTAGTTATTGACAGGTATTAAGTTAATTGATTTTTTTACATTTCAGTTAGAGAATGCAATATTCATTGTTTTTCTCTTATTTTTGAAAGAAACGATCAGGCTTTTTTCTGGAAAGTAATCCTACATACCAGCTTTGGAAAGCTGGAAATTATATAGTAGTGTACTTCCCAGAGGAAGATATCACTGTTCTTTGGGATAAGAAGACAACCATTCATATCAAAGTTGGGCCACAGTGGAAGGTAGGTCCGCTTGACCTCTGAGTGAGATGCAAGAAATGGAATTACATCTCCCTTTGGATGTATGGTGGAAATAGAATGATGGATGTTTTCCTTTAAAAACAAAGTTGTATTGCAGAATTACTAATGATACTGCTGTGAAGAAGAACTTTATCAACTAGAACACAGTGTTTGTGTGCAATTATTTCTCCAAAAGAAATTGAGTTTTTAAAAAAATTATTAATGTTTGTCTAATCCAAGCAGACTATGAATATATGTGGTGTAAAATTAAAGAAAAATTGACAAAGTCGTGACATAGTTTCATAAACACATGAAAAATTTATTTTGAAAAGATAGTATACTGTAAATGTAATATGTATCTATGAATTCACAGTCTTTTTTATTTTAAAGGGATAAAGCCCTTGTACCTATACCATACATTTGTTTGTAATCTTGAATATATATTTTTCAAAAATCTGAATAATCTTTAGTTACTGCCAACTTTCTTCAACTTATGCTCTCTGTCTTTGTTCACCATAAATTTTTCCTCCCCTGTTTTTTGGAAACAAACATCTACTTGTTTACATCATTATTAAGTGATGCCTTATTGTTTGGATGGCCTTCTGTAGAAACGGTGACTATTTGGAGAAAAATTGTTTTTGAGAACAGAGGTCCTGTGGCAATCAGCTACCTTTGGGCTAGTAATTCTTGGGTTGTTGTTTACTTTGCTGAGTAGACTGGCAGCTTTTTTTTTTTTTTTGTACTATTAATAAAGAGCTGCATCTCATTCTTCCTTATTGAGGAGAGAATTCAACAAGTTTGAATTCAAGGTTAGAAGAAGGAGTCCCATTGTCTCTTCTGCCAGGTGTCTTCCTTCCTCTAAGAGAAATATCCTTCACAGTATTTTGAAAAAAAAAATCCTTTGGATGGTGCAGTCATGAATACTGCACATGGTTCCTGCAATCATCATTTCACAACTCAAACAAACTAAATTATCTTGGTTGTTTCATTTTTTGTGGTACAAAATCTTAAAAGGATTTGCATCCGCACATAAATGTAGATAGATGTGTTTATGTGTATGCTGTGGTGTACAATTATATTTTCTAATTTATTTATGTCTGTAGTGGTATCAATGCTGAAATGTTAATAAATGTAGGTATATAAAATTTGAAGAATAATAAAATATTTGAGATAATTACAAAAAATTAAATATGTATGAAAATTTTCTTTTTCAAATAATTTATATTTTTGATTTCAGATAGTTTATATTTTAAAATGATTGTTCCAGAAGTTCTTCTATGTACTCTTAAATATTTTAAGTTTTAATAAATATAAATCTTTAAAGGATAAGTATAACCTACTTCCTGATAATTTTCTTTTTACTTTAGAATAAACTGTCAGGATTGTGTGGAAACTTCGACAAATGTACATCTAATGATATGACCACATCTAATAACTTGGAAGTACGAAATGCTCAGGTATTTGGAGATAGCTGGGCATTAGGACAGGTAAATTAAATATATATATTTTAGAAATAAATAAATAGATCTTTTTATTCATAGAAGAGCATTTCTGTAGGTTAATATTTTGTATAATGTTTTCATAGTAATTTATTATTAACTTATTTATCTTTCACTCTAATTCTTTTTACAACATTCTGATGCAAAAGATATCTCTACATTATAGAGGAAGAAACTGAGTTTCATGAAGATTAATAAATGACTTTAATATATATTGCACAGACAGAATGAAGCAAACTTCACATTCAAATCTATATCTCTCACGTTTTCCCAACCATTAAAAAATGTCTTGTCCATGTATTGCATTTCTAAGACTGTTGCATTTTTTTGCCACCTGAAAGCAGTGAATGAAGGCAGAGTTTCTGAATGTTTGCTTTTCTGGGAAGTGACTGATATTAGCATTCTGCAAAAACAAAGGTGTGAATGTGTCCACGTGCATGTGCTCGCATGAGCAAACTCCTATGTGTGTCTGTATGGAGATCAATTTGTTGTAAACTGTCTTTAGCAGTGATTGAATTAATTGTGTGATTTTCTTTTTGAATGATTTATGGAGGCTTTATTAAATCACAGAGGATGTATGTATTTGGAGAAGGCCCTGAAAAAACTGCACGTAACCTATGGCTTTATGTCTAAATTCTCAATAAAATAGCATTCTGTGGAACACATTTTGAAAAACCATGAACTAACTCAGAAAACACATTCAACTTGGAAAATTGGTCCTACTCTTCTACTTTTTAACAGTTCTATTTTTCTTTTTAATTGATAACTTTTGAAATCACAACATCCTGATTGGTTACAGTTTAGTAAATATGAATAAGGTAGTCTCCTCATTAAGAATTTAGAGTCTAGGTTAGTAGGCAAGGTAGAAAGTTAACAAAATGTAGTAAGGTGTGCGCTTTAACAGAAGTGCACGCAGGTGGAGTTCGTGATGGTCTAAGGTGGACTCCTGGAGAAGGTGACTAGAGTTGAATTCTTTGAGGCTTATTGGTACTGGAAGGTGACAGAAAAAAGGGAGAGCAGCCATCTGCAATGTCACCAAGGTTGGAGAGAGTATCATGCATAAAATGAATATCAAGAAGTTCTGGATGGTTGTGGTTAGGGTGAGAAATAGAGAGTATAAGGAATGCACAGTACAGATCTCTAATACATGAGCAGCAGGGAGTATTTATATTCCAGCTAGAAATGACAGTGGAGATTTAGAAAACAATCTGAGACAATAAAGATGAAAATCATTTGTCATCTGCTGAAAAATTGCATTAGGAAAGATAGATTTGCAAGCACATTCTCCACCCCCACCAAAATTCTTGTACCTTCTGGCTCTAGAAACCTCAGATGCAGTTGTTCCTCCTGACAAAAAGCAAAAAGACTGTGGTGTGGTGGGGGACAGATAGGACAACGAGTAAGGGTGAAGACAGGTTAGGATGTGTTAATAGAGACGTGACTGAGTGATGTTTAACTGGAAATTTACAGATTTGAAATTCAGAAATGAGATCTGAAATAGAAGTAGAGATTTGGCAGTTCCTGGTATACTGTTGAAGTCAATACATAAAGTCATAACAAGAAAAATGAAAGATTGAGGATTAAATCTTCCAAAAAGGGAAACAAAAGAAGCCTCGGAAACAATAGACAATGTAGTACAGTAGCAAAAAATCCAGCAGCAAAATGTGTCACCAAAATCGAACAAGGAGAATCTTAAAGAAGGACCAAGTATAAACAGAAGGGGAGGTCGCAAAACAGTAGGTAGGATGCAGACTGAGAGGTTTTTTAGTGATGGCAAGGCCATAGCTAACCTATCTCTAAGGCAATTTCGCCCAGGTGGATGAAGGGATGGAGAGACCAAATTGCAGATGGTGTGGGAGATGTAAAGCTTAGAGTACATACAATTTTTATAAGATGATTTGTGGCAGTCATGTGAAAGATAAAAAATTAAAGAGGTTCTTGCTCACAGATGTTGTCATGTAAATATTTGCATTTGATCATACATTTTATCTCTACCTGTGATATCACTGTAACTTAATATTCTGCTTAGTTGCTTGTAAAAATGACAAAAGCATTAGCCTACAGCATGTGAATAAGAGATGGGAATAGAGATAAAGACCGTATGAAAGAAAGAAAAAATTAGATGCTGCTGTCATGAACGCAGTTAAGTTGGTGACTTTGGATTTAGGTTGAGAAATCTCTCCTTTGAAAACTTTCCTTTCTCTTTTAAATTTTCTCAACAGTGTGAAGATCCAAGTGAAATAATGAAACCGTGTGAAGCACATCAAAATAAATTTCCTTATGCCAAGAAAGAATGCTCCATTTTGTACAGCGATGTTTTTGCTCCTTGTCGCAACGTGGTAAATGAGCACATTACTAACACTCATAAATTTAAAGTTACCTCTGTAACTGTAATATTGACAGAACAGTTTGCCAGCCCATGGGCTTTTCAGGTCTGCTTTCTAACTAACCATCGTTAAGACCTGCTTGTGAGTGTGTTTTCTGTAGTAGTGCTGCTAAATGCGGCTCGGCGCCTTCTCCCTCTCTCTAGCTCCCTCTGCGCTCGTTTGTCCATAATATTTGTCATCATCTGTCCCAGTTTATGAAGTGTTGTTTAGATGCATCATTTTTTGATCACAATTTTTTTGTCTTCAGAAAATATTGCCAAATGGGCATTCTTTGCCTCAACCCAATATGTAATAGGATTCCTAGTAGTGTAATCAGAATGTTTTTAGAAGCATATTCTAGAGTGGAATGTAATTTATTCAGAAACTTAACAGTCACAACACCTTTCTCCCACAGTAATTTTAGATCACAAAAAAAATTTTAAAAAGACTTTTTTATATGTGTAAAAATCAAGCAACACTCCTGCTCTTTGCCAAGATATGCTTCTTGCCTTAAAGAAAGGCACTTGTGTGAATTCTGAGTTGCGAGCTCGGCTGGCTGATGCTTTCTTGGAATATAATGTACACTTGGAAGAATAAATGACAAATACTGCAGTTCAGACAAAGACATTTGTCAGATTTTTTTCTTGAAAATAAGTAATCTAAGTCTAGTTTGAAGGAAAACATCTGATTGTATTTGTTGTCTCTGATGACAAAACTTTCAAGTGAAACATATAATTTTATAATTATTCATCCAATCAACATGGGTTGGCTTAAAAGTTTTGTGAGATTTAATGACTGTACTGATGACATATCTGGTGATACTAACACAGGCACCTGTTGCCGTTGTACATAATCAAATGTGCTAACATTCAGAGAATCTGCAAAAAGTCAATACATTTTCTAAATGCTTGATTGTACAGCACCAGGCAGGAGTAAAAGACCCACTCAAGAGTGAGCAAAACCAAGGAATTTAGTATTGCACAGTACAAAATTCTTTGATGGTTTCAGATTTGACATTACGCCTGATCTTTAGGAAAACAGTATGTTTAGAATTTTCATATGGTATCCAAGAATATCACAACTTCCTGAAAAGGGCATTAAAACATTTTCTCAGTCCCTTCAAACTGTATGTATGCATGTACTTGGATTTTCTTTTCATATTTCAACTAAAGCTCAGGCCCCTCTCCCAAGTCTGCACAAGTATTAGAAGGAACTAAGTATGAAATAGATATGAGAACCCAGCTGTGTACTATGATGTTAGTGAAGGTATATGCAAAAGTAAAGGTATATGCAAAAATGTAAAACATTGTACTCTTCTCACTAATTTGATTTCCAGTAAATATAGGTAGTTTTGCCAGAAATGTTATTCATTCTACTGACTAATGGTTCTGTTATCATTTTTAAAATATCTCAATTTTAATGTCTAATATGGTAAATATAGATAGAAATAATCCTTTAGTCAAAAATCGTTTTGGGATGTTCAACACTTGTTAAGAGACTAAATGGAATTTTAGAGGAAAAAGTTTAAGGACTGCGGTATCAGAGAGAATTGAGGATGCAAAGATAATCCTGCTTCATTTATAACACAGTTTTAATAGCACATTACATTTTGTTAGCTACTGAATTATGTGCCATGCAGATACAGTATGTAATATGAGAAAATTTTAAGAAAATATTGTCATTCGTAGTTACTAGAAAGTTGCCTAAAAGGGGGCTAAGAAAAATACAAAATGCAATTAGAAGCAAGGCATTTACTTCTTTCAGTGCTATGTATCATGCTGATAATGAAATAGTGAACTTCCAAAAAAATACATTGCAGACTTTGAAGTTATTTATATATTTGTTATTCATACTACATGTTTGCTGTTCTTTGATATGAAATTTACCTAATTATTTCTCTTTCCTGTTGGCAACACACAGATTTGAAGTAATGAGCACTCTCTAGGTGGCAGTGTTAAGCTGATAATGCCGATTTTAAAAAGTTTTCTTGTAGAAGTTGTAAAAACTCCAACTTACTTAATGCATTAATGTTTATTCATAGCCAGCACCTACTGTAGTTATGTCATCTTTCATTTCTCTTTCAGATTGATGTCACATCTTTTGCAAAAAATTGCCATGAAGATACATGTAACTGTAACCTTGGCGGGGACTGTGAGTGCTTGTGCACCAGCATAGCTGCATATGCGTACAAGTGCTGTCAGGAGGGGCTGTCTGTTCACTGGAGACCGTCCACGCACTGCTGTGAGTATCCTCTTAGAACGTCCTTAGGTAGAAGGAAGCATTGTAAGCAGATCTATATTAATTCTAGCTTTATATAAGTAATGCCATGGAATTTATGAAAACAGAATTAATTTTAGATGACTAAGTCCTGTATTCCTTTCAATATCACAAATTGTAGTGTATCAAAAGGAAAACTTTTAAGTAATTTTTCTGTTGTGTTTGACTGCTATCTCTGTAAATCTGAAATATAAATTATACATCATTCTCAGAGAAATGGTTTATGATATCAACCTTATTATGCCTGTGAGGTTTCACTGTTTTGATTATAAACCTTGTATTTGTTAAAAATAGATAGGACTTATTTTCAGATTTGATTTTTAATAAATTTTTATTTACTTGTATAAGTGGATAGTCATCTGAAGAACAAATTACAATTTGAAGAGTTTGTTATTTTTTAAGTTGACAGATATATTTGCATACCTTTAAACTAGTGTTATAAAATTTAGTAGTTCTTACATATTAACTTAAAGAATCCCATTTGCTCAGAAGATGATCTTATCTTGCCATTCTCTCATGTATTTGCTGATAAATATGTTGTCGCATCTTGCACATATTCAGATAGCGGTCAGCTTTTTGCATACTTTAATAGTTCTTATTTTTTTCTTTTAGCACTCGATTGTGAGTATTACAATGAAGGTATGTGACGTTTTACTGGGAGTATTATTACAATATCCTAATAGATATATATATATATGTTCATAAAAACATTTTGACCAATTTGTAAAATAAGCAAAGTTTGTATAGTTCATATCTTGACACATCACTCCATGAAAGCCTTATCTAAATTTTTAAATGTTTGTGTTAGAATTGATTCCTTGAAAAAGAAACCCAGAATACAGTCATTTTATAGAACCAAATGGGGAGAGGGAGTGTGAGCTGGAGGTATTGGGGAAGGGAAGGGTGTGGGACGGTCAAAAGGGAGAGAAGGGCTTGTAATTTTGAAGTGATGTGTATGTGCACAAAATATGCAAGTTCAATGTAAACATTATGTATCATTGTCGGGGTTTCCGGGGTCCCTGGCCACCATTGGCCACCAGCTATCAGGAATCAGTGAAGTCTTGGGGAGCGAGGTCTGGAGTGGCTGTGGGTACTATCGGTTGGATGTCACAGAATCACACCCAGGAGACTGAATCAATGTTAACAGCTCATTTATTGTCCGCAAGGGCCATGCTTATAAACAGTTGAATGGAGGACAGTCAGCCAGGGTAATAGGGCAAGGATCATTCACTGATTGGAGGAATTTTGGGGTCTGAAAGTCGCCTTGTTTGCATGGCAGGTCTTTGGAAACATGACCATGTGATTTCTGGTAAGGGACTGCAAGCAGAGGAAAATTTATACACAATGAAATACTCTGCATTTATGAAGTCAGATAGATTGGAGGCTTTTGTAAGCAAATTGGGGAAACTTGAGACTATCATTCTTAGTGAAGCGAGTCAGAAGCAGAAAGTTAAATATCGAATGGTTTCTTTATATGGGAAACCTAGATCACAATTATCTCATGGAAATTAAAGTGGAAAATAATGGGAACGGGGTGGATGGAGTGTGGGAAGGGTAGGAGCAGGTTGGAAAGGAGAAAGGGGAAGGTCTTGTTACCTTGCCAAGGTATGTATAAGCACAAAATGCTCAAGATCAACTTTAAAATTTTGCACTTGTACATATCAATAAAGTGGGAAAAAAGTTGAAACTTGAGCTGCCTGGCATCCTGGGCCTGGGATAAGAGGGAGTGGCTCCACTCCTGCCCTTGAGACGAGATTATTGAGATTATTGGGGTATGAGCCACCTTCTGCCTTCAATTATCCCTGGCCTCGTCAGTGTCCCGCATATCACAGCTTAAATATGTAGCTTAAACTATGTAGCTTAAATTCTCAGCATTGAAAAAACCCTCGACAATAGCCTGAAATGATGTGAATGAGTTAGTAAAGGAAGTCATTTTTTTCCAGTAAAAGAGATGAAAGACACAAAATGTACATGTTTGATCATCACATATAAATTATGTATATTGTTCAAATTATATTTTAAAATTAATAATAACCAATACTTATGGACTTCAATGAGGTGTTTTGTTGTACACATATTGCAGAATGATGAAATTAAGCTAATTAGCATGTCTATCACCTCATTATTTATAATTGCTTTTTAGTGAAAACATTGAAAAGTCTTTTTTTTAGCTCTTAAAAAAAAACCACAGGAAATTCTGTCATTTGTGACAAAACATGGATGAATCTAGAGGACATTATGCTAAGTAAAATAAGCCAGGTAGAGACTAATGCCGCATGATCTCATTAACATGTGTAATTGGAAGTTGTCAGCGAATATATGAATAAGAAAGGAGAGGTATTGGTCAAACAATACACATGCACATCCAAACAGAGACCAAACAGACAACCCTCCTATCAACTGTTTGGGCTCAATGTTTAGAGTGCAACTGATTGCCTAATAATAAGAACAGCAGTAGTGCAATAATAATAATAGCTTTCGCATATTTTCTTTTCATTTATTACATAATTTAAATTTTAATATGTCATTATTTTATTCTGTTGTCAATAATTTTAGAAGAAGAAATTGAGGAACAAAGAGATAAACTATTTTTACTAAAGTCATTTAGCTCGAATGTTGTTGACTGGGATTTGTAAACATTCTGACTTCAGAGCCAACAGCTTGACGTGTGGGGCTCCTGGCCTAAAGCACAGCTGGCAAGTCCCAGTGCAGGAATGATCCCCAGGCATTGTGATCCCGTTCCTTACATAATGCACACCAACACTGACTTGAGAGGATCCTGCATCCTTATCTCACACAGCTCTGTTGTGAAAGCCTCCATCTGCGAATTTGTCGTTTCTGGCATTCTTTCTGTAGACAATTGGACCCGACATCAGGATTTTCTGTTCATACTGCATCGTTGCCTCTTACAACTTGGTACATTTTGCCTTCTGTCAAATATGCTGCACTTCTAGTGATGGTTCTATTTTCTAATGCATTACAGAATTCCTTAAACCAGTTCTTCTAGTTCCATTTATAATACTGTATTGATAGTATCAGAGCGGGATCACAGGGCATTTGGCCTTGCGGTAGGCTCAGTAGAAAGGCACGGGAATCTATTTTCTATGACCAAGATAATAGGGAAAAGCATCGAGGTGTCAAGGGGACAAGAGGTTGTAAAAGTACTGCAGTACTGATGGGTGGTAGAAGGACATTATACCATTGTGTAAATTGTTGACAGTAATCATTAACAAAATAATTATTTGTTTCATCCTAAGTAATTTTACAGCAATTGTAACCTTACCTTCTTTTTATATTTTATAGCTGAAACATCTTTTCTTTATTTACTACAGAATAGAAGCTGTGTTATTAAGATGCTCTTTGGCCTATAATTTCAGAAATTTAGTAGGTTGAGACAGGAGGATCACAGGTTCAAACCCAGGTTGGGCCACTTAGTGACTCAGGACTGTCTCAAAAAAAAAAAAAAAGTGACTGGAGATGTAGCACAGTGTTAAATCCCTAGACTTGCTTCAGTACCACAAAAACAAACAAACAAACAAAAGATGCTATTTAAAGAAAATATATACATAAGTAATTATGATTTATAAAATAAAGAAGAAGATTTTGAAACTAGTATGAAAAATTTGAACTCACCACAGGGATTACTTTGATAATGTCTACCACAAAAATTCTGTATAGTATCTTCATGTTCATTCCTATATAATTACCTAAATTGTAAAGGATTTATTGTTATTTTGTTGTAGGTGACCAAAGACATTGTTATCTTGTTAAAAATTGCACACACACACACACACACACACACACACACACACACACACACACATATATATATATAATCACTTATATTGATTTTGTAAGACAAGATATAAAATGGTCCCCATTGGAAATGAATGGTTTTAGTAGATAGTAAAATTAGAGTTTTCCAGCAAAAGATGAAGGAGAAGGCTCATGACTTTTGCATCTCAATTGCTGATGAAAATAGCTCAGAGGCAAGATATCAACTAACTGGGTGTCAATTTAAAAACATTTGATTTTTATAGAAATGTATTTTTCTGTTGACAGTTGTTTCTTCAGGTTGCTATAGTGAGGACCATGTCCAGCAGGATGAAGATTTATCTCAGCTGTCGTCCACCCCATCCCTCTTTCCTATGTTGGACATCCCTAAGGGTTCCTCAGGCTCTCAAGTTGCTCTTGTCTGTTTCCTTCACCTTAAGTTGTATCTCATTGTTATTTATGTGTCTCTTTATTTACAATTGTTTGTATGTTTACACAAAAACACATATTCATAAGCTAAAATACACTTAAATCTTTAATGTTTAGGTTACCTTGCTCTTGTCTTTCCTGAATGATTAGACTTTAGTGGTGGAAACTTTCATTATAATTTTCCTTGATTCTTGCATAATGTGGCTCACAGAATGACACTGTGCAGTACACATTGGCAGCAGGAGCGGTAGGTCATTGCTGTCGGGCTCAGAGGAATTTTGCCCTTTTCTGCTGAGCCCCACTTTTGTGCAGGAACACATTTAAAGTCCCCATGTCTGTTCAAATTCCCTTGCAGAAGCTCTTTTTCTCATGGTGTGTAAGCTCACTGCTACATGGTGACAGTTGGTGTTGGGACAGTGTGTAAACACTTGTACATAAGCTCTCTTCTGAGTTCCACCCCTTTTTCTGGTCTTTTTGATGAAAATTTTCTTTTTCCCTGTCTACTGGCAAGACCTGTGCTTCCAGTGCTATTGTCCTCTCTTTACCTCAGGCCTGGTCCTCACTTCTCAAAGGAGAAAATCACTGTTTTCATCTTGGTTAACATTAACAAATGGGCCATTGAAGGTAGAATTATGTTCACAACAATGAGAAAAATGAGAAAGCAAAATATACTGAGTGCAATGAGAGAAGTATTCTATGATATAACCTATCACATGTACATTAGCATTTAACAGAACCTACAACACAAACATGTACACATTTGTGTAAAATGTATACAAGTGGGAATTAAGCAAATTAATATTTGATGATTCAGAAGAAACACCAAGTAAGACTCAGTTGTGTTAAGAACATTACATGTCACAGAAATGAAGTTGATACCAAGCTGATCTCATTATCATCAAATCTAATGTGTTATATTTTTGAATACTTATGAACTTATTTGCTATTAATAGATTTATCTTTACACCATAAAATTAGTAGAAAAATGCCTTGAGTTTCCGGTTTTAGACTAATTAATTTCCACTGTAGCAAATATTTTTCACTTTATAGGAAAACATTTATGTACATAGTAAATGATAGTATAAATTAAAAGGACTTTGATTTCTTGTTTGTGATGTTCTCTCTTACAGACTTACTTCATGGTCAAATTTAACAATTTCTAGAACATTAAAATATTATTCACTAAGTACGTGAATTACTTTTTATGTAACACAACTAAGGAAACATACTACTTAACGGATTTTCATTCTACCGGGCAATTTATACAGCTAAACAAACTTCTTATGTTTATTGATGATGGACTAGAATCTTGAAATATTAGGGCTAGTAGTTTACCAAGACAAAATTTTTTGTATAGGTGAGAAAATGTAAGGGGCTAGGAAGCTTAAGTACACCTATCCAGCCCTGCTTTATATATAAGTATATGTGTATTCAAGGGCACACACACACACACACACATAGATTGATTAGTATGTGCATGCTGCATATTCCAAATTGACATATTCTAAATATGTATGGTATATTCTAAATGATTACATTATTTTTGAAAAGGATTTAGTTATTTTGTTAGAGGTACACTTTAATTGTACAATATTTTTGGCACATTTTTGTGAAAAGTTATATCATTGAAAGGACAGATTAAAATTTGAAAGTCTTTTGCTAATTTATAATTCTCTTATTTGTACTTAACAAGGGCTTGGCGAAGGACCATACATGCTGGCAAGTTATGGGCAGAGTGGCCTTGTTCTGGGGGCCAACATGACCAGCAGGAGCGTTTTCTCCTTACCAAGAAATAGAATCCATGGCAATTTATTTTTTAATTTTATGATCACTCCAGGCCTTTACAAAGAGAAGACATCATGTAAGTGTAATTAGGAATAATAATTTGGTGATCTACTAATTGTTTTTCATTATTTATTTAGGAAATATTAATTGGGGAATCTCATATGTTTATAACATTTTTTCAGAGTGCCCTTAAGAATATAAAATATGACATTGGCCAGAAGACAGCCATCTCTTTTATATGTAAAAAAATCATGCCATTTGTTTATTTTTTGGTATATTTGTATTAAAAATGCAATTACTTGACTCTTTTTTTTGGGTGTTAAGCAAAGCAGAACGTAAGTTTCTCTGTTGCTAATCACAGACCTTAGTTGACAATCCAGAACTCCTAGCATTTAAAGGATCTTAATGTCAGGTTACAGTGAAATGAAAAAAATATGTTTTGATATCAAAGACGTTATATGTGAAATTCTTGCAGCAGAGGTAGATAATCACTGGATCAGTCTGCTATCCTTAGAGAACTTTTTCTGCTTGGTTCCCAGCACACTGTCAGAGCTTAGAACCTGCCCCTCCATGAACTGGTTTACACCAGCAGATTTGTATCCACTTGACACCTGTTCTGACTGATGGTTTTGTTACCTGCTGGTCCAGTGAGGCCAAGCTATGTTCTTGCTATATGGCCTACCTACCATCATTCATAACATGTTATAGAAGCTTAGGAAACATTTCTTAAACCAATGAATGACTCTGACTTAACTTTCACTTATTTTTACAGTTCTTTCGATTCTCTAGTTAGAGTAAACTTTTTTTCTGTAAAAAAAACCTCCTTTAATTTTCACACTTCATATCATAACCAGGAGTTTTAATTTATGTTGGCTTCATTTTTAAATTTTTTGCATATAAAAATCTCTCATTCTTCTTTGCATCTTCTCATGCCCAGCAGAGGGTCGTATGAGTTTTAGAACACAATGAATGCATTTGGAATAGAAAAAAATATGTTTATTTCAAAAAATGAACCTGATATCTCAGTTAAACTGCTTTTATATTGTGTGTTTTACCAATATAAGGCAAAACTTCAAAGTACATAACAGGAAAGATCGATACTTCTCCAGTTCTTTGCAAAGCTGATTGATTACTCATGGACTGTTTGATCATCTTTGGGAAATAGACAATAATATAGAGCCAATGATTTTTTTCTTGATGCAATAAAAACTCTCACAAGCACATTGTTTGCTAAGACCCATCGATATTGAAGTAGAGTTAGTTACAAGCCTCCATTAATCAATTTTTATCTTTTTTTGTCATCTAGTTAAACTATTTGTAGGTTTTGTATATTGGAAAATGCTGAAGCTTACAAATTCAGGTGTATGTCAAGTTATCATATAATTCACTGTATGAAACTGTACATTTTCGAGTCATCATCAATCTTTGCTTTTCTCTCTAAAGAAAACATAAATTATTTAAAATATATTTCAAATGTAGAACTCACCAAAGGGTGATTATTGTGGAAATACCATTATTATTCACTGCCTTTAGAACACTTTATTTTCGTCAGAAGTCTCATAGTTCATTTCTGTTACCTCTGATATTGATATTAGTGAACATTGGAACTGTGAGGCACTACTTTTTGAACTTTTCAAATACATTTATAATGCCAGTGTTCATGACCTCCCTCTCCTGAGACTCTATGGACTGTTCAAGATACTACTCTCTGTTTCACAGCACTGGCACTTGTTTCCCTGGAATCTGCTGAAAGGCCGAACTACTTCCTCTCTGTCCACGACAATGACACCCTGAGCTTGGAACTATGGAGGGCAAACTCAGCCTTTCATAGAAGAGCCACGTTTTTCCATCACCAAAGCCTCTGGATTCCTGGTTACAGTGCATTTGAATTATACAGCAAGAAAGGCTTTTTCATCGTATTCACAGATTCTAGTGTCAAAGCATCAAAATACGACGATTCTGAAGAATTTAAACAGTCAAGTAGCTTCAGCATAGAAGGTATGTTTCCTTGGAACAAATAGGTGACATATTATGAATACTTATTAGTTTGAAATGCTAACGTTTTTGCTGTATATAAGTAGAGTTGTATTACCTTTAGTAAGTGTCTTAACTTTTCTACTCTGCAATATGCTTATGTAAATGGAAGAAATAATACCTATTTTACCCAGTTATTATATTAAGTAAGTTGATATAAGTTGCTTAGAAGGCTAAATAACTTTATTTATAATTATTGCCCCAAATATTAGTGATATTGTCTGAATTAAGAAATCAGAACTCACCCATGACTCAGGGTTGTCTACTGTTTGTATCTACTTTTCCTTTCCTAGAAAGTAACTTGAGATTAATCTGATTTTTAGTGATAAGGGCAAAATGTTTCTCTCTTTTAAATCTGAGAGAATCTGGTTCCACTGGCCTCTGGACAATTTCCCTAGCACAGCAGGAGCCTGGCATGATTTTTAGAGAGCCTCAGATATCTGTAGTTATTGCATTTTCTGAGTTTAAGGAAACGCTTTACATCTTTCTGCATTGTTTAAAACTCGTTTTCTGTTTTCAAAATCTAAAATCTTGGTTTTGCAGTCTTCCCGAAAGTTGTTTTATCCTACTCAGTCCTCCCAGAACAGTTTAAGAGAGCTAAAAAGAGCTAGCTCTTTCTTTCGTTCATAAAGATTTGCAAGCCCTTCTAATCTTTGGATTTTTAATATTTCAAATTGAGCTTTTAAAGTTTGCCTGTTGAACAGAGATTTTGTATTCAAAGAATTCAAAGGTTCCAAGTTAGGCAGGAGGTTTTGCTCAGCTTCAAAGTTTTACAAGGGCTCTTACACTGACAAGAGGCTCAAAGTAGGCTCTAAGGATGCCAGTATCTCTTTCACTTGCATGCTTTTGTCTTATCTGATGAGACAGAACAGGTCACATAAGGCAGCTTTATTACTTTTGGTATAGACTGCAAGAATCAACAGAAACAGAGGATCTCTGCAAGCCAGTGTGGAGAGCTTCAGTAAGTTGCCTAGGGCAGATAGGGTCTTGTCTAAACCTGTCCCATTTTGCACTTAAGCTGAGGGACCCTGAGAACATTCCATTCTGGATTTTGTGCTCCACATGCCATTGGCATTGCTGACCACCAACTTTCCAAGACATCTTATTTCAGGAAGGAGGAAGGCAAGAAAGAGCCTAGGCTCTTTCAGGAACTTCCTCCTTATCTCTGAATAATGTATTCTTAGGACATGCTACAGTTATTCTAAGAAGTGCAAGTGTGAGGGGGAAGCCCAGTAAGCCAAGGTCACCTGTCTTCATGCATGGTGCTCTTGAGATAGAGTCCCTGGCATTTCCCTATAGCATTCCATAGAGTGGATGTGATAATTTCACTTAACATTAAATGTCACAAGCCTCTATTTTCTCTCTAACATAGATGTCTAACTTCTTAGAAACAGACCTCTTTAAAACAGACCAGCAGTCCCACTAATGATTCAGTCTGTACCCAGTGGGTCCATAGCAGTTTTAAATACTGATCTTTGTCGGCTTTCTAGCTGTAGGAAATTCTAGGACTCTTCTCTGCCTTGGAGACCAATCTTCATGAGGTCTGTAAGCCTAACAACTTAGATTTAGCAGATATTTCAATCTTTAAAAATTCATGATTTTCAAAATGTCCTATTTTTCTTGCTGTACTTTGGAACTTGTGTATCCAGTGTTCAAGAAATCTACCCATGTCCTGAATTTTCCCCTTTTTGGAGTTCTCTTGATCTGAGATCATTTTGAAATGTGACAGAAGAATGTACTTATTCTGTGAGACTGTAAGTGGGTTTAGCAGAAAACAAATGTTTAATCAAGAGAAAGTATATAACTGTAAGCACATATGATTCAAATGCATTTATTTGTTCTTTTGTATTCAAATCACACTGATCATATGCAAGTCAGTGTGCTAAATTCTGTGAGAGGAAAACGATGAGACTTTTTTCCCCTAGATTTGAGGTTATGACAGATGCTATGTTCTTGCTAATTTTTTAGTTGTTTGAATTTGGCTGCTTTAATTTCCAATTCTTTCACTTTAATATTGGAAATAATACCTACCCAATATAATCATATGAGGATAACAGAATAATAAAAAAAAATTAACTTGCAAAAAAAATTTCCAAGCACACATTTGGTATTGTTGTGATATTAAAATCAGGGAAAACTCACAAATCATAAGGAAAGAAAGATTTTGAATTTTCCTTATCCTCTCCTAAGCCCTTCCTTTAAAAATCTTTGGAAGATAGATTTTTAGATGTTTAACCTGAATGTCAAATGCTTTGGTCACCAAGCAAGTATATTTCATAGCTTTGTCTTTCCATAGTGGTCAAAAGAGAGGCCAAACTCTAAATTATTAGTTTTAAATTATTAGTTTTCAAGCTATAGGTTAAAAATGTACAAAATCTAAACTTCTTTTTCTCAGAAATTCAGGCAGCAGTGCCTTACAGGAGGATGTGTGAATGGAGATACGAACCTTGTACCACCCCATGTTTTAAAACATGCAGTGATCCTGAAGCATTAGCATGTAAATTTCTTCCATCGTAAGTAACACTGATGAATGAACAAACACCTATATTCATGGATTCTGTTCTTAGTTAATCTTGTGTTAGATTTAAAAGTAGCCATTCACAACAAAATTTTTGAAATAAGCAATTGGTTCCTTATAAGCTGGTTATGTTTTAGGAACCATTAGCAAGGAGGTATCCAAGTGACAGGTGAGTGTTTCTGGTGAGGCCTCTACAGTGTTTCCTGTTTCCTGTTGCCTAGACTTGCTTACATGAACCGTGCCCTCTGGTGGTCAGGTTGACCCCAGGATCAAGTCAGTTCATTTTTGTACTGAATAATAAGAGACTGAACATTTTTGTCCCAATTCTTCATTAACAGGTGAAGTAATTGGAGATATTTTTAAAATATTAAAAATATTATTGCAAACAGTATATTTGAAATGCAAATACAAAAGCCTTTTGTTTTAATAACAATAATAATCCTCTGGAATATATGAATCTAATAATTAGACTTGGTTGAACATTAGAGATTACATCTATCTTTTTTGAGTTAGGGTAAACTGAACACACAGCTTCCGTTGGGCAGAACGAAAATGTAATCTCTATCCTCATTTTGGCTTCATTTATTTAGAAGAATAGTATTTCCAATGCTCATGTCCAAAGTCCTTTGAAATTTGAGACTCACTTGATTTCTGTGCAATAGACAAGGATTCTTTCCAAGACCAGATGGCCTGGGACTTAATGCCAAAGCAAACCTCCTTAGGCTCCCATAAAACCGCCTCCCCCCAGTGCAGATTTGGAAACAGACCCTAACCTGTTATGCTCTGCAGCAGTCTCCGCCCCTCCCCTTCCTTGTTCTCACAGACCTACAGCCAGGTCCTGTGTCCATCTCTTTTACCCAGAGATTTTCACTCTTTTTCAAAGAGTTTATGCTTTAATAATGGGCAGAGAGATGCTGAAGATGCCTTTTCTGCTCTGCTGTCTCCTGTAAGCAAGAATAGCCAAAGTGTGTCCATGTGTTTGGGTCCGGGGGTAACAATGTAACTAACATAGCTTTCATATACCTTAAACCTAATTGTGTATTTTTAATCTGTGTTCCAATTCTGTCATAATCCTAATGTTATATTTTTCTTGTTTATTAGTTTTTAATTTCCTAAATTGATGTGTGACGGAGTGCTGTGGAAGCATACGAATTTCTCTTTAGTGCTTAAAAAATGCAGAATTTTTTAGTTACATACATTCAATAATGATTTTATTTGTGTGTATGTATTTAATACTTTCAAAATTTTCTTTCCATGTGAAGGGTTGAAGGATGCTTGCCGAACTGCCCTAAAAACATGATCCTTGATGAGGTCACCTTCAAGTGTGTTTATCCAGAAGACTGTAAGTGTGAAGCTTGCTTAATTTACTCTGAAAAGTGAAAATCATGATTTTTTTCCCCTCTGTAAGACAGGTGGTTGTAGACAGAAGTTTTAAGCTCCGAGTGTTTTTTTTTGTTTGTTTCTTTGTTTTGTTTTGTTTTTCAATAGTCCTTGGATAGGTTTTTGCTGTTGTTGTTCCTGATTACTTTCTAAATTGTGTACATCTTTCCTCTCACATCCTATGTTTTCCCCTCCCTCCCACCTTACCAGTAAAACTCTTGTATGACTCAGGGGGTCTCACTCTATGCAAATCCAGATTGAGAGATGGCACCTTTGTTTCTTTGTAGGCATACCTGTGATTTCCACAGAGCCATCAGTCATATCACCAGGTAAGCTGCTATATTCATGTCTTCAGGTAGTGTTAACATTCTAGACAATAAAATAAGCATTTAAATCTTGTGATTCTGATCATGGTGTCTGGTACTAAGACTATCCAACTGCTAGAAAACCAAGAAGATATTTTTTCCTTCATTAAGCTGTTTATGGGCTCAAGATGCCACATTTTCTGTGATTGGTCCAGTTTTCTTCTAATTCAGTCAATGCATATTACTAGGACTTCCCTCACATCTTTACCTAGAATGCAGGTTCTGTCAAGCTCTACTTAACTTTTCACCATAATTGAGTTGATGCTAATGGGATGAAAATGTAATCAACTTTTCTCTTGGAGCCTCCACTGCTATTTTTTGTGTTCTGTCCTGGCCTCCTACCCTCGCTTTCTTCCCTCACTATGAAATTTGTTTCAGGAAAGAATTTAATAAATCCATTCACATTAAGCCTTGGCAAACGTAATGTATTATTACTCCTGCAATTATGATTTAAAAATGTACCTCAGATATTTATATTTGACAAGTTTTGAGTATCACCTGTGCTAGGCACCATTCTGGCACTCAGTGGGAGTGGGATAGTCGACAAATCACAGTCTTTGCTATATATGGCTGTCATCTGCAGCCTCTTCTAATACAATCAGCTCTCCATATCTGTGCTTCTCCATCTGTGGATCCAACCAACTTAAGACTGAAGATATTTTGAAAAACATTGTGTTTGTGCTCAACACACACACACACTCACACACACACACACACACACACACATATATATATATATATATATATATATATATATATATATATATATAATTTAAAATGTGCTAGGTTTCATAAGTAATCCAGAGAGAAGTTAAAGAATATGGAAGGATATGTACAGATCATGTACAAATGCCATATCATTTTACATGAGGGACTTGAGCATCTATGGATTTAGGTGTGCATGGGGGGGCTGGAATCTATCCTCACTGGATACTGATAGAGTACTGCCACAATCCAGGTGCCAAGGATCAGCACATAGAAGGAATATTGTGCTTATTCTGGAGGTGTGATCTCAGAAATGCAGCACAGTCGGGGTTATGTAGGCTAGAAAAGGAGGCAGGATGTGTTCTAGTTAGAGATTACAGCATGGATAAGGAACTGAAAGCAAGAGACTGTTTCACACCCATGGGCTGAAAGAAGTTCAGTGTATTCAGTGTAAACAGGTAGTTTGTGGAGAAACGGTGACAAGAAATAGGAAAAACAGATTATTAGGAATCGGATAAAAGGATCATGGCCAAAACCACTTGGATTACTTCTGAAGGCAATTGAAAAATATTAAAGGATTTCAAGAAGTCGTGTGACATTTCCCAAGCAATTACTTCACCACAACCATTGTTACTGTTCCTGTCATTATTAGCTAGTACCTATGATTACTTCCTATGTGATGGCAATGAATCAGTATTTGGCATACATTAGAAGAGTTTTATGAGAGAGGTATTATTTCTGGTGTAGAGATAAGAAATTGCCTTAATGTTACAAAAGCATATCTTTTCGGAGGAATCATAGATATCTTTCCTATATTAATCTATGGAGGAATAAGTTTAAAAAGGAGTATTACATATTTGAAAACCCAGAGCATAAGCTATTAATTCTTTTAAGTACTGCTTCTTATTTTGTCTTTTCTGATATCCCGAAAGTACTATAGCTCATAATTATTCAGCCGTAACACCCTCAACCCATATGTAAGGTAATGTGTACTATGTGCTAAAACTTCAGTGTTTAAAAAAAGTAAAAATATATGTAGGGATAGATAAATACAGATCTACCTAACTACCTACCCATCTCTATCCTTATCTACCTCATGAAAGGAAGGAATATATATTCCTGAGAGATCTACTAAAATTTATTAACAATAAGTATCAATAATAAATTCATCAAAGTTGTGGAATACAAGATCAATATATGAAAAATTATAGTATTTCTGTATGCCAGCAATGAAGAGCAATAACAATATGAAAGTGAAATAAAAAATAATTCCATATACGGTAGCAGCAAAAAAGTGAAATACCTAGTGCATATTTAGCAAAGACGTATAAGTTGAAATGCAGACAATGTTACCATGAAAGCTATAAAACAGTATTGCAGGAAATAAGTAGATCAAAATAAAGAGAATGTAATCCTGTGTTTATGAAGTGGAAGAGTTAATATTGTTAAGACAGCTGTCCTCTTAAACTTGATTTATGGATGCAATATAATCTCTACCAAAATCCCAGCTGTTCCACTGCAGAAATTGAAAAATTGATCCTAAAGGTGTATGAAGACACAAAGACACTAGACTTGCCAAAATGATCTTGAAAAAGAAGCAAGAAGTTAGGGAATTCACAATTCTTAATTTCAAAACTTCCTGCAAAGATATAGTTATCAAGATATCTTACACTCAGACATTACTTACAGGCTTCTAAAGATTCTAGAAATGGTTTACTCCTTCACCATTACTACTGCCCAGCCTTCTGGTTCCTACAACCATCCATAATTTTGTGGTATGTAAAGGATGTATGAGACTAGAACTTTGTATTATCCTTTTTGTCTGAAAGTTTATGATGATACAAATAAAGATATTTAAGTCTGTATTAAGTGCAATGCTCTTGAGAGGAGCAGCATATATTATTAACTTCAGTTCATAGGCCTAGAGAATGAGAATTTCTGTTATTCTGTAAGTTAAACTACAAAATAAGATAAAAATGAGGGTTAATATAGCATTTAGTTCACTAAAAAGTGAAAGTTATCTGACATCCCTTTGGTAGACTGAATCATGGCCATTCAAAGATGTCCCTTTCTTAATTTCTAGAATTCGTGCATATGTGACCTAACATAGCAAGGGTTTTTGAAGAAGTGAAGGTGTTGAGTGATTTACAACAAGATCAGAAAGCTGGGAAATTACACTGAGTTATCTCATGAGCCCATTGGCATCATGGGTCCCTGCCAACATAGAGAGAATCAATGATAATGAGCAGGAGTGAAAGAAAGAGAAGTGAAGATGTTATATTGTAGTTTTGAAGCTGAAGGAAAAAAGAACATGACCCCAGGAATCAAAGCAGCTCATACAAACTGGAAGAAACACATTTTCCATTTGAGCCGGCAGAAAGAGCACACAGCTTTTCCTATAATTTGGATTGTACAACCTTCTGATTTCCAGAAATGCAAGATAATAAACTGGTGTTGTTTTAAACCAGTTAATTTGTGGCAGTTTGCTACAGCAATATTGGGGAACTAATGCAGCACTTTAAAATACTGTTAGTGATGGAAATTACAATTATAGTTAAGGAAAATTTTACCCATTCATCTTGGCTGCTCTGTATTTCATCAGAATGAATGTTGGTGGGAATTCCTCTGTAGTAACAAACAGCTTCAGATTGTATATTAAAAATGTGTTTTACAATCCCTTCTCATGGGTTTCCACTTCACCACATCTGCCCACTGAAGTTGCCACATGGTCCAAAGTATCACTTAATTCTGCTTACAGGGAATAGACTCTAGATACCTACCAAAAGAGAGAGGCCAAATTCACTAATTATTTTGAGAATGTAACAGCATTTGTAACTTTATGCAGTGTTAATGATAACACTGTTATATTTACTTTTTGAGACAATGTATTGATGCTGTCAAGATAGTGAAAGTGTTTCTACAATGGTAATTAAAAGCCAGGGCTCTAGAAGTAGAATTCTAGAATGAGAATTCTACACTTACCAAACTTACTTCCTAATAGCTTAGTTTTCCTTGTCTAAAAAGGGACAAAAATATTTTTTATCTTCTTTACAGGATTCTTGTGATAAATATGTGAAATGATCTATACAAAGTTTCTTAGAACTTTGTAGTCCACATAAATTCATACAGTATAGCTACCATTCCACCAGCAGAGATTACAGCTTTATTTCTTATAGGTCCAGAAATTATTACTCCATCAGAAGTCATTGTGTTTGACATGGTAACACCGACTACAGGTTTGGAATGTGAGGTATGACTGGGTAATCTCTTTCAAGTACATATTTAATTTTTTGCTAGTCATTTTAAGACTATAGGAATAAATATATATTCAGTAACCATATTTTCTTAAGTGATGAATAATTCTTTTTCCCCACTATTTTTATTAATATACAAATGGAATACATAGCATTTACAATGAATCTGGGTGTTTTGTACATCTATGTATCACATAGACTTCACAATCCCTTCCCATCCTTTACCCTCCCACCCCCTCCCTGTTCTTTCCCCCGGCTCCAGCTATCACTTCATATGGTTCCAGAGAATGTCTGTGTTCTGGGTTTTTCAAGTCCAAGAAACCATACAGTGTTTAATATATTAATCTTCCACGTCTAAGTCATTTCACTCAAGTCACCACTCTACCCCAGCTTCCTATTCCTCTAAGGGGTTTGCAAATCTTGATATCTCCTTTCTGAATCCAACCAATCCCATCATTGGGATAGTCACCAAAAGTTTTTTTTCCATATTTTCCTACAACTTTGTTGTTATTGTTAAACCTGGCCTTACCCACCAGCTCACACTAGAAAATAATTATAAGCATGTAGTTCAAAAGACTAGCTAATTTGGGAGAGAAGAGAAAAATAAATAAAATTCAGTTGCCTTAGCTGAATACTGGAAGGTGCATATTTGTACATTCACAAGGTTATCTTTACATCTATCAGTTTCCTTAGGATAAACTTTCATTAGTGACCTAATAAGTGAATTGCTACAACAAAACAAAGTCAAAACCATATCACATTGCTACATTAAATGAACTTAAGTGATGAATAATTCTTATTAAATAGCTCCTACTTTCAACAAGAAAAATCAAATTTATATAAGATCTTAAGTGTGATTCCTTAATAAGTATTTATGTAATGTAGGCTTCCTTGTAAATCAGTTACTCATAAAATATGTATTAAGCAGCTACTATATATGAAAAACTGTGTAAGGTGATAATGATCTATTGATAATCAAAAAAGATAAACTCACTGGTCCTTGGAGCCAGTTGTTCACTCTGAGGAGTCTTGGGCAGATAGCTTCTCACTGAAAATTATTACACTCACTTGATAAAGTATTCAGCCAATATTTATTTAGCACCAATTTGGACCAAGTGCTGTTCAGCTGCCATGGATAAAACAAAATTGGCCAAAATTCTTGCCTTTAGAGAATTTACATTATGTTCAAGTTGAAACTGTCAATGAGCAAAATAAATTACCAACCTACATAAAAAGTGATATGTGCAGTTCATGAAAAGATAAAACCGTTTCAGTAAGTTTGGCCTAGAACGTTCACTGGTAAGGTGAATTTAGAGAAAGAGATCTGAAAACATTGAGATACTCGACAATGCCAAGAGCATGAGGGTCACGATGTTCCAAACAGAGGGACAAACAAGTACAAATGCTCTGAGTTGAGATTGTATCTAACATATTAATATAATTACAAGCAGATAACTAAGTAAGAAAAGAAGAAAATAGCAATGAGTAAAGCTAATTATGTAAGGATACAGATTGTGGCTTTTATATGATGCAGGAAGATACAGTGTATCTCTAAGCCAACGAATTGCAAATCTGATTTGTTCCAGGTGATTTTGGCTGCTGTGTTGGAGGTACAGAGCAGTTAAGAGGTTGTTTTAAGAATGTGAGTGAGAGTTAGTGGAGCCATGGTCCAGATAATAGCAGTAGTTAATGACACGTGCTTAGCTCTTGGACATGTTTGGAATGTAGAGGCTACAGAATTGGGGAAAGATTAAATGGAACTTGTGAATGAAAAAGAGGCATCAAGAAATCTAAGATTTTTTTTTTTTTGGAGCAACTTAAGGAAAGTCAAGGGTGGTTGGAATCATGTGTTCATGATGTATGAAGTTAGAAATTCCTCACAGACATTAAAAAATGGTTATACAGTTTTGGTGCACATACATAGAGTATAAGAAGTTGAAACTAAAAATTTCGGAATTTTTAGTGAATATTGGCATGTATAGTTATGCAACTAGATGAGATTGCAAGGGAGTGCGTAAAGAGAGAAAAGAAGGAGTACACTATGACTTTAATAGGTTGAAAGAAGACTAAAGAAACACGCACAGGCTATTAGGTAGTGAAATATGAAGAAAATGTGGGAGGTTGCAGGTTACCTTGAACTCAAGGAAAGAAAATATTTTCAGGAAGATGGATGACTAGGCTATCCTACTTGTTCCTGAATCCAGAGAGAGTTTGGGGATCGGTCCTTGCATTGCTCTCAATGAACTCAGCATAGTTTCTTGTGAATTTTATAAGGATTATTTATTGGCTTGGAATGCCTGCAGTTGGAACAACTAGTACAGAGAAATTATTATAAAATTGGGCTTTGTTTTCTTTGCCTCTTAAATTCAGAACCCCATACTTAATAGTTTCATTATTTAGAAAGTTGTTTAATTCCTCTCATCTTTTTAAAATAATTTTTAATATTGGAATGATAGAAACTTACCTAAAATGCTTACTGAGAAGCAAGGGAAACAATATTTTGTGAATGTATGACATATAATAGGTACTAAAATAGTTTTAATTTTTCTTAGTAAATCATGAAGTGCAGTATAGAATAGTAGTCAAGAAAACAGACGCCTGCATAACAATGACTGTACTTAAACTGATTTACTATCTACTAGCAATGACATCTTGGATAAGTTATTTCACCTTCCTTCCTGATTTCATTGTCTATGAAATAGGAGAAAGATTAGTACATACTTCCTAGAGTTATGGTGAGAATGAAATGAATGTTTGCTCTGTGCCATTGAGCCTTATGATTATATAACTTTTTTTTTTTTAAATGGAAGTTTACAAGTGAATGTTTGTCCTAAGTCTCAGAAGAGTCTTAGACTGGGAATTTTGAAAAATTCTGAAAATGTTGAGAGTTTAGGGAAGGGATTATCACATTTCTGGTTGTTCATGAGTTAGTTGTGTTTTGTAAACCTAATTATGAGCTTGGAGATTTAAGTGTGGTTCAAGAATATAAGTTTGGGTAGCTAGTTAAAAAAAGGGTAGTGTCTTATTTATTTATCTTGTTGCTATGACAAAATACCCAACATCCATGATTTAAGGAAGGAAACATTTATTTATCTCATGGTTTCAGAAGTCTCTCACACACAGTCCACTGATGGGGCAGCCAGCAATGGTGAAAGCACATGGCAGAGGCTGGGGAGCTGCTTACCCAATTGCAAACAGAATCCAAGTGAACCAGGAACAAGCCAACGAGCTCTTCCAGGATGAAGCTGCAACATTTCTTCTTTCTTCCTTTAAGTACTCTAAACTTCCAGATATGCCTTCCTCACTTCCTGACCCACGAGTCAATAATAAACATCTGAATTCTCTGCCGTAGGTGATCCTCAGTCTCAAAAAATTGCCCCAATCCTTCCAGGTCAAACCTTATACACCTGCCCCTTCCAGGCAGGCTCAAACAACCTATAGCACACAGTTCTAAATACATTAGGTTTTCAGGGCACATTGCACATCCAAACTATAAAAATGGGAAGCAGTGGTTATGGTGGAATCTCATCTTGAATAGCTTTGGGGTCTTCCAGATGCATAGTTGGAATACACTTTTAGGTGTGGCCAGGTGGATCCCAGAGGGGTGCCTTTAGGATCTATGTCTGGCCCCTTGGGGCTTTTGCTCTGGCATGGTTCACTGCTCTGCTTCCCAGTTCCTAAGAACTGAGCAGCTTTGTACATTCAAGTCCTTTTGCCATGAGGTCTCTTCTTTGGAGCCAGATGACCATATGATGGAAGTGTCATTCTTTAAGATGCAGTGGGAAAGCTGACTAATATACACTTGCTTGTGTATTTATCTGGAAGCTTTGAGCTATATTTACAATTAATTTATAATGATGCTATGAAGGTTCTGTCAAGCTGATGTCACATGTAAAGTTTAGTTTAGTTTTTTTTTTTTTCTTTGAGACAGAGTCTCACTCTGCAGCCCAGGGTGACCCTGAACTCATTATGGAGTCCAGGCTGGCCTTGAACTCACAGCAGTCCTCCTGTCTCAGCTTCCCAAGTGCTGGGATTACAGGTGTGCAACACCATGCCCAGCTTACGTGGTGCTGGGGAATCGAACTTGGGTTTTTTAAGCATTTGACTTAGTGCTTGTTAGGCAAGCACTTTACCCACTGAGCCATTCCTCCAGCCCTCACATGTAAATTTTTAATAAATATTTAGAAAGGATTTAGTTATGATTTGTACAATTGACATTGACACAAGTTTTATTCATACACTAACTTTATACAACTTAATAAACCTGTATAAGTTTGCAAACAAAATTCTAATGTAGAAAACTTAGGAAAATTTGTTCAGATGTCTGAGTGTATGGATAACTCTGACACCAGATTGATATTAAGGTGGTGTACCTCAGATGTTAAACACGTACTGGGTATTGTAGTCAGTATATATCAACAAAAACTGTAGTAAAATTTTAATTCTTTTATCGTTAAAAAAGTTTTGGTATTCAGAATATATATTCTGCAGATGAGATGAATATGAAATAAAAAAGTGGAAAACATGAGTTGAAAACTAGGAAGAACTTATTAATTTTCCTTTTTAATAACAGCCTCAGCAATTTGATCCCGTTTATAACTGTAGCCAATATATATGCCTTAATATGGAATGGACATTGTACAACTGGTCGCTTACTTGCCCAAAGGATGTGGAAATGCCTGACTGTGGTTTCCGGGGAAGACCTGTTCAAGTGAACACAGATATCTGCTGCCCAGAGTGGGAATGTCCTTGTAAGTTTACATTTCTTGTGTTGGGAGCAATTATTTGATCAGAGCCAAAGTGATTGTTTTAGGACTTCCTTATTTGATTGAAGAGTTTAGCTCACAGTGTGACATTTTTAGTAGCTTCTTGTCAAGCATAATGGCAACATGAGAAATTTTTTAAAGAAAGAAATCATAACTTGCAGCTCATGAATACACTAAGCCCACTCTCCATTGCTTTATCTTAGGTCGATGTTCCATGTTGTCAGAGCTGAGCATTATTACATTTGATGGAAACAATGCTGCATTGTACAGTATGGCTTCTTATATTTTAGTAAGAATTCCTGGGGAAGTTGTAGTTGTTCATATTGAAAAATGTTCCGTGAATCAGGTAGGTCATAATGTATTTGTGTGGTTGTCCCTTCATAATTTATGGCTTTTGTGTACCATAAAATTAGGGTTTCTCAGAGTAAAATGGTGCTGAAAAATTCACTGAGACTGATCTGATATTTAAACCAAAAATATTTTATGTATATATAGAAACAATATTTTTCCAAGAGTTGTTTATAAAAGCAAGTAATGCATTTCTTTTAAGTGTCTCTTTATACTTTTTTTTCAGAATGGAAATTCATTTAAAAAGCCAGTGAGTATTTGAAAAATTATTTAGTAAATTTATTCTTTTTGCCACTAAAGTTATGCTTAGCTTCATAAAGTTTCATTTTTTTCTCAAATTAAGGCTTTTTCCGGAAGAATCTCTGGACTTTGCTTTAAGAAGTTAAATGTGACAACAACTGTACATAAAATAGTTGTCAACAGAATAGCAAGAAAGGTAAAGACACAAAATTAAAGATTACCTTTACATGGGATGAAAATAGGAAAATGTATAAAACAATTATTCCAAAGAGGAAAGGTTAAATATTTCAGTATAGTTTCTTTGTTTCGTAGCCCGTCTTCTTTTTATGAAAAGTTTAAGAATGTGTTCCTTAATATTACATTTTCAATCCACTTGTGTGCCAATTCTTACAAATATTTCTCATAGGGAGGTTAACTGTAAGAGCCTTGCTAAGTATGCTAATACCCTCTCTGATGATGCTTGTTAGTATTTGTATTTCAAATCACAATGAACATGGTGTGAAGTGGAAAGATTGTAATGCTGAAGAGAGTGGTGACTCAGGAATATCAGAGGGACAAACACAAGCAGTGCAGAAGGAAGGACTGATTTGGGAGTGCTGGTACCATCCATTTCTTGAAAAATAAGTCATGAGGACAATAAGGAAAAAATGAAGACACATTTAACTGTATTGTGACAAGTTGAAGAAAAGCAATGCAGTATAAAAAGTCTGAAAGGCACCACTTGGCTTTACTGGAACATTCGTATCCTAAGGAATATTCATTTACCAAATAAGAGTGGGTTATGAGTGAGACACTTCACTCAGAGCTGAATGATTCTCTCTAAAGTATAAGGAGAAATGTAAAGGTTTTGCTTAAATTGTCAAAAATGTTATGATCTTTCTGGAAATAATTCAACATGGTAGCACAAGTTCACATATTGTACACTGAAAATAATATTAAATGAGTTTAAGATATAAGATATTAGAAAGTTTTAGGTAAAACCACAAAAAAGGGATCTGGAGGCACCACTCAATAATTAGAGTGCTTGTCTAAGAACTATGAGGTCCCAGGTTGGATCCCCCAGCATCTCATCATAGCTGGATATGGTGGCAAATGCCTGTAATTACAGTATTCATGGGGCTGAGGCAGGAAGATTGCATGGACTGGCTGCATAGTGAGTTCAGGACCAGTCTGGATTACTGAGCGAGACCATGCCCACCCCCACCTTCCAGAAAAATCCCTAAAATATGTGAATAGGATACTTTTTTGAATGATAGCATTTATATATAACTTTGATTGTGATGAAGTTGTATCAGCAGCAAGTGAATTGGAAATTTACTCACATCTTCTCAATGCCTTTATTTTTTTAGCAGTGGGACAGTTGGGCTTATTTTTGTCTTTAGATGAATTCATTGTTGACTAATTGATGATCATGCATTCAACTAATAATCAATTATTTAGCAAATACTTAAGGGGATTTTATATGATAAAACAATAATTAATATGATCTCAAAAAATCTTAGTTGTGTGGAATTTGTACAAAAGGTCATCATGTGCTGATAAAAAATACAAAGTACAGTAGAAGAATTATGACCAAAAAAATTCATAGAAATGGAGAGAAGGGTGAGTCAATACAGTTATGAGGAGGTCACAGAGGTCTTTTGGGAGGAGCTGATATATAAACAATTTCTGAAGAGAGACGTGAAAGAGGAAAGAGCAGGAAGAATGATGTTTCAGCCCAGGCTGTATGAGCTGGATAGAAAAGTGAGAAAGTGGATGGCTAGTGAGATGTAACTTCAAAAATATGCTAGTTATAGCTCAATGTTCCATGGCATGGTCTTTATTTAAGCACTGCTTTCCAAAGCATCATCCTCGGTCTGGCTGCATTAATATTACCAATCACACTTGCTATAAGTAGTCAAGAATGTAATTCAAATTCAGGAAGTAGAATTTCTGGAAATTAAGCTTTTACCAACCTGACAGATGATTGTTAAGAACATTATTGTAGTTAAATAAACACTGACTAAGAATTTAAGAAAGAAAACACACTGAGAATAACTTTATTCCCTGAAATTTTTCTTAGAAAATAATGGTGCAATCAGCTCATATTAAAGCAAACAGACATAAAGTAAAAATAAGATAGAAAAAAGTTGTCACGTTTTGAGGAAAATAAAAATATTGAAAGGAGAGTAATGAATATAGGAATGCATAGCAAAGGAAACAAAGAAGAGCTTTGAAGTTATGAGAAATTGTGCCATAATAGAATAATGAATTCAGAAACATTAAAACACATATTAAAATCAGAAGAGGCAGAATAATCTGTGTTCTAATTTTAATGGGTGCATCTTTAAATAAAGTTTCCTAAGAAGTGTATTTATGTTATTCTAGATAGAAGTGGATTCTATTATTGTGCCTTTGCCCTTTTCAAATAACGAACTGATCATAGAGGATTCTGGGACAATGTATGTGATTACTACTCCAGCTGGATTAATTATAAAATGGGCTCATCTTACAGGAATCCTAGACATTCACTTTGGCTTCAGATTTAATTTGTCATCCTACACAGAGGGACTTTGTGGTGAGTGCTGATCTTTAAATCTACATTTATTCTAATATCTTTTTTCTTTGCTTGCACAGTATTTTGGACATGATTAACTCACTTCTCAAGTTTGAGAGGTAATAATCACCAATGTCTGCTACTTTAGGAAATATTTCACCAGTACTAGACTTAAGGAGAGAAACTAGCAATAATAGATGCATGTGTGGCAGAATTAATCTCTTCTATCTTAATTTCCCATGATTTCTTCAAATATCATAAACTTCCAGTTTCATGATTTCATTTTCGACTGTTTAAGACAGCTCTATTTTGTTGTATCAAATAATCAAACACAATTTAAAAATTTTCAGTAAATTTTCACTAAAGCACCTCTAAGTCTGATACTTAGTACATAATACTTAGTGATATTTAGTACATAAGTCACTCACTATTCACTCATTTAAGATACATTCAGTCATTAAGTGATTTACTTGTTGCATTTAGTTGAAGCGATTAATTTTCTTTTAAACATCACATATTTTTTAAGGGATTTGTAATGAAGACCCAGATGATGACCTACGTATGCAAAATGGCACAATTATTACAAATATGGAAGATATAGGATTATTTATTGAGAGCTGGGAAATTGAAAAATCATTCGAAGTAACAAT
Source organism: Ctenodactylus gundi (assembly GCA_004027205.1). NCBI lineage: Eukaryota > Metazoa > Chordata > Mammalia > Rodentia > Ctenodactylidae > Ctenodactylus > Ctenodactylus gundi. Next base: position 708,032 of record PVKB01000203.1, read on the forward strand.
GAGAAGACCTTTTAGGAACTGTACTGAACATGATTGCACTCACTGCATTGAGATATTAAATAGAGGAGCTTTCGTCCCATGCCATGATAAAGTAAGTCACAGCAACCATAAATTCTGTCAGATTAGACACGTTGAGAGTACATACAATACATTTACCAGTACATTTCTATTCTTGCTATGTTTTCCGCAGAGAACAGTTTATCTCCAAACTGTTTGTCAGTATGTTTTGGAATTCACAATTGCTTACTGTTTATAGATTTTTAGTGATGGGAAGGATAATTATCTTTTTTATTCTATGTTCTGTTAGAACTGCTATAGAGCTTTCAAAAATGCATTTCTTTCTTATGGATAAATGTCTGGAGGATAGAGAGATCAATGGCACATAGAGAATATAGTGAAGAACAGAAAGTAAGAATGGAAAGACAGACAGTGACGCTTTCACCAAGTCCTTGTGATTCTGGCCTCTTAGGGGTATCTGTGAAGAGAGCATCTGTCACATATTCAATTTAATTGATCTTTATAATTCCTTAGCTTTCTAATTAGTGCATATTTTAAATAATTTATGTCATTTTAAAATAATCTATCATTAGAGATGATAGACTTATTTCTCGAATCATTTAACAAGAGTTTAGTACACACAGGCTGTGCTTTTAGATTCTTGTTACACACAAATATCAGACCTCCTGCTTTCAAGTAATCTAGAATTAAGAAAATTTGTGAACAAATATGTTATAGTACACAAGGTGGAGGCACAATCAGAGACTTGTTTGGAAAACAGATTTAGAGTTGAACTATTTGGAAGAATGACTTTTTCAGAAGGCGAGGGTGAGGAAACAACAAATGTAAGAGGATGTTTGGTAAAAAGGCCATGTAAGGAAAATGGGGAAGGTTTGGTGCAACATCTATGGAGAAGAGCACAGGGACGAGGGTAAAAGAATTGTTGAGTCAGGAAGGATGACCTATGATACATGGGAAAGTGGAGACTCCATGGTTAGCCTATCCTGTGAGGGACCTAAGGGCAAGGGTACAATTTGAGGTCATGAGATTTAAAGGATATAAGCTGCTGGAGGTTCACTTTACTTGGAGATTTGGATGAAAATAGCTCTATAGTGTTTAATACAAAAATTAATAAAAAACAAAAAGAAAAGTAAACACATTTTAATGCATTTTATTATCTTTAACTTTTAAAAGTTGGTATGCATTCTGAAAGTTGCATTTTTAACTGGGAACTTGGAGGATTGATGAGTAAACTTCTGACAGCTTTCAGCTGTATTGAAATCATGGTGAGGCAACACAGAGTACCAGCTAGTCTATGATAGTCTCAACTTTTCTCTTAGAATCAGCCCAGTGAAGGTGATGTTAAAAGAATGGAAATCTGATTTATTTGAGAAAATGGACCTTAGCACAAAAGATTAATTATTCAGCAATATAATCTGATAATCTGGTCTGCCTCAAAGAAAAATAATCAAACTGGGGGAATGCACTGCCTATATTTTTACAAATAAGGTTGAAAATACAACATTTTTACACAGGAACAAAGATAAGGGTGTGTATTTAAGCTGCTTTTTAGGAGAGTGAACTAAAAGACACCTAGCTATAACCATATAAGTGAGTCAAGGCAACAAGAAAACTGTAGTATAACTTGTGCTTCCATGGACGAGAGATTTGCCTGGTACAAGGTGATCTGTTTTAACCACTGAACCAAGCCACAAAAATACTCATAACGCATATGTTATAATTGCTGACTAAAGCGGCTCAGACTGCTATCAAGCTGTACCAAACAGGGGACTGGAAAGGGTATGACTAGTTTCAAGGGCAAGACTGGAATAAAGCCTGGGCAGGGACAGAGAAGTGACTGCATTCTTCTGCGTGTACACAGAGTGATGCAGATTTGAAGAAGCATCTGTCACATGAACAGACTTCCTCTTCCTCCCTATAGGGAAGCATCTAAAGAAGTGGTTGGATCTGGGTGAGGAAAACCCAGCATTTAGTCCTACATATATAGATACTGAGTGTATGTTTATTAACTAAATGAGTGGAGAGAAACATTGAAGTTCATATTAAGGTATATGTTAAATTATTCCAAGTTCAAGTTCTTTAGATCAAAGTGGAACAGAGTTTGTAGAAACAAAAGTTGAAATTAAAGCATGCCAAGTTATGTAACCTGTATGTCCAACAGACACTATTAATACAAAACATTTTGAGGAACATTTATAAATTGATTTATTGGGTGATGCTCTGTACACTTACAAAATACTTTGAGACAAAGCTTTCAATTTTATTTATAATAGATTGAACTTTTATTTGTTATATAGAAGAGAAGATTGTAACTCAAAACACATCACACAGATTTTTTGCTGTGCCTGACATACTGTTTGTTTTCTATTATTATAGACAGATTTATGTAGATTAATGATGATGATAGTTATCTTACTTCAAATTCATTGAAAATGTTATGAACTCATAGGTAACGTCTAGTATGGATTTCTAAAAATTTGAAATTTAGGAGGAATTATAATGAATATTAATTTGCTAACCTTTGATTCTCCAAATAGGGTAGCATAAGGCCTTTGAAAATAAAACAGTATCACTTATTCCAAGGCAAAATGCACCTCTAGGTTTCACCAAGGGATTTTTGTGAAAAGATGTGGATCAATTATACCTCTTTCTGGAACCACGAGTGTGACGCGCTTTCTGCATACGTGGCTCTGTGCAACAAGTTCGACATCTGCATTCAGTGGAGAACACCTGATTATTGCTGTGAGTAACTATTAAATGAATAACATTTTCCAATCTTTCAATTCACTTCTGTTTTCATTTTAATCTGACAACAATTTAAGACAAAAATACATAGAATAAAATAATATATCAAAAACACAGGTTGGAGCACTCTCTCAACTTCAGAAAAAAAAATTACACATAAAACTTCATGTGTCCTTTTTCTGTCCCTGTCTCTTCCCTCCTATCTTAGAGGTAATAATTATTCAGAAGCCACGATGCAGGTTTGTATGGAATGTATATTATCTCCAGTTTTTACTAGATACATTTGAGTTATTTCCACTGGGATTGTAATAATTTATACCCAACCATCTTAGTATTCATTTCTAAACTATATGACTTCTTTTAAGATCAGCAAACATCAAAAAGAATTTTCTAAAACCCTATTTAGAAACTGCTCAGTGATACAATTCTTTTAGCAGTGAAGGATTAAATCTAAATATGTCCCTTTATTATGGCTTGGCTGAATCGCACATTTAAAGTGTATTTCCACATTTATTCTGAGTAGATGAATGCTGTATCTTGTCTCACGGTGCAGGGACAGTAACTTCAGAATAGAACACTTCATGTTTGGATTGCTTATTGGTCATATCTATATGACAGAACTCAGATAAACTTTCTGACCATAGCATCACATGCTGGCTGGACACCACAATATGCTCAAAATATCTATTGATGATTCTTCTGAATTATAATTACATACCAAATGAAAAAATGAACTTTTCAGGAACCAAAACTTGTAGAGCTCATTGTTAGAGAGAAAGCTGGCATCTCTTTTTTCTTAGAATTTCCATGGGTATTTTTATCATTAGCAAATCCTGTTCTGTGTTGTTCTTAGCTCTGAATTGCCCAGAGGGGAAAGAATATGAACCTTGTGTGCGCCCGTGTGGAGCCAGAACATGCCTGAACAAATGGTATTATGGTCACTCTTCATGTCTGAATTTAAGAGAAGACTGTGTGTGCAAAAATGGAACTATTCTTCACCGACCAGATAAAACTCAGTGCATTCCGGAGAGAGAATGTGGTAAGAAGCAAAGCACAAAATGATTTCATGGAAATCCAACAAGCAGAACTTTTCGTAGATACTGGGAAGGTATACTGAGAAAGAATGGGCAAAGGTAACTGAGATACTGGAAAGAAAGCGAGTTTGGAGTTTGCTTCGGACATGGGTCCAATGGAGGTCCATGAACTAGGAGCTCTGATGCTATGCACCTTTGAAGTGAGAGACATAATAGCATGTAGTATGGGAATATATATAAAATAATAAAGTTTGTTTTACATTTGGCAACATTGCCTTAAGAAAACAAGCAATCAATAATTGGCAACTAGTGTTAATACAAAGGGGTGGAGAGCCAAAAAAGGACACATTAGTATTGTCTACTTTCATTTGCAAACTGTTTCATTTTGCCACAGTGTCTTCATAGTTGTGGCTTATGAAGATGAGGTGAAACAAAATTGTGGGACAGTAAACATCAGTATTCAGTTACAGAGGTCTTGATTGTGGTCAGAAAAGGAAATTAGCTAATAATTAAAGGGAAAGGCAAGGAGACGTGAAGTGAATACGCAAGGGTAGTTTCAGAAACAAGCTTTTGGTCACCAGTAATAAAGTATCTGTGGAAAATTTTAGAACTACTATAGGCAGATGTATGTTGGTCCTCTGGAAGTCTAGGAGCTTGATTTGATGGAAAAAAGAATGATAAAGAAAGGATCATGAGAGATTAAGGATGTGTTCTTGTCCTCTAAAAGAATGGCTAACATGCCGTGTTTATTAAAAAAAAATAAAACTTTTATACACAACTGAATGAGATTTATATAAAACTGATTTTGTCTGATTGTCTGCCTTCTGCTTTTAGATTTTAAAGGAAAAACATTTTGAATCTTAATGTGATGTGAAAGTTGCCATTAGGTTAAGACTAAGTTGCTTCCTAATACCACTCATGTTTAAGGTCTAATATTTTAAAATTACTTTTCATTGATATTATTGCGTATATTTAAGCTAAGTAAATGAAAGTGACAATCATCTCACTAGCTATTTAAAAATCATCTTATTTGTAGAAGAGGATATGCAATCTTAAGGACAGTTGAAGAAAGAAAAATATTTTCTTTCAATTATATAATGATTTTAAAGAAAAATATAACCTAATCACCAATGAAAATAAAGGTGAATCTGAGAAAGAACGGATTTGTGATATATCTTGTGTTGCTGGTCAAGCTGCAGCCTGAAATCAAGATATCACAGTGCGATTCGTGTTAATGTCCAGGTTACGAGCACTATAACACGGTTGATCTCTTAAAGCTTGCACTGACAGTGACGATCAGCCCCGCGCTGCCGGGGAGGTTTGGAATGGGGGCGTTGACGAGTGTGCTCTGTACACATGCCTGGAGAATGGGAGCGTTGTTCCCACGGAACCTGTGTGTGAGGAAGAGCCCTCGCCCGTATGTGGACGTGAAGCTGAAGTTGTCCTGAGCGTCACTGACGAGCTGACCTGTTGTGCAAAAGAGGTTTGCGGTATGTACCTAGGCTGAGGTTAGCACCACGAAACTATGTTGATATTCTTTGGAAAAAAGCAGGGCCTGCATGATTCTTTGTTTTTAAAAGTAAGGGTTGGAATAATGCTGAAGCACTGCCATGACTGTCATTTTCTCAAATACGCGCGTGTGTGTGTGTGTGTGTGTGTGTGTGTGTGTGTGTGTGTGAGGAAATACACACGAAACCTCTGGATATTAGCAATTAATAATTTTTAGCAATATATAATGAGAGATAGGCACTGTAAATCCTTGGTTAATGACAAAATCAAGAGTGAAAGACAATACTAGACAAACCTAAAACTACCGTCTTTTTACATTTTGTTCATTTCATAAGCTGAATGGGTTTAGGCGCAGTGCACAAACATGTTTAGTGAGAGCAATTCCCATGCTTTGAGTTAGTATGACAATGTTTTTGTCATATTCACTAATTTTTTAGTGTTCTGTTTTTCATTTTTTCATTTTTAGGATGTGACAGGACTTTGTGTGACACAACCATTCCAACGTGCACAGATACACAAAAATTGGTTGTCGGCTACAGCCCTCTTTCATGCTGTCCGCAGTACAACTGTGGTGAGTTAGATCATTGGGAAAACCGAGAGAGGCTCCTTGTTCATTCAGAATAATGTATTCAACTCTCTTTCTCTGTGTCTTCAAATAAATGATTTTTCTGTGAAAGACTGTGGAACTGCTAGTTCTATATACTTACATTAATATTAAAATCTTTTTAAACTGTTGTAAATTCAAAGAACTAATCCACGTTATTTTATTCACTTTATTTTAATTTTCTCATTATTTATAATTTTCAAATAAATTTTCCTGTGCAGAATGTGACCCAATCAAATGCCCCAGTATTTCAATACCAGGATGCAGAGAAGATCAGTTCATGATTCAAGTTCAACAGGAAGAACCTTGCTGTTTTTCCCCTCTTTGTGGTGAGCACTTTAGACCTATTTGTTAAGTATTTAAGTATTTTATGTACTGATGTTAACCGACATTCAGATGGTATGCTCAGGATTTGAACTGAACACAAACTGTTGAAAAGAAAAAGGATATCAATTTAAATGCCTTGACAATTACTGCAAGCATCTTTTATGTCAACAAAAGCCGTGTGTGTGTGTGTGTGTGTGTGTACATATGATCAAGATAGTAAAATTCAGCGTGTTTTCTCTAATAAAGCAAATATTCAGTGCTTTTTTTTTAAAAAAAGAAAATATGTATCATTGACTTTCTTTGGAGATCCAACTGAAACAGTGGGCTCTGCTATGATGTTATGGTACTTCATAAAACTTCCACATATCATATGTGAGCTATGATGATCTCAGAAAAGAATTGTAGAAACAAAGGGATTATGAGGAAAGATTGGAACTAAATATTTTTTTTCTGATAAAACACAACTCATATGTGAATTTGGTGTGCACAGACTCTCAAGATAGAGCCAGACAGGCAAGCTGGAGGAAAAGAGAAACCAGCTGCTCTCGGTGAAGGTCACTAGTTACCTAGCACTCTCTGTTTAGTTCTTGTCTTGGTGTGTCTCTCCATATGATTTGAATTCCACTGAAAGAGATTCTGATGAGTCTTCTGTGGTGGTTCCTGCACAGCAGGGTGAGGGTGAGGGTGAAGATGAAATGGCTTATTGACAGCCATGGAAATACCCCATGGGTGGGGTTAACTCCAAAATTCATCTACAGAGTTATTAAAGTTGGGAAAGAGGCTGCATAGCTCAAAAAAGTAAATAACAGTATTCATCTACAAATTGGAGTAATGAAGGGTGGTACATTCCAAGGATTTTAATAAATCCATCAATGGCATTTTGTCTTTGAAGAGCAGGTTATTTGAGAAATCTGAATGTCCTATATTTCTGGTAAGATGATGTTGTATAAGTGACTGAAGTTAGAAATGTACGGTAATCATTCAGGGCCAAATAAGTACCTTGTTATCTTTGTTTTCTATTTCATTAAACAAATATTTTTATTTTGATTTGATTTGTGCATGACATTCTGAGCCAGTAGCCGATTTACTTTCAGCTCAGCTGTGACTTTGGGCTTTTTGTTTCATCTGTAGTTTGTGAATCTTGCACTGAACCTATTCCATTGTGTATGGATGGGGAATTCCTCACGGTGGACCTTAGTACTACCCATTTGTGTTGTCCTCGGTATTACTGTGGTGCGTATATTTTAACTAATTTAAAATATTTCAATGTGTCAATGAAATAACCAAAAAGATATAGATGTTTGAGAAGCCCAGTGCGTGTGTTGTAGTTGCACAATTGTAGCAGACACATTTTTAGGGCTCTTGGATTGACAAGCAGTCCTAACACCATGACTGACAACTTGGTGGTGGGAGAGGCAGCACTTAGGAAATATAGGGTCATGCACTGCATTGGTAATGATACCCAACTGAATGCTAACTACTGAGATATTGCAATTCAACATGAAATTCATCATTATTTGTATGATTTCTTTTTTTAGTCTGTGAGCCAAATCTATGTCCTATTTCACTGCTGAACTGTGCAGAAGATATGAATCTTGTGAAAGAAAATGTATCTGGCCAGTGTTGTCCAATATGGCATTGTGGTAACTAATTTCATATGTCAGTTTTATTGCATTAAGTTATGTGTTTTGATTATTGTAAATCTGTTGATTTTTGTCTTTCAGAATGTAACTGTGAAAATCTTGTTACGCCCACTTGTGAAGTGGTAAGAACACATATTTTGATTGACTTGGCTTTTTGTTACAATCAATTCTGTCTTTCTTTATCTCTTTTATTTCTGATTTCTTAATAGTTATTGAAATAACCTCATTAGATTGTACTGAAGTAGATTAACATAATGTGCCTTGGTATTACAAAGTATCAACTTTTACATTTACTTGGGATAGATAGGAACATGTAATACATTATTGTTTTAACCATTGACTCATCTGCTAATCTTATATTTAGTGAAGGTTAATGCCTTAAAATAAAATAAAACATTGAAAAATATTATTTTAATATTGAAAGATCTCCATGATTCTTTTAGAAAGTGTTCTAATCACATGTTTTGCTGTGTAGGAGTGGTAAAAACCTGTAATTGCTTGTAACTTCCAAAGGTTTATCTATGAATAAGTAAATCTTGTAGAAATAACAAAGATTTAATTTCTAAAAATCATAAGTATGACTCCTGTGCTGCTAATTATGCCAGGTGTCCCATGTCTTCATGTCTTTTTATTTCTTTAAAAAAATTATACTTCTAATTACCTTATAATGTAAAGATAATATGTTTCTGGCCATCTTTATGAAGGAAAACATGTTTTCTTTTACAAAGACATTTTCATTTTTGACTTCTCTCTCTCTCTCTTTCTCTCTCTTTCTCTCTCTCTCTCTTTTTTATTGCTCAGATGTGGTATATACTTTGAGTGCTTCTCAAATTCTCCATGTGGAAATTCTACTCGGTGATAAAAGAGCTCCTTTTTAAGTGATACAGAACTCCTGCTAGCATGCCATTGTTTTGTTTTTAAAAGCAATTACCCAACAATTACTAATGATGAATTTTCATCTGTGGTTTGCACAGAATGTTTATGAATAACTTTCATAAAATTTTCTAACTTACTTTTAGTGTGTATCATGTACACATTTATGCAAGAACAATGTTATGATGCGATTCATATATTTCTCAGCTTTTTATAGGTTATGTAAGATGCTTAGACTATTACCTCACTGAAAGTGCTCTAAAAAGGTATTTTAGCTCATTTTATAAATAAAAGAAGTTGAACGCCAAGAAATAAATGACTGAGATCTTCAGAACATATGATAATAATAGCAACTTATTTCTTAATAGGGAGAATTCACCACAATAGATCATAACTTCCAGAGTGACTGCGGATGTGTACAGTATATCTGTGGTAATTATAGTTTTAAACTTTTAAATTATAAATGATTATTATTGGTATCCATCATTTATTACTAATGAATTTAAAATAGTTTTCTTTTCGAAATATAAATATTAAGCCAATCAGTAGGATTTGAAAGTATTTCTTTGTTTGTAATATCTCCAAATGTTTTATAAAATTTGGTAAGAGAAAAGAAAAAATATTTTTTAGAAGTGCCACAGAATTTTAAATTTGATAAAAAGACTTTTTAATATATGTATGTTAAATTTTTAAAACTCAGAGAATAGAAGTGTGAGGGCTTATTTTTTGGCATTAATATTAAAAAATAAAGTAGAGTTGATTTTTCACAAAAATGAATTATCATATCAGGTACAAATAGATTAATAAAAATTAAAAGTTTTGTTTTAATATCTTGAATTTGGGTACATTTTTATATGAAAGTGGGTCAGTGTTGGAGAGACACAAAGAACTCTGGAACTGAGTTAATGACTGCTCATTTCACCTGTCTACTCCAATCTGCTACTTTTAAAGATATAATAGTGTATTAAATTACCTGTCCCCCTTATGATATATGATTTATGTTATGTTTTATTTTACAAAGCTAAAAACTTAATAACGTGTCTCAAAAATTACAGTTAGATGCCATGAAATATTAGTTCTCATTCTGAAGAGGGTTACTTCTGTGTTGTTAGACTTAGCCTCCGCTCTGCTCACATCCAACTCTACTGAAGGTCGTGTGCACCTCCCTGAAGAGGGAGTACCAAGTACCTTGTCCGTTCTGGAGATCCTTTATTTCTGCAAATTGTTATAAAATATAAAAATGGATTTTATGGGTGTATTTTATTGTTTATTAAAGAATAAATATGCTGCATTCAGTATTAAGTAAACACGGATTATTTATCATTATTTGAAGTAAAATTCTGATTTTAAAAAGTGGCATATGTTCACAAAAACATATACTTAACTATAAATCCCATTGATGGGTTAATGTAAAAATCAATATTGTGTTTGGTTGTTGATTTTTATTTTTAGAAAAAGATGATGTGTGTGTGTTTCAAGAAAATTCAGTGTTGAATCCTGGACAATCTTTGATAAAGTATTTGGAAGGGGACTTTTGTTATACAGTAGAATGTCTGGAGGAAAAAGATAACCACACAGGCTTCCACACTTTGAATTTCACAATGGTGAATTGCTCAAAAGAGTGTGATGTTGTAAGTATTCTTTGTAAGTTGTTCTGGTGAAAGTTAGGAAATATAGAACTCGTAACTATCTAATTTGAACAAGTGAATACTTCCTAAGTTAAAAACATAAACTAATGGCTCTTCGACAGTCTTTTATTGTACATTCGTAGATTTCCACTGTTCTATATACAACCTGGAGCTTCAGAAGTCTTATTATCTACCACTTCCAGCTTGCCTGAGATTATTACAACTTCCTGAATAACTCTTGGCTTTCATATGCAAAAGTTATCGTCTGCATCTATTGCAGTTTAATATTGTTATGTAAAGCCAATTATTATTTGAAGCTCCTTAAGTTTAGTATTAGAAATGTTTTCAGCTCTCAAAAAGGAACATATTGTTATATATGGAAGTAGTTCTAGAATTAATTTATTAAAAATATTAGCATTGTTTTGTGAATAATTTAGTGGACTCTTATTAAAGCACCAGCTGTATACTCCATCCCCAAGTGACTATGATTGTTGTGGAACCTGCAAAAATGTATCCTGCAAATTTCACATGGAAAATGGAACATCAGTTATATATGCGGTATGAACTTTTATTTCTTAAAATGAGTTCCTTAAAGATAGCTCTCAGTATTTTATTTTAAAGATGATACTCTTGTGTCTACTGAACTTGAAAAATGTAAAAAAAAACCCACAGACATAAACATGTCTATTCATACATTATGTACACTCATAAAAATCATAGAGCTACAATTTATAACACATATTTGTTATATTTGAAAGTATTTGATAATTCTCTTTTTTAAGAACATGTTTATATTATTTATCAAACTAATTTTAACATAAATTTTCACTTTTTTCTTCAACTATGCTTAAGGGACTCTCAGAAATGCCATTTTTTTAACCAGTACAAAAAAAAAAGAAAAATTAACATTACTATTGGGCTGCAAATTTTGTTATTCATATAAAGTAGATATTGCTAGGTTTCCTAAAATTGAATGGTTCGTCTTCTTTCAGACATGAACTTACAGTTCATTTCCAGTTGAGGTTGATGGAAGATTCTGAAGCTATTCATAAATCAAAATAGCATCTGGAGAAAAGAAAGGGGTCAAGTTCATCAAAATTTTTTACTTATTCGCTAGGAAGCTTCAAACCAAAATTTGGCTATAATTTTAAAAGGTTTAAAAATAAAAGTACAGATCAAAGTCATCCAAATAGTCATATAATAACAATTTAAACTGATTTTATTTTAAGCAGAAATTCTGAAATTAGAAATAACAAATGTTATATTAAACATTTGTTAAAAGTAAGCCTAGATTTTAATATAACCATATGGTTTACAAAATTATAACCTTAAGTCAATAAGTCCTGTTACCCAAATATTTTTTAAAAATTATATTGTGATGAGGGAGTAAAAAGAAGTATAAACAAATCTCAAGGAAGGAGTTGTGTAAGTAATATGATTTGTTATTTTGTAATTAGAGAGGAAATATTAGAAGAAGACCTTTGACTCTTGAACTAAATTAGATAATTATTTCTGTAGTAAAAACACATACCTATTTTCTCCTTTCTGCTCTTTATTTCATATTTACATATTAGTGCTATCATGAAATAAATTGCATATATTAAATGTACACTAGATATGTATGTATGTGTGTGTTTTGAATAATTTTAGATACATTTGGGGACTTTTTCAGACAAAAAAATTATTTCCCAAGAAACTTTCTGCGTCTTGATTTGAGATGATTCGGCTGGATACGGGAGGGGTGGTTAGGGGGAGGGACAAAAGGAGAGAGGGAAGGTCCTTGTCACCTTGACAAGATGGGTGAAAAAAATGCTCAACTTCGTTGTAAATCTTAAATTTTGTGCTTATACATATCAATAAAATGGGGAAAAAAGAAATAGTCTACTTAATAAATATAGCAGATTTTGACATGCAAAAGGGTAACTTTTGCTTTTTTTTTTTTTTTTTTTTTTAGGAGAGGAGTACCTGGCACTACAATTGCACCACATACGAATGTGTGAAGACTGATGAAGGGACGATGATTCTGAACTACAGCATGGTCTGCCCTCCTTTTAATGAGACTGAATGCAAAATGGTTTGTGCTTTGTTGTACTTAAGAGACTTCTTTATTAACTTAGAAAATACAGGTTGATTTGATTTCCAAAGTTGTGTGGTTGAAAGTTTTATTTTATTGAATAAATAAAAGCTCTGTTATATTTTCTTAGTTTGCTATTTTGTTGCCTTAAATTTGATTGCCTCTTAGTGGATATCTTGCTCTCTAGGTTTTTAATTGTACTTCCAAAAAGAATTGAAAAATCATTTGCTCGATGAACCTAGCCTGTCCTTTAAAATTGGTTACTAAATTAATCAGATTGGACTAAATTTTTTTCTTAGCCAGGTTTATGATGTCACTCAATTTTTAATGTGTTCCCTAAGTGACATTTGCCTTAGTATCTCTGCACATATATCACTGGAGAATGTGGTACAGCTTTGCCAATTTTTCTCTTTGTTCTAAAGAGTTTTGCTCTACTAATTCTCTAAACTCTTAGAGCAGAGTAGAATTTTTAAAAAATATTCATTTTTTTGTTTTAAAAGACCATTTGTAGTTTTAATTATTTAAACAACAGTAATCCTTAAAAGTGGGCATTTGTTCATTTGTGTAGAGAAATGACATAGTGTTACTGATCCCTGCCACCCACCATGTGCCCTTTTAATGATGGCTAGCTAGCCAGCTCTAACATGTGCTAATGGCATGAAATTTAAACTCTGAGAAGAAACCTAGGCATCATTTATTTTATTTCACAGACTCACTTTTAGAGAATAAATTACTCCTTTATTTGCATTGCAATTAACAAGTGATGGGAAACAAAAAGTAATTATTGTCACAATTCTAAAAGCTAAGCAATAAAATTTCATTAACCTTGGACAAGAAGCATCCAGTAGTGTGAAAATTTTTATAAAATACTAAAGAAAATATATAATATTTTAACATTTAATTATTAGAAACTCAGTATAATAGGGCAGCTTTGATTATTTTGAGGAGTTAAAATTACTTCTATTTTTTATTAAGCATTTTGTGTTCTGGTAAAAAAAAAAAAAAACATTTTGGAACCCGTAAAAGGTGTTATTTTAAGTAGCCTGATCTGTTTACATGTTTTCATATTATTTTTTTTTTTGAGTCACCAGGGTTCTCAAATGTTTTCATATTATTAACATACAAATACAAAAACATCTGCTTTAAAGAATTTTTAAATGAGAAACAGTTAAATTTCAGTAATTTTCCACTTATGGCTTTGATAAAAATGTTGTTCGAGTTTTTTCTTTTTAATTCTGCTGTAAGAAGAAATGATTGTGCTTGCAATTTTTACCGTATTTCTTTTCTCTTCTAGAATGAAGGGATTGTGAAGCTTTATAATGAAGGCTGTTGCAAGATCTGTAAGTGAGAACATATTATATACAGTAACTTGATAGATTGGATTTTATTGCTCATGGTGACTATGGCTTTTTCTAAAGATGCAATTTCTTTGATGCAAAGAGGAATGTATTTTATTAAGTGCATTATCTGAAGTTTTTTGTGTCATGGGGATGATAACATAATTTAGTCTTTATCTTCTGTAGTGTACATAAAAGACTTCATTTACATGCATTTTATTGTTAGTATTGGATTTCTTTTATTGTGGTGTTTCTCTAATGGTAATGAATAAGAGTTTAATAGGTTTTACATTTCCAAATGTGCTATGGCCAGATTTGCTTGGGACCTGCTGAACTGCACAAAGTTAAGTAATTCGTGTTTAGAACTCCAATAAGGACCTGTATGGTACTTTTTAGACTTTGTTGATCCAGTCTAATAGTTCCACACTTTCAGAATGTACTATTTCAGAGATGTGTATTACAACTAAAGGGTAAATTTCTCATGATTATTTTAATTAGGATATATCCATATGATATATTTTATATTTTTTAATTAAAAGCTTTATTTAATAGTAATTCTGATTTTGTAGGATTAAAATACAACATAGTCATTTTTGTACAACTGATTTTATTTTTTAAAAGTTTGTGAATTTATGTTAATATAAAAACAGAGAAATTCTGAAGATTGGCATATTCCTTCTATATGTATCTGTATAGTTCTAAGCTGTGTAGTATTTTTTCAGAGGATACAAGTAAGCTGATTAAAGTTGTATTGGTTGGGTCTTGTGGGTAAAACAACACCACACATGTATTTTAATTACTGGGGATCTTAGACACATGTCAGTTAAATTTTTTCTGTTCCTCAGAAATAAGTAAATGTTTATTCATATTCTTTGAATCAAATGTAAAATAGTCATTGTATCAGGAACTCAAGAATGAAATTTAGCTCTAGAATGTAAAGAGGTTTATAATTTTATAATCCCGTTCTCTTTCTTTTTGGCCTCCTTATCATCTAGGGTGTGGTGCAAGAGCAGATTTAGGGTATGATGTTAAACCCTGCTTTTTATAACCCCATGTTCGTTATTAGAGAAATGAGCTTATATTACGAGTAGATGAGAGTATAGGTGTGACTAGCCTAATGAACTACCATTGATGCCTGTTACCTATTGACCCTCTTAGTCTTGGAGACAGGACCACAAGTAATCTCATAGCAGTTCTGAGAGGTAAGCATGGATTACCTGACAGTGAGGAAAGGAAGGTTCTGAGGAGCTGGCCTCTCTTTCATTGATAAGGGATTTAGGCTTGTCCATTTCCTAAGCCCAGGATCTTGAAACTGTGCCACATGAATGTTGCAGAGTAATCACAATCCATCTGACATGCAAGAAAGTGAGAAATAATTTCTTCTCTGACATTAAGAACCCTTATCTATGCTCTGTGCTTGTGGGTCTCCAAGCTTCATTGGCGAGGTAGTAGAGGTTATATGCTATCACAGGTGCTATGCAAAACAAAATGTGTTGCAATTACGTCTCTAAGGGATGAACAGAAAATATTTCTTGGTAATAACAAATTCACAGAAGTAACAATGAGAGAAGCCTGTCCTGGTTTCATTGAGTGAACTGATCTATCAAACAGATTTAGCAGGTGCCTACATATGCATGGTACCTTTGTGGGTAGTGGGACGATAAAGGTGAATAAAATACTATCTATGTGGATAGTGCTTATTGCTAAGAAAGGAGGAGGAAGAAACAAATAAATATATCCTGACATAGAAGGTGGTGATGAGATGGGGAAAAAAATTATCTAATAAGAGAGGAAGAATGACAGTATCTGGGATGCTAATGTAAGTGGTAATTTAGAGCCTGCTTCCGTTATGAGGAGACATTTGAGTAGAGATTAGTGTCCTGAGGAAGCAGCCCAGGCGGTGAGGTCTGTCCAAAATAGAGGAAACAGCGAACTGTGGCTGCAGCACAGGGAATGAGAAGGCAAAGTAATAGATAATTTTGGATGAGGTACCTTATAGGTCATTGTAAAAATAATTTCTTTCTTGACTATTCCTTCTATGTGTGAGAACAGAAGGGCTAATGAAGTAATTTATTACTGAATTACAGAACCATAAGGCATACACCCCTGCACCAACATCCACGAGCTGTAGACCATGCTAAAATAGAGAAGTTAGGGGAAGGAGGACACACCCATGTAGGAGGTTGAGGAGGAAGCGAATGAATTAAGGGAAGTGTGATGGACTGGATCAAGTGCTACTGAGAACTCAAGCAAGATGCAAAGTGAGATGTGACCTTGAACTTGGCAATTTGAAGTTGCATTTCAGGCAGTCGTAGCCTCCCATCTATTCTTCAGCCAGAGTAACTTAACTTAGATCTACTTTGTATGTACAAGCATTTATTTAAGGTGAGCAATTTTATGGTTGACCCAATTTAAAAATTTTAGATAAAATTCCAGTATTTGCAAAGAAGAAAACTCAAGAATATGGTTCAGTGACTTTCTTGATATAGAAAAAGGTAAGCAATAGAGTGAGATAAGAACCTGGCCTTCTGCATCCTGGTTCAGAAATTAATTCTACTACACACAACAGAAATATACATATTTCTGAGTGTATTTTAAAGTAATGATCTGTCACACACAGTTCACATTACCATATTATGAGTGATTGGCAAGAATTTTCCTCTGAAACCATTAAAGATTAGTGCAGAACCATAAAATCAAGTATAAGTCATCTGTATATTTTGATATGACTGATTTCAATTCTACTTTTATTATTTTATATTAGTATATAGAGACAATATACTAAAACTCAACTTTCTTTTAAAACTGTTATATTTGTACTTATGCCTTATTTGTTATGTCTCATATACTTATATATACCAAGCTTAATTTTCCAAATTTTTAAAATATTCCCTTGTATAAGACACATAGCTTATGGTTAACATTATTATATACGTTGTTTATTTTGACTAAGATAATAACACAAAAAAATAGAAAATGAGTATAGTTAAGCTAGGAAATATAAGAATCCACTTAGATGATAGAAATAGTACACAAGGGCTGGGTGTAGCTCAGTGATTAGAGTGCTTGCCTAGGAATCCCAAGACCTGGGCTTTGATAACTCAGCATAGAGTAATTGGCTGTGGTGGTGCACGCCTGTAATCCAGCACTCCAGAGGGTGTGGCAGAAGGATTACTGGGGATTTGAGGCCTGCCTGGGCTATGTGGTGATTTCAGGACCAACCTGGACTACAGAAACAAACCATGTTTTCAAAAAAAAAAAAAAAAAGGAAAAAAAAAGAAAAGGAAAAGTAAAAATAAAGCAAAACAAATAGTACACATAAAATATGTAAATATGTAGGAGTAGAGTTTTAAATAATTTTAATACTGTAATATATTTATATAAATATTTCAGTTTTCAGAATCAAGTATATTCACCTGTATTATTGAATGAAGAAACAATTTTACGTGGGCTTCTTGAGGAATAAATATATTTTATATTTAATTAGGCAAAAGAGAAGAAAGAGTATGCCAGAAACTGATCATTAAGTCTATCATAAGGAAACAGGACTGTGCAAGCCAAAGATCTGTAAGTAAAAATATAAAAATATATGATGTTATATAAAGCGTATGTCTTTCCAGAAGTACACATATCATTAGCACATAGCACTACAGATTTATATGCAAACAAAATGCCGACATACAGTGTTTAACTGTGAAATATTTTATGTGTGAAGAAGCATGAATTATTCTTAGTATTAATAATCCACAGTTCTAAATGACAATTGTAATCTGGAGAGATGGAAATTGACTCTAAGTATTTTTACTACCTATTGTCCTAACTAAGAATTTTCACTTACCACAAATAGTGCTAGTTATGACTTTACCCACCTTGCATATGACTTGTCTGCTGCTGTAGTCTACATGAGCCATGACAGAATACAGGTGACAATACAATTGTTTGATAATGGTTGATATATTTAAAGTATCCGGTTAATTGTGTTTGTGTGTTTCCCATTTTGAGTTACATTAGCATTGCTACATTTGGATCATCACAGAATATCCCTTTGCTTTTTGTGAGTTATGTCACTTAAATAGCATTTTCAACAGTGTTTTAGTCTACAGAAAATTGAAGACTGAAATGATAACAAAGCATTGCTTTCACCTGTCTAGTTAGTGAAATTAAAAAACTGAAATTTTATGAAATTTTAATATTTTTCTCATGTCTCTCTCTACAGATAAATGTTGCAACTTGTGATGGAAAATGTCCATCAGCTACCATATATAACATCAATGTGGAGAGTCACTTAAGATTCTGCAAGTGTTGTCGTGAAAGTGGAGTACGAAACTTCACTGTGCCTCTGTATTGCCCAGGAAATGGTACTGAAATTATGTACACTCTCCAGGAACCTGTAGACTGTACATGCCAGTGGAATTAATTATTGGATTCCATGACTTCTATTCAATGTCATATTGTCATATAAAGTTAACTTTTGACACTATTTTTAGACACTAAATAGATGCATACCATAAAAACATTCATTATTGAGTCTAGCAAATGATTACTAAACCATATATCATGAACAATTAATTTAATGACAAAATTAGCTTTATTGCTTTCTTTTAGAGAAGCAAATTATTTATCTTATTCACCTAAAATGCTGTTGTAATAGCAACATGGTATCAATCTGAACTATTCTTATATAGAAGACTTACAGTAGTTTTTAAACTTTACATACTCATTTTTTGATTTGCAAAGTTTACTATAATTATCATAATTAACATAATTTTAATATCTCTTGCTGAGGCAATCAGTAATCAGTTAAAATTAGAAGCTAGGTAGCTATGAAAATTGTGTGTTTTGAGATGGGTATTAGAATTATTGGATTTTAGGTTACTTAAAATCTGAATTAATATTAATAATACTTTCGCAAATTCCCTTCAGTCACAGGTACAACACATAACCAGAGGAACTGTGTGAATTGTACAAATTAATTCATGGCAATGTTACACTGAATTTTTTTAACAGTAAGATTAAATTCTAGCTGTTCTATTTCTGCTCATGTTCTTTATTTTAAACAGTACAGTAAACTATTACAGAATTTTTTATTCTTATTTACATGATATGGAATTAAAACTAAGTTCAAGATGATTTAAAAATACCATAAACACTAATAGTTATCTCAGTAATATGGAGCAAGGAAATACAGAATCAGATGTTGAATATAAGAGACAGATAATGAGCATTTATTTTTATATCATTCAAATTAGTGTTAAATATGTTGTCACTATTTCACATGTAGTTAGTCATTGCTGTTTCATTGACTGAGTTTGAAGATATATTTGCATACTTAATGAAGTTGAACCTACTTTCAGTGCTGCTGCTTTGTCAATGAAGAGTGAAATAAAATGATCTGAATGTATTCCTCATTTTACAGTGGGTTGTTGGGCTTTCTAAATACAGTAGGTTACTGAATTCAAAGTAATGTATCCTGAAATCTTTAAGAATCTCTAAATTCTTTTCCACTTTAAGAATATAATTACCTGAATTTCTTCCTCATAAAGAGAGAATTCCAAACTTAGAGCAATTGCAATGTCAAAAAATTTTTAATATAAATAAGAAAATAATAAAGTGACGTTGAAAAACATATGTGTGGGTCTTACAGAGTTAGGTGACTTGCTTTCCATTTTCACCTTGAAATTATACTTTCCAGAAATATTATATTCAACTAAATATTTGGAACTACAGGTTTACGTAAAAATGGGTGAGAGAATTATTATTGCATCTGCAGAATTCTGATGTCTACTGTATGCATAAAGGACTTGTTTGTATTCAATATGTATTTCTTCTAGATGTAAGTATTTTGGTATTTGTATTCTTGTTAACATGTAGATTGTTTTTGTTCAAAAATATTAACTTTTACCTAAATCTAATGTACCTCAAATATAATATGTGATGTATGTTGTCTATCATCTGTTTTTTTTTATTTTAGTCTCTGTGAAATATTTGTTGTTAAATTAAAATCTTAAATAGTATTTAAAGCTTTAGTGAGAAAAAGGAAAACCCTTTTCCTAGAACATCACAAACACCCAGAAAACATAAATATGTATTTAAATCCTGCCTCATGCCTGGCAATGCTCTAGACCTTGGAGACACATGCAAACTAAAAACAGACCTCGTAATTGTCTTCATACAATTTGGAGTCTAGGAAGAACGCATGTCTTAATTACCACATGCATGAGAACTCTTTTAGATGGACATCCTCAAGCTTACTGGAATGTAATAAATGCAAAAGGAGATCTCAAATAGAGAAGTACAAATGAATTGCCAATAAATAATGTTGGGACAGTTAGGCCGTCACTTTGGCAAAGAGCCATTTGGAATCTCACACACACTGGCATTAGGAAAAACTCAAGGGAATCAGTGATTTAAATGTTTGAAAACAAAACAAGACAAAGTTTTGAAAGACAATAAGGAAAATTCATCAGTGTCTTATAGTGGGGATGGCTACTCTAAGCTATTAGAGCCACTGCCTAGAAAACTCCCAAAAGACTCGTGATTTAAATTTAATAAAGCATTGGAAACACATTCTATGTGAATAAAAAAGAAAAACATAAGCCAAAGGAGCAATATTTGTAATAAATCACTGATGAATATTGATTTTCCTATATGTAAAGAGCTACTTAAAAATCAAAAAGGAAATATTGGAGTACCAATAGAGAAATTAATTATGAGCTGGCAGCTAAAAGAAAAACAAATAATATGAATATATTCTTAATCAAAACATACAACAATAGAACTGGACACACTTTTGATAAAAGTATTTCATTCTTAATTGACCTCGCTGTGTGTACAAGTATTCGAAGGTTATTTTGAACTGATTCAAGTATTTAGGATAGAAATCACCTGTCCAAACAAACAATGGCAATCATGCAGGGTCATTAAGTGCATCATTATTTGTAATAAGAAGGAATGGGATAAAACCAACAACCAGTAAATTGTGTTGATTCACATAATGTCAGATCACACAACAGTGAATGGAAACATGTATGTTAGTGTGGGCCAATCTCTAGAATATGGTTTAAAGTAAAGAATGTATGAAAATATTAAAGAGTACATGTAGAATGTTAAGTTTTGTTAAGAATATGGTCCAAAATAAGAAAATAGAATCCTATTTACTTTATGTTTACATAGAAGGAGTAAGCAAGGAGCTAATAAAATGCCACAAATAAATGGTGGTGATGGATCAGAGCAGATGGAGACTGGGATTGTCAATGTAGATCTTGATGTATCTTTTGATTTTTTTTAATGGAACACATAATCCGAATATTTAAATTAGACATAAAATAACTGTATGCTAAATAAATTAATGAACAATTCTAATTTGTTTTTGTGTAGACTATGCTACATCTTTCAGCAGAAACAGGTATCTCATTTGTGTTATCTGTTTCCTTGTGAAATTTCTGCATATGATACATCACAACTTGTCAAGGTTTGGACTATGTCACTTCTTTGTATTCTGAGAGCTTTGCCCGTGGTAGACATGCAATGCACCCTTCTCTAGCGAAGGATAATTGCCATCTTCTTAAACGTTGATCATTTCTCTGTGCTGGGAAACGAGGAGTCACTGAAGTAATAGAAACGGAGCTCCTTGGTAATATTTAAATAACGAACAGGAGCCGTAGTTAAGACATAAAATAGAAGAATGACGGGTGGATGGTCAGTGACACAACGCGCTGTTGTGCACATGTGCACTTAGCTCAGACGCACGCTCCTGTTTCTGTATCTGGTAGAGCCTGAGTTGGAAGAGCAACACTTTTCATGGGTCTTCTCACCTTCCCAGGCAGCCCCTTCTCCCTTTCTACCCTTACAGGCCCTTCTTCCTTGGTGCTTCCCGATCAGGAAAAAGCACATGGCCATGAATCCCTGGATGCAGCTTCTACCCTGGGAAGTGAACTCGGACCAAGAGCGCCGGCCCAGGAGCAGCAGATGTGTCATGGGTGCTTTTCACATCATGGGGCTGTTCATGATTTTTCCTGCTGTAGTGACTTCATTTGGTCTTCCTAGGTATGTTTGTGTTTTAGGTAAACAGGGCTGTTCTTTAGCAGTCACACTTGAATTTGCTTTGTTTCCCTCCACCTCATTTTACTTCCCTCAAATCACTTCCTCCCTGTGCTCCTCACCTCAGGATATGACAGCTGCCAACACTGAATGTGGTGTACATCTACACGTTGGTATGTATTTCCTGGGGGGCTCACAACCACCATGAAGTACAGTATTTACCTTATTAAATCAATAAAGATGTTGAGATACCTACTAGGCTTTGTTGGAAGTGGAAAGAATGAAACACAACCTCTCATGTACCATTGTTAGAAGAAAAAATAGTAAAAAAATTCACACCCATATTCCTCCCCGCCAGAGATTTCTTTATGCCTTTTACTGCATCTTGAACATAAATTTTTGCATTTTTAAATTTGTAAAACTTTGTTTTAGTCTGTAACTTCCTGTATAGTATTCTAATAAGTGAATATCATAATTTAGTGAACCATCCTGTTAATGTATATTTATTGCTAATTTTTCCTATCATAGATTCTCATTCTTGAGGAGGAACTAAAGGATCAGATGATGTAAACAGGTGAAAATCTTCTATATATGTATTGCCAAATGTGATGTCTGCAACCACTGAATTAACTTTTTTCTCCCACTAGCAATATTTGAGCGTTTGCGTCTTTTATCCTTTGTCATTGTCAGTACTAGATAGGAGCAGATAAATCCCTACATGCCTTTGGTAAAAACTGTCAGCTCATATGATATTGGTGTATCTGAGTTTGCCACTGAATTTGAACCTTGTCATATACTTACTATATTTTTTCTTTTTACCTATTTTTCCATTGTTTTCTTATTTTATCATAGTGTGTGCTATAAGGACCCATTATTTTGCAAATGAACTCATCTGTGTCTACCTTTAAAGTTATACTTTAGTTACTATATCTTCCTCTCACGTTTTAATAGATGAATCTGAGTTAATTACTTATTTATCCATTTCCATGAAGCTGAAAAGATGAAAAAAGCTGACAGACATGGTGATTCTTGAGGCTCTAATGCATAACAGGAGAAAAGAGGCCTTAATAGGAGTTGAAAGACTTTGAGGTTTTCCTAGAGAATTATTTACTGTGTGATGCTTCACACAGTAATATTCACGATGAATATTCACACCACACAGAAAGTTATAGTCTATTCACAGGTGGGTGGCTGGAAAATGGTGGAATCGCACGGCAGGGTCAGAACCAGTGCTCCAGAAGACAGAGATCTTCATAGGATCATGGTGAAATAGAGAAGCTGGGAGGAAGGACCAGCGCACACTCCTCCTGGTCAAGCCCCAGACACCTGCCCCTTCCAGCCAGGCCCCACCTCCCAATGGTACACAGTGTCCATAGGAACATGAGGCTGGGGGGAAAATTCTCACCATATGAGCATGGCAGTGTGTTTTCCTTTGTAGAATAAATATACTACAAAGGTAATAATTTAAAAAGCAATGCCATTTTATGAATAAATATCTCACAAATATATTTTATTCCATATTAAAAACTGGTTATTGAAATGAACAAATCCAACTTTTAATAATATATGTGACTTAAAATTAATGTTCAATAAACATTTCTTAAAAAGATGAATCTAATTGTTTACAGAGTATCAAAACTTTTTTGTAGAGCCACAAAAGCTTCAGGTATCTATAACACCAACAGAGGATGAAGTCGATCACATCATTATACAGTCTAAAAAATATTGAAAAATTTCATCTGAAAAATCATTTCAAACTTGTATTATATATTGATCAACTATGTCAACTGTATTACCTGATTATAAAAGTAAACTGGTCTGTGAAGATATTCTAACACCTTATTGTCATAGTAGTATTTTGCAAGTACAGTGGAAACTTCAAATTTGAATACAATTATAAACTAAAGAGAGCATACAATTTTCATTGTGGAGTTAGATATGTACTAAATTGCATGGGAAGATATACTGAAGATCTTATATTTAATCCTCCTTAAATGAAAGATATTATGAGGTAGATTGATGTGCATTTGCAATCTAATTCATCTATCATATGTGGTGAAGAAACTACCAGGTAGTCTAGACAATACTTGGCTTTTCTCCATGCTTAGGAATTTTTTTTTTGTTTTTATAATTTAATGACCTTTGAGTTTCATTCAGTTTTATTTGAATACTACCAGTTATTTTCCCGGATTATTTTAGGTGGAATTTCAAGTAGTAATATTAAAACAACAACAAGTACAAGCATTTTCTTTTACTGGAGTGAGCTCCCTTTTGAGGACCTATCAGTGGCAATATTTCTTAATAATTCTTCACAAATTATACAAAATCATGCTATGGTTTATGAGTGGGGAAACTTGAAGCCTGCAGCTATATATACTTTTACATTTGAGTTTACACAACAATTACATTTGGATTTCATAAATATATCTCAAAAACTGAATGTTCAAGTTGAAACAGGTATGTAGATCTTTACTTTGCTATTAATTAATCTATTTATTAGATAGATAGCAGACATCTTGGCAGTTTCAGTATTCTTTCTGAGAATGATCTAGCCAAGTATAAATCACTGTAAACTATTTATAGTGAACTAAAAAAGTCACCCTTTTCCCAATTAAATCATGCTCATATTTGACTTTCTTATTTGACAAGCTGGAATGAGATGGATAAAGATAAAGACTGATTTAACATCCTTATGTTTCTTTCTTTCATCAAACTGTCCTTGCCTTGTATGGTGGGAGACGGTTAAAAATGTAATCATAGGTGTCTAGTGAGATCAATGCACTCTCTGTGATGGGCCAAGAGTTGCATTTTAGTGCCTTCTGCAGGAGTAATCAATTAGCTGCAGTGAACATGTTGTACAGCGAGAGCATGGAAACAGTCATATGGGTCAGAACAAGGTAATTAAAGGATCCTGCCTCCCTATCATCCTCTCTGAAAAGCCAAGACAATAATCTCTGCTAGAGAACTTCTGCATATCAACCTGTGGGATTGAGACACTAATAAAGTATCAGCATAAGTTCATGCACAATATCTATTCAGAGCCTACAGTTTTCTCCTTTCTTTTTGTGTTGGACCATTCCAGCTTTTTATAGAAGGCAAATACTTTTGAAGTCAAGGGACTGAGGTCAGAGTTCTTAGAAAACATCGTGTCAAGTATTTTTAAAATAAAATAAACCTGAAATGCATTAAAATTTTTTCTACCATACCAAACTAAGTGAAAAGAAAGGTAACATAAAGGCTTTCTTTATAAAGTAAAACATCTGTGTTTTTGTTTTAAAGAAATTATAATTGCACAATAATTCTGCATAGCTAATTTTTACAGCTACTTTTACGTTATTTGAATTGATAGGAGTTCACTTGCTGCTTGGTTTATACCAGTTTTAACATTTTTACTGTTTTGGATGATGTATGATTTAAAAAGTATACATTTAGTACTATGAAGTTTTAAAGATTAAACTTAAAAAGACTAATTAAGAGATGTTGTGAATTGTTCTTTAAGTAAGCTTTTTTATTTTGGCAGGTTCCTGTTCACGAGTCTGGGTAGCATGGAAAAATAACTGCTATAAGATTAGCAATGGGAATAAGCCTTGGAAGGTGGCCCAGCGACATTGTCAGTTACTCTTAAGTTCTGCACACCTTGCTGATGTAAAACATGAAGAAGAAGCAAGGTTTATATTTTCGCATCTCAGGTCAAAGAATGAAACAACAATATGGACTGGTATTAACTATACAAAGGTAAGTAAATGTAAAGAAATGCAGATTTTGGGAATAGGGGTGTAGCTCAGTGGTTATAGCTCCTGCCTAGGAAGCATGAGGCCCTAGGTGAGTTCTGCATCACGAAGTACTAATTGGGCATGGTGACACACACTTGTAATCCCAACACTTGAGGGGCTGAAGCAGAGGATTGCTGAAAATTGTAGGGTGTTCCAAGCTTCATAGTGAGTTCAGGACCAGCTTCAACGACAGAAACCCTGTCTCAAAAAAGGAAAAATAAATACATGTACTATGAAAAAGAAAACTTTATATTCATTCATTATTTATTTTGTACTTCCCTCATTAATCTATTAACTATTTACTGAGTACTTCTTATAGGTCAGGTGTAATTATTCTTTTCATTGCTATAAAGTCTCCATTTCAACCATTTTCCCTTTTTTATTAGAATGTATATATACATATGTGTGTGTGTGTGTGTGTGTGTGTGTGTGTGTGTGTGTGTGTGATCCGTAGTGATTACAGGGAACTTGAATGTTTTGTGCACATGTATTTTGCATCAGCATTACAATCTCTTTCCCTCCCCATTTTAGGCCCACCCACATCCTCCCCAGACCCATTTGGTTCTGTAAATTGTATTTTGGTTTTCTTATATTAGAAAAAACATACAATATTTAGCCTTCTGCATTTGATTCACTTCAGTGAGCATAAAGGTCTCCAATTGTGAATATTTACCTACAAAATCTTCCAATCTCTCTTTCCATGGAAGTGGAGTACTCCATTGTGTGCATAGTCCACATTTTCCAGCTTTTTTTATTCATCTGATTTAAACCTAATTTTGCTTTGGGTCTTCCCCACATCGGTTCTAGCTTCATTTGGATGACATCATCCACTTAATTTTCTTAGTTTACAACCTAAATCAATTATTCTCAAATCTTTATCTAGTCTGCTTTTCTCTCATGAGTTTCAGACAAGTATTTTATTCTGGTTATCCCCTGGCATTTTCGGCAAATCATTCAACACTTCTGAGGCTGAAATTTTCATCTCTTTCTCATTAAACCTGTTCCCCTTCCTGTATATGTCACCTTTGTTACTAATACAGAAATACAAACCCACAAACAGAAATTTTCAGAATTTCATTCCTTTACCACTGCACATCCAGGATTGTGATGTTTAATATAAACAAAAGAGGGACAAAAAGATCTGAAGTTTTTTTTTTTTCTTTCACCAGTGAAATCAGGAGAATAGAACATTTTTCTTTAGTATTCCTAACACTATGGAATATCTCATGTAATTTATTTGTGGTTAGCCTTTTATAAAAAGACCCAAGACTTAACAAAATTATCTCAATCTAGTGTGTGCTTTCCTTTTGGTATCCTTTTCCTTTAGTTTTCTAGATCTCAAAGATCAACCTGTTCCCTCTAAAAGGTCCTTGTCTTTAGTGATGCAAGACAAAATCTGTCAATTGAATGTCCCTTATTTGGTAGAATTTTGCATAAGCTGTGGGAAAACTGGGTAATTTTTATTTGCATTTTTGTAATTTTCATATTGAGTTTTCTTTGTTTTTAATAAGCAATGAATAAAATTGTATAAAGATTTCACAGTTCATCTCAGACATCATAGACCCCTTTCTCCACATGCACAGGAGACCAGTTAATGTGTATAGATTTTTTCCTGCTATTATTAGCATGATTATTAGAAACCTTTTAAATTACAATGTACTATTTCAGCAGTTTGGTTACTGGCTTTTATTGTAAAGTTCTGGGCATCTTGTTATGATGGCCAAAGTGGCTTTTATAAGACATTTATAGTTTTAGGGCATTATTGAAGAGTACTAAGATGCAGAGTCTGCTTTCAAGATGCTTTGATTTGGGAAGTAAAAGAAACATGAAATTAAGCCTGTAAAATTTCTTTACAATAATGGCTGAGTCTTACAATGCTTCTTAAGTGGGAAGCACCATTCTGTGTGTTTTACTTGTATGATGTGTGAGGCGATTGGAGCGTGAGGGTATTAACTTGCTCATGTAGACGTGCCCCAGGGTCGGCTCCTCACCGCTATGCTCTGTGACTGCTGCAGTCAGCTGGTCTCTTGAGAGATGGTTATAATAATCATAATCATCATAATCAGAGATGCTGGGTCATAATCACCATGGGAGGATGAGAAAATAATAAATCTTCAAATATAGACTTAATAAATATGTGGTTGTCATGGACTTCAAGGATAAGTAGTCTAATTTATGTTGTACTCCAAGCTTCCAATTGAGGCCTGGTATTCAATCGAAACATCATGAATAAAAGATTAATGTTTTTTCTTCTCCTTTGGGAGATTTACAGAAGTAACTCTCATATTTTTTCAAAATAACATGAGGTAGACATTATTATTCTTTCTATTTCACACATAAGGAAAACATGTTTTAGAAGAATTATGGGTCACGTAGCAAATACACATCACATCATATCTGAATCTGGCCTGTCTCACAACATCATTTCCTGCCTATTTGAACATGCTTTCTCTAAGCCTCTGCTGATTTTCAAAATTGCAGCACTATGCATACCATAAAGCAGATTCGTTTTAGAAGTGATCCTGCTTCATTATGTTGGGTGGAATTGGAATGCGTTGTTTTCAAATTTCTTTAGAATGTCTAGAGGGAGCAGATATCTTTTAAAACACCACACAACTGGCTTGATGCTGTGTTTGAGGCTGGAAGTTTCATGATCATTAAAATGTAAACATAGTCTGTTTTTATTGAACTTACAATCTCTATGAGAACCACACATCATTTCCTAAGGAACAGTGATGCGCTGGGCATTCTATGCTTGTATTGTTTAAGTCTTCTAACAGCTGTACTCATGATTACCTCTGTTGAAAAGTGAGAAAACTTAGTTCCTAAGAAATTAAGAAGTGCCTAAAACTACAGGTCAGAAGGTAGCAGAAATAATATGAGAATCTCCTTGTATTTTGTCCATAATTATACTCATTTATACTGTTTCAGGGAGGGTATTCACATAGCCATCTGGAGAAATATAATTAATTGTGAGGACTGGGTGTAGTAATGGTGACCGAGGATATCCTTTAGCAGAAAAGATATCAACAGCCTCTCCTAATATAATAAGTGTGACTTATGCAATTATTTGAAATAGTATAACTAACACTTAGTGAACAATTTCTTTGTCCTTAGTGTCGTTTTGATCCTTTTGAAGGCACTGACTCCTTGATTCTCACAAAAACCTTAAGATATAAGTTCTATTGTTCATCTGTTTTACAAATGAAGAAAAAGAAGCTTGGTCTGAGAGTCATTAATATGTCTAAAGATATTGGTTAAGGCTGAATGATGGTGAACTCTGTCTCTCATTATTTGAACACAAAGTAATCTACATAAAAATAGTATACTAATGGATGATGTAAAAAATTTGGAATACTGCTGTGACTATTAAATCTTCTCAACACACATATTTAAAAGTAGTGCTGAAGATATGACATTTGTCCTGTTAACTAACTTAATTTGTGTGTCTTATTACAGAGAGATGATCATCTCCCAGAGACAAATAAATCATCTTTTGGACTTAAGATAAATGAAATAGTTTCTTTTCTACTGTTCCCCAAGAATGAAACAGATTGCTACATTTTATTGCAAAATGCAACTGGATCAAACTATTTCCTCACAAGATTTCTCTGCTATGTTCCATTGCCATATATTTGTGAATATGAATGTGATTGTTTTGTGAATATTCTTTCTTGCGCTTGTGCATTTCATTCTTTTACTTTATGCTATGATTGTGCTATGTTTTACTATTTGGTTACAGAATTATAATTTCTAACTAAATCATTCCCTTTTATATCTTTTCAGTACCTTCTCTGCAGGGAAATTTCTTATATTGTGTAAAGGATGTTGGAACAACTGAAATTATATTTAGTTGGAATAATATGAATGGTCGTAATTATTTAGATATGTGGCTACAACTGGGATATAAAATTATCCTGAAATACTATTTAGGTTACACAGAGGAACGACATTTGGAGAGCATGCCTCCAAATACTACAGAAAAAGCAATTATCCAATTATCTCCTGGCCACATTTATAGATTTTTACTGTATGCAACAAATGAATTGGAGGCAAAAATTACTCTAAGTCCAGTATTCATTGTAGAAACATGTAAGTTTCAAGACATCTGAAAACGTCTTTAGCAGTTATTTCCTTTGTGTCTGGTATTATTTTCCATAATATTCCTGGCATACTTATATCTTTAATAAGAACTTGTTGAGTCAATTTTGATTTACAATTTGTTTTAATTTATAGTTTAAAATTATACTTTTAATTTGTTAGTTAAATATGTATTGGCTTTCTGTTATACTATAAACCCCATAAGGTCAGGAACTATGTCCTATTTGTGTGATAGCACCTAAGAGACTGGTGCTTAGACATGGAATACAATTTCACCCTATGGGATGATAATGTAAGTATTGAGGAACAATGTGAGCCAAATACCATACCAAGCGCTTTACATTTTTATCTGTTTATCTTTTATGAATTTCTAGGCAGCAGCTACTAGTATTACTCCCATTTATAGGCAAGAAAACTGAGTCTCAGGGAAGAGAAGTGAAGTAGACAATGAAAGAGACAACTTTTTTTGTTTTCCTCAAGTTAGAATATTTCAGTGCACTAAGAAGTGTGAAGTTGTTCTGCCAATGAAAATACCACTAATGGAATGTATTTTTTATGTTTTTATTTCTTAGGCCCACTATCACCTCAAAACTTTAGAGTTACTCATGTAACCCCAACAGAAGTATTTTTTTGTGCTGGGATCCTCCAGATTCTGCATCTTTTCACTATTATCTTAGAACAATTTTGGAAGTTGAAAACAGTAAATCAGAAGGCATGATATTTGAAAAATTCACCATAACAACAGTAATTGGAGACCTGAAGTCTTTTCATCATTATCTGTTATATGTATTTAGTATAGCCGAAATGGAAACTTTAAGTTGGTTTGTGAAGTCTGTTTCAGCTGTGACAGGTAAGAATAGCTGGGGACCTATTACCCTTTAATCAAAAATATAAGATACATATTTAAAGTATTATTTTATTGAAATTGATTATGGTGATCACTTATAGGTACAGAATGGCTGAACATGTAGTTGAATGTTGACTCACAGTTTAAGGCCTGGATTCTAAATACTAAATTTCTGTAGATTTAGAGGGACTTTTAAAGCATTCCAATTTGCAGTTTCTATCAGAATTTCCAAAATTATTTTATTTATCATAATCTTGAATGAAAAGTAATTTTATCAATAACTTTTGAACAATATTAGTGGATCCATTTTTTGGTAATACTAGATCTAGCAAATGGTTTTTAGATTTTAATCAGATCTGAAGTGTGATGAGTTGGCCTCTAGAGGGCAGGCTCATTCTATGAGTTTTAGCAAATGTATTTTTGTTTAGCATCACATGATGGTGTTTGAATTCTTCTCTAGAACATAGTTATTAGTCTGTCATTTACTTTATCATTATATTTATCCCCTTGAGCATAAGCAATGTTTTAAAAACATCACCACCTCTTTATAGAAGCAGGGCATAGCTAACCATATTTGATGTTTGTGCATGTGTATTTATTTAATAAGTTATGTACAAAATTGTTTGAGTACTACTTTACCAGCTACATTTAAACACTGCAGAGCTGAGATGGAAAGGGAAAGTGTTCATGAGCACAGCCACAGATTGGCTAACATCTCTGTAATAATTGGGAGCATTGGAATAAATTTGAATATAATATATATAGTTTAACACTTAATAGAATAGAAGGAAATATCAAGTATTTGGCTTTGCTTTCACTAATAAAATTATTTTCCCAGTTGGATCCTAGATGCTAGAAATTTTATTTCTCCAGAGCTCAGACAAAGCATTCTTCAATTGCCAAGTGCATGATTAAACCCCTGAGACCAAGTTTGATTCCTCTTTTTTCCTTCCTTCCTTCCTTCCTTCCTTCCTTCCTTCCCTCCTTCCTTCTTTCATCTCTCTCTCTCTCTCTCTCTCTCTCTCTCTCTCTCTCTTTCTCTTTCTGTCCCTTTCTTCCTTTCTTTTCCCTTCCTTTCATTTACTTGTAATTCTGGGGATGAAAGTCAGAGCCTTTCACATGGTATGCAAGCTGTCTATCACAGCTCCCTTATACATCAGGAGAATGTCTTCTTTTTAAAAATTATTTTATTAGGGTGTATTTGTATAATTCATAATAGTAACAATCAGCTTAAGAAATTGGTACATTTATATATTGATATGCTATCCTTTTAAACTAACAGATTAGGAGTACTTCTCACAGATTAATTAATCTAGAAGTCAACTGGAAAACTTCCATAGTATATACCTATTTGTTTAACAGAAGGGTAGTATGTAGTAACAATGTGACATATATTATTTGGGTCATTGTTGTGTGTGAACTGATCATAAGCTATCAAATCATCATATATCTGAGAATCTACTGATCTGCTCTTTTGTGGTCATAATTTGGAACTGGAATATTCACAGAGGCCCATGAGTTTACAGCTGGGTTCTCAGCTTGGCACTGTTGGAAGGTGGAGGAAATCTTGAAGTGTTAGGGCCTAGGAGAGGGTTTAGTTCATTAGGTTGCATTTGTTCCTGAAGGGGATTGTGGGATATTGGATGAGTCTCTTGCTTTGTCATTTACATCCCAGCCGTGAGTCTCTGCCCTGCCGGAGGCTCAAAAGCATAAGGACCAATCATCTATGAATGAAAAACCTCTTACAATGAAAGCGAAAATAACCTTTCTCTTTTTCTGTTGATTATTTCTGGTATTTTTTTATAGTAGCAGAAAGATGACATTCACTTTCTAAAGATTGATATAATGTTTTATTTCAAATTCATATTTACTCAGTAAACTGCTACTTAGCATCAGAAATGTGATAGGCTCTAGTAACACAAAGATAAATAGACTGTAGTCTCATTAGCTTTCATACTATTTGAAGAAGACCAGGAAGTTAGAAAAACAGTGATGATTCTTCACTATCATTGCTGTGATGCTGAGAATACCACGGGGGCATCAAGAGGGATCATTTACTCCAAAGTCAGCATGCAATGGCAGTCATGAAGATCTTGCTGAATGAGCTCATGCATGGTAATCAAAAAGCATTGGAGTCAGCAAGTTGGAGGGAGTAGGGAGGAGGAAGGGTTCTGACAGTAGTGCAAATAGCAAGTACATGGGCAGAGAAGACCAAAGAAGAGGCGTCAAACAGCACCTGGGAAAGGCCGAGAGGCCTTTAAAAGACAATGACATTTGAACTTTGAAATTTAAATTAGATTGGTGTCATGGGAGCACCCAGGGTTGTGTGGAGAGTCCAGAAATGATAAGCAAGATGCAGAACGTGGAGAGCCCTAATACCATAGGAGCGAATACATTCTCCTCTGTCAAATTTAACTTTTGAGAAAAAGTGGAACCCTTTAAGGGGGCGCAAAATGTTCCAACTTTGTCATAAAAGTGTACATGTATGCGCAGAATATTCTGTGAGCAATTTCAAGGTTATAATGAATCTGCCAATCACATTGCAGCCTCAGTCTGTGTGTTCAGTGGCACTCAGTGGATTTCAGGCAACTCCCTCTGTCAGTGTCTAGAGTACATTTTCAAGTCTTGTAAATATATATGAGCAAAAGTTCTGCAGTTGGTTCACTTTGGAATTATTTTAAATAGTTTTTCCAATTGAATTATTTTGGAAATTTTGATAATTTTAAATAAATCACCAATTTAAACACCAGCTACAATTTTGTTAAATTTGATGGATGATGAAAAGACGTGCAGTCCCATCTAGGACAACAATTTCCTGAGAGGTTAAAATGTGATGTTTAAGTGTATTGATAAGGATGTAAATATTAAAATAGACGGAAGATCAAAATGCATCTGCTTTTTTTTTTTCTTGAAGTACTGGGGATCAAACTCAAGTGTGTTCTATTACTGAGCTACATCTCCAACCCTTCTTATTTTATTTTATTTTTATTTTGAGAAGGGATTTTGCTAAGTTTCCCAGGCAATCCTCGTACCTAAGCCTACCAAGTAGCTAAGATTATAGGCATGCGCCACCAGGCCCAACTCAAATTACAGTTTTTGCAAAATATTTTTAAAAAATCATACTTACCTCCTGGATTTAAAGAAGACTGATCGGCAACAATAACAAAAATGCACAAAACATTATATATCTGACAAAAGCTTAGTCTTTCCAGGGTCTATTATTTTAATTTTTTTCAGACTTTCTGGTTTCATAATTAGCACCATTTTCAGTAAACCTCTTCATTTTCTCTCCATTTAACTTAAACATATCATGATAGGCTTCCCTATGCAACTTTATTTTTAATTATCTTGCATTTTATATCAACTATTTACATTTTTGTGTTACAACAGATGTGTGTTTGTCCCTGCCTTACATTAAACTGACACCAAAAGAAAAAAAATCAGAGAATTTTTTAAAAGATTAAAGTAAAATTACTGAACAGTTTAAAATTGCATACTTATGCTTATACATATGAATTGATGATTTATTTTTATCTGAGAATTATTAAAAGTCCAGGGATATATATAAAAGAAGACAAAATGACTATTAGGAAGGCATTGCAATTTCCAGAGATTTGTATACTGATACAAATCACAAGACTTGATGTTCACATAAATTGAGAAGATAAACTGAAGTATGATTAGTTATGAAAGACTATCGAGATTTTCCAATGTTATTCTTCACAAACAGTAGGTGTAACTTGATAATTTCCTATTCTAAATGTGTAGTATCTTGTAGAAACCAGAAAAGTAGTATAATATTGCCACTTTCTTTGTAGTAAATTCCAGGTCTTTAGCCCAGACTCTTTTCTTAACTCAGGATGCAAACATCTAATTACCTACTCATTATCTCACTTGAGTACTAAGAGCCATTTTAAATTTGATGTGTATTGAACTCCGGGTGTTTCCCTCAAATCTGCTCTATCTATTGCTTTTTTTATGTCAATTCATGGTAATTTCATTTATACAGTTGTTTAGATCAAACATTTTAAAGTTATCCTTGGCAAGTCCCTATTTGACAAAATTCACTTCTCACTTTGCTAGATAATATTTTCATCCAGGTCATCATATCTAGATTACTATTATAGATTTTATTATAGATTTGACCCCCATTGACCTTCCCTACAGCCTGTTACTAATGTAGCAGCTCAGTTGATTCCTAAAATTTAAGAACAATCCTGCCATCTTACATGTAACTCAATAGTTGGTATCCATTTGATTGGGAGTAAAAGCCATGCATTTTGCATGAACTTGCTGCGTGTTAAATCTTGTCCTCACTCTTTTCTTCTTCATTCATTCTGTTTCTGCCCCTTAATGTGCCAGATAAGCCTCTCCAGGGCTCTTGAGTAGCTGCTTCCTCAGGTTTTATGCCCAGCTTTCAGAATCTACGTATGTACGTCCTCTTTTGCCTCTTTTATGAAATCCTACTTTTCCAAGGTCCTGCCCTGAACTCTTTATGTAAGAGCCTCATTTTCTTCTGAAAGCCAGCATTCTTGACTGTGACCTCACCTGGCTCTACTTTTTATTTTTTCTTTAGGACTTGTCACCACTAAAGCACTATATAATGTATGAGTTTGTTATTGTTTATTTCTACATATTAGAATATAATTGCCATAAAACAGGAATTTTCATTATTTTTATCAGTGCACTCATATGTCTGCATGAGTGCCTGGCAGAGAGCAGGTGGCTTTGCAGATCTGACAACAGAATAACCAATGTCAATAATGTGTCCATTATGTTGATGAAGCTTTTAAAAACTGAAGAATTTGGCAAACATTGAAAATTGTGTTTCTATTTTACCTTGAATTGTAAAGTTTACATTTAATCATTTTGACAAATCTTGCAAATGATATTTTTTTCTAAAACAGAGTCCTTTTCAAGACATTGTGTCACATATATTTGCAATTAGCATAGACTTTAGATACTTTTATTCAATGGCATGAATAATGTTAAAGTGTGAATATTGCTAAGAAACTAAGATATATGCATATACCTTATACATATGATTTCTTAAGGTGTCAATATATCTCAGAAAAATTATGCTAAACTGGAAGACATGGTAGAGGTCAGTGTTCAGTGATTGTTCTCCCAAGACGGTCGTGAGCTCTCCATTCAAACTACGTCCCCATCAGAGCCAAAGGATGTCCAAAAGCTTTTTATAAAGGACAGCCATAGATTCTACATTAAGAAATTAATTCTTGAGTTGACATATAACATTGGAGAGGCCACAGAGATTAATGGGAACTTGAGTAAGCTGGTAACTGTTCAGCAAACTCTCAGTGAGAATCAAATGATTTTCATTTTTATGAAATATTTGCTGATTTGGGAATATTTTTGAATGTTCTCTGCTATACTTTTCAGTCAGTTGCATTTTTCAAGTAGATTTTTTAATACTTCATTTGATAATATCCTTAGAACTTAGGGAGATTTGCATTTTCACATGAAAGTGTGGGAGCTCTATGGTTGTCTGAGGGTAACATTGTTTGGGAATTAAGAACATGACCTGAATCACACTGCCTAATTTTGAATCTGGATTTCTTATTTGAGTGAATCTAACAATATCCTCGATCTTTTTATGTTTTATTTTCTATGTAATATAATAAAATATAATAAATATAATAAAATGATAGCATATATTTCATAGGATCATTTCTAAAATAGCTTATTCAATTTAAATGTAAATCTTTGAAATAGTGTCTGATTCACACCTCACATTGTTTCACAAAGACATACTATTATAGCATGGGCCTATTTAATGATATAAATGTTGGGACAAAACAAAAAATATAATTATGTCAGAAAAATATGGTTTGTATTTTTATAAAAATATTACTGTAAAAGATACACTGCTAGTAATATTCTCCAAAATAATTCCTCTTTTTTCAAACACAATAGTTGGATCATTCTTGACACTTTCTGAAGCAGTTCTGGAAGTCTTTTTTTGTGTCTTTTGTTGTGTTGTGTTTACCCCGGTGTTCCGAGTTGATTCCAAACACTTACCTTTCATTTTAACATTTGGGAGGAGCCAGAAGTTGCATGAGATACCAGGTGAGAAAGGGCACCACGTACGGTTCTTATGGGCTTACCTTTCCACTGGGTGGCGCGTGGCAGCAAGACTCAATGTACTTTTTATCAATCCTCTAAAAGCACTCATGAGAGAGGACTTGTAGAACTGCAAAATTAAGTGGCAAGAGAATTGGATCAGCGGGCTCGAACCTGGGCAGTTTCTGAGGAGGATTAATGGCAATGTGTCTTCTACTGTGATAATTTTTGACAATGTAAATATTCCCCTCATTTCTGATCACCTCTTCTGTTTTCATTGTTTGGTTGAAATACAATTAATCCATTTAATAAAAAAATCACTGAGTATTAGATAGAAAATATTTGTAGATCATGTTAAATATTAGGAGGAAAGAAATAAGAGAAATGTGATAGAATGAAGAGGAGGAGAGATCAGTACTGTAAATAGGTTGTAAAAGAAATCACGGAAGGGTAGAGGACCAAAGGATAAGAACAAGACAGATTTGAGGCTTCTATAGGTAAATGAATGCAACTGGAGACCATTATGCTTAGTGAAGTGGGTCAAACTCAGAAGTTTAAATATCACATGGTTTCCTTAATATGAGAAACCCAGAATACAGGCATTTTATAGAATCAAATGGGTGTTATAGAGGAAGTAAGGGTGAATGGGAAGGGCGCAGGAAGGCCAATAAAGGGGAATGGATGGGATGGTAATGTTGATGCGATATCTTCATGCACAACTTACTCAAGCTCAATGTCACCACTGTGGAGATATATGTATATACCGGGGAGAAATAAAGAAGACAGAGCCAACATGGATGAAATAGAAGAGGGCTATTCAGAAATGCATACAACATAAAGGGTGAAGGATGGATGAAAGCTTGGCATATTTTAGAACAAAAAAGAGTGGTGTCGGTGGTGTATCCAGTTAGGAGGGGGAAAGGAAGCAAAAATTATCCTGGCAAGGAACCCAGTGGCCAGGTCCATGCATATGGCAGCCGACACTTTTGTTTTATCATACAAGATATACAAAGTCATTGAAAGCTTTAATATGGAGAGAGACAATTTGACCTTCAAATTGTGTTTCAGAAATATTCTCTTCCTATGTGTAAGTAGTTGTAAAGGAATAAGGCTGAAAGAGAGGAACCAAGTAGGAAAAAGTTGTAGAAATTCAGGTAAAAGATTATGATAAACAAAGGGAAAGACCATATAGAAGGAAAGTGTAGAAAGAGGAATTCTGAGCAAGGGTGCATGGGAAAAACGAAGCACATAAGAAACCTGGAGTTTGGGCTCAAGCAACTTTGAAGAATCTTATTGACTCCACAGAGCAGATTACTACATCACAGGCATTCTAGCCAAAAATAAGGACAACCATATTGAAAATAATTACTTGATATAAAAATTATATGCCAACAGTATCCACTGTCAGCCAATGTTGTGTCGTATTTTAACATACTAAAATTATAACTGAATGAATGTAATCTGTACTTATATATCTATGAAAACCTATCTAGAAAAAATAATAGAAAATGTAGTTTAAGAAAACACAAACCATACATTAACCAGAATAATTACTTTATATTTATAAAACAATGCATTGACTACTTATTTTCAGGACAAAAGGACTAAAATGTAGAGATAGGAAGTTAATTTCTTTTCTAAAACCTGACAACTACTGGCAGTATCATGATAGAGGATGTCCACATATATTCCCACAAATATTCTTAAACCATGTATTAATACACACAAATCCTAAGAAAAATCATAGTGTTAGGGGATTTGAAGTTAGAACAGATCTTGCCAGCACTGTCATCTGATATATAGTTCCCAGATTCTTATCTCTGGTCACTTGGAACTTTTGGTATTCATTTCCACATGTCCCCTCTTGTGGATCTAAGCCTCTCCTTCAAAGCATCACAGGGCAAATCTTCTTCCCTCTTCACCTGAGAGGTCAGCAGATATTCAGAGAGATTCATCAGGTGCCCCTGTTGCCTATGTTTTCTCTCCTCCTGGGCAATTTTGTCTGTTTTCTTCAAACACTCTGCTTTGTCTCCTATTCATATTTTGTTTTTTATTCAGTTGTTTGGCCTGATAATTGCTTTCAGCAACAGCACCAATTTATTTATTAATCATCACATATCCTTGTCTTAGGATCCTAAAGCAAATATTAATCTGTCTCAATGTGTATAGATACAGGCTTTTCTTTGCAATCATACAACAAATCTGTGACACAGATCATTAATGTCATATTTCTGTCTTTCATGTACTTTGAAGCAGTCAGGCCCAGGGAAGATTTTGACTTAAGTAACACAGACATAGAGAAGAATATAAAATTAAACACATTATTTCTCTTTCCCTTTTGAAACTTATCTGTCTGTGTGTCTTTCTAATTTTTTCCTAAAAATAACTTCGTACAACTTGATCTCCATCTCTCACTGTGCACCTGCAACATAAAGTGTGTCTTTGGGAAGAGGGAACTGTTTATGAGCACAAATCTTCAAACCAGATTGCTTGGGTTAGAATTCCAGCTCCATAACTTAACAGCCTATGCCCTTTGAAATTTCACTTAAACTCTTTGGCTCTCTGTATCCTTCTCTCTAAAATGGGATCGATATTCTTCCTACCTGATCTTTGAAGTTAATCCAATTTAAGAATTTAGATACTGCTTGATTGTCCTGAGTAAGCATCATAGGAAAGTCTGTTTTGGGAATGATCATTTCTCAGCAAGAGCAAAGTGCTGGAAAACATAGAGGAAAGTAAAACCATTCCAGCTGCATATGTTTTTCTATTTTTTCCCTCTCTCTTTGTTGGAGAGTTATCTATATACAGATTTACTTGAAGGCAAGAGAGCTATAGAAGAACTGAGTTTCCCTTATCTTTCTCGGTGGAGAAGAATGTGTTTTGTGCTAGAAAAGGCATTCCTGAGTCCTTGTTCTACCTTGCAGATAACAACAGCCTTTAGATTTGGCCTGCTCAGTTAACCTTACATTGAAAAACTCAGAAAACCTTTTACATGCCATTTCCCTTGATACAGTTTTCATAGAAAGACACAGAAGGATAGAGGTCACAGTCAAAAAGGCAAAAAAATCTGTAAAAAAAATCTCCAGGATGTTGTACCTTTTTTTCTTCTCCCATGTGATCTTTCAGATTTTTGGAAAACAGTACAAAACCCTGTCTCCTTTAGCTCCTTCCCCATATTAAGGACTGACTTGTCTGCTTTAAAATATTATGTACTGACACTCTTTACCCCATTTCCCAGGACAAGTAGAATCGTTGGAATCCCCAGTGCTTACCCACTGGGGCAAGAGTTTTTTTTACAACTGACATTAGATGATACCTACTTGAGCTCTCTTTTAGAAAACTGCTTCAGTATGAAGACTGTTGATTCTGTAACTATATTGGTCACTCATTTCCCATGCTTAGATCTTATCAACACATACTAGAAGGTTTCACAGATCATTGCCCAAGATTCAAATGGATCATATGTTTCTTAGATGTCAGTGAACCTTAAAAAAACAATGGTTACAGCAAGACCTTTGTAACTAAAGAGAGCTATACGGAATTTAAAGAAAAATTCCATGAAAATTCTAGTGATGATAAAAAACAACAACAATAACAACACCAAAATAATACACCTGGCCAGAAGTGATGGTGCATGCCTGTAATTCTAGCGTTCTGCAAGGTTGAATCATGATAATCCCAATTTTAAGCCTAGCTTGGAGAACTTAGTGATTTAGTGAGACCTTGCCTTAAAATAAATAAATAAATAAATAAATAAATAAATAAATAAATAGGATATATATTTAGCCAAGTAAGAGAGACCTGGGCTCACTTCATGGAGCCACATATCTACACACACATGTACACACACACACACTCTCACCTCCACACACTTATAAACGATACAATTAAAGAAAGAAAATCAGGATAGAAGTGCCTTGGAATCCCTCAGTATAGTATGTGCGGTTTTTAATGGTTAGTTTTCTGAACATTTTCTCATTACCACGCCAAATGGAAAAATCAAGAAGAGTGCAGATTACAACTGAATGAATTGATAGAGATTTGGCACTGATTTTAAGTTCTAGATTGCTACTTGTGAGTGCATGGAAACTCTTTTCACACGGGGCTGACTCTATTGGAGTGGCAGTACCACATTATGAGCTATTTAACAGTAGCTTAGGACAGCTTCGTTTCATAAAGCCAGATGTGAAGTATAAAATTGAAAAGCCCACCTAATTTATTTTCTGGAGGGAAATATGCTTTTTAATATGTACTTTTAGAAGTATATAATTAATTGCTTGAGACAAGACAGACTCAAGGGAACACTG
Source organism: Ctenodactylus gundi (assembly GCA_004027205.1). Lineage (NCBI taxonomy): Eukaryota > Metazoa > Chordata > Mammalia > Rodentia > Ctenodactylidae > Ctenodactylus > Ctenodactylus gundi. Next base: position 748,973 of record PVKB01000203.1, read on the forward strand.
GGTACAAATGTAAAAATTCCAGAAAGTAGTCAGATTAAAATGGACCCGGGGTGGGGAGAATGTGAATAGAAATTGTATAAAACTTCAGAACTGCTCTTAATAGTGCAGTAGAGGATTGTAGCACAACAGAGATATTTTCCCCACTATTGATTAGTGTGTATATATATGTGTGTGTGTGTGTGTGTGTGTGTGTGTGTGTGTGTGTGTGTGTGTGTGATATGCAATGGTTACATTGAGCTTAAGGATTTTGTAACAGCAGTCAGAGAGAGTGTAACATAACAGTGAATCTTTCCTTCAAACTGTTGCCAGATTTGTGTTTATAAAAATGAAATGACACACCAGCTCCAAATGCCTACTGCCTGCAATCTGATCTCTCTAGTGTGGTACACAAAGCCTCTTATAGGTGGCTCCCAGCCTCAGAAGCGACCCTTCCATGCCCAGTTCCCATTGCTTACACATGTCTTGTGCCTGTACTATCCCGAGTCCTTGCCAGGTGCTCAGCACTGCTTTGGGTACTTTGTGTGTGAAGACAATCACTGAGTCAACACAATGGCCATAGAGTGCGTGAGCTAGTCTCCTTTCCATTTTAGGGATGAGGAAACCAAGGGATATGGTGACTAAGTATCTTGCCAGTGACTACTGGGCTAATGAAGAAGTAAAAGAACTTGGGCTCTTTGAATGCACAATGATGTCTTTGTTAGGTTCTGTCTTGCTCATGCTTTACTTTTTGCCTGTAATAGCCTTATCACTACTTCTCCCCTTTCACACATAATCTTTCTGCTAAACTTGTCCTATCTTTCTACATTCAGATAAATCTCTTCCAGGAAGAGTTCCCTGTTACTCCTTCTTAGAACTGATAATTTCCTACTCTGCTGTAAACATTATTTTGATCGTGTGATTATCCTAGCTCTGACTTCTTGGGGTTCTGGTTAGTGAGCAGTACATCTCTTTCCTGTGATTGGTAACTTTGAAACTAGAGTTAATGTGGTAAAATCTGGCTTTATTTAATGACATCTTTTTAATATAGGCTGTCATAAACATTTGCATATTAAGTATATGAAAAGATTAAAAGCAGAAAACTCTCAGATTCTTATGTTTCTTGGGATTATTAAGGGTCAACATTGAAAGATCAAGGCTAGCCTGGGCTACATCATGAGTTTAGGACCATCTTGGACACTTTCGATAAATACACATACAGTTTGCCTCAGTAACCACCCATTTCTCTTTCTTTTTTGTATCATCATAAATGTAAGTATAACTCATAGGCATGTAATCATCTGACACAGTTTAGACAGAAGACAAAGAAATAGAGTGGAAATTTTAAAAAAAATATTAAAGATAAGTATCTCTTTTTTATCTTTCAAAACCCAAACCAGTTCACATATTTAATCTCTTTGAAAGTCATAATAGCTCTATACTCTTATCTGTTCAAATGCCCAACATTGTAATATTTGGTGGCATAAAATTGTGGTAGAAAGATGACCAAATGCAGCCATGCTTTTCAAGCATGGTTGTAAAGTAGCTGGAAATAGTTTAACTCCAGAGACAGAATATGATTTCTTTCTTTTCACCATCAGTGAGATTTAAATTAAATAATGTGTGTTATGTGCCTGTGGTAAAAAGTGTAGATATTTTAAGATTTGCATAAAAATTTCCTTTATTTTTGTTGTGTGTTCCATTTCAAGTCGCTAGTGTACAATCACAGGTGCAGTCATTTTTCAGGAACCATGTGCAATAATTTATTGCCCCATTGTTGAGTCTGGTCTCTCTCTCATAGCCCACCTATAAAATAGGCTAACTAATCTTCTGTATAATTTAGATCAAGATTATTTTTTTATAATCTGTCCATTAACAAAAACATGTTCTTATTTTAACCAAAACTTCGATTTAATCATATGGTGAGGAATGTGACTGATTTTAATCAGATTGTGAGAATTAGATTTTATCTTTTCTGTCTATGAACCCTGATAGCATCTCAGAAAAATAAACCAGGTATTCAAAGTCTATAAATACACTGTCCACATTGTCATTTGTCTAGAAAGAACCAGTTCAAAATTTTCTCAGCTTTTCGACTTTTGAAAATTAATCTTAGTAATGAAAATATTTGTTTACACCAAACAATTACATAGGGAGATTTGTATTGCACCAAAATCCCTTAATCAATATGCAGTTATTAATTTTGAGGATTTGGGATATACAAAATTTGTGTAAAATATCCATTTGGTAGTTATGGAAATGAATGGTAAACAGTAATAATGCTGTAGAAAAAAATCAAATGGAGCCCTAAAAAACATAATTCTGACTGTAACATATTGTTTTTTCTTTACACTTGCTCTTCTCCATGAAACTTTGCATATATCTTATGTCATTCTGTATATTTGTGCCCAATGCAACCATTCCTGTTTAAACCTTACCTTTTCCTAATATATTCCCAAGCTGATATAACAGACCACTATATTTTCATAGTATTTTAGTGTATTTGCAATTACCTCAGTTCATTTTTAAATTTTATTTTTGCTTGAAGTTTTTATGTGCTCTCCTCCATTTTATTGATATGTATATATAGGATACAGAATGTTTATATTGAACTTGAGTATTTTGTTCACACATATATTGCATCAAAGTTACGAAGCCTTCCTTCCCCTCCCCTTCTGCACTAGTTCCCACCCCCTTTAGTTCTATGAAACAACTCTAATCTGGGTTTCTCATAGTAAAGAAACCATTTGATATTTAATTTTCTGTGCCTTTATACCCACAGTCTCTGCAACCCTTCTTTTATTACAAGTCTTTATGGGCAGTGTTTTCTATTTGGCAGTTCTTGTCTTTAAAATTGTTAATATTTGATCATGTAAATAAATCAATATTATGATAGAAATCAACAAAACTAATATATACAGTGATAACAGAGCTGCCATATTTCCAGTTTTTCTTAAGCTATTTTTCTTTTATGATAGATGGTATCTTTAAAATGGCAACAAACTCATTAAACATCAGATTAATTTATTTTTAGCTTTAGCAAATATGGATACAGAGGAGATTCTTCTACTTCTTTTTCCAGAATTTATATTTTCTTATCAACTTTGTAGCTCATGATAGTAGTTCCAGGAAGCGTTATTCTCTTGTCATTCCTTTGACTATTGTATATTTGCTTTCATGAATTTGTTTCTATGTAGTTTTTCTGCAAAATCAATAGTAGCTATGCATAGGGAAACTTAACAGGACTTTCAGCATTTCAACTAGTTATCATATTTTACAGATTCTCATAGTGTGTGTAAACAACTACTTTTAAATAGAATGGAAGGATAGATTTATTAATAAACTTTCTTGATCTATTTTCTCTCATTGTGCTTTTTATTCCCTTTAAATGGGTATATTAAAAGAAAACTGCATTAAAATGCTCAAATACAGTTTAAATGTTTTTTATGTTTGGGTAGATCTAGAAGCACAATCAGACATCCATGAGAACAAAGTTACACGCTCGGGATTCTCTGGAATAGACCTGATGGGAACTTTCAGCATTATAAAATCACATTTAGAAGCTGTTTTGCTGTTTTCATGGTATGTTATAAGGGGCTCCTGGAGGAATTAAATTTGAGTCATTCATGCTGAAATCAGTATTATACTACATTCTTACATTAGATAGTAGTGAAACTAAATATCCTTTGTGCTTTTTCGCTTGTGTTCAGTTGTGGAGCTTTTTTTTTATGATTGCTAAGATATTTCCTCTTTTGGATTTATAGTGACGATGTTTCAGGAAACAGCAACATTCTCTAATGCAGGTCTGGCTACAGTGCACCCCTTTTGAATCTGGACTAAACAAGGTTTTAAAGACAACACCTCTAACAGATAAGAGACGCAAGAAGGTATATGTCCTGAAGGCATTTCTTTAATATTCAAATTTTAACTTGGCTCTTTTAGGGAAATGGTTCATTCTTCCCACTTTTGGGGGGACAGGTGTCTCGTATCTTTTTCTGTGTTCCTCAATATGGATTTTTACAACATCGTTTGTAACTGTATTGCCAGATGATGGACTTCCTGGCTGCCGGGAGTCTGCCAGATTCTCCATTTGTGCCTTAACGTCTCTACTGTGCAGTGAAACAGGCTCCGAAGTGCTGTCTTCCCAGTGCACAGTGCGCTCCCAGTGGCCGATGGGGATTTATGGGGATTTATTTCGTGGTAGTCAGAGGAAATAAAAGAGGATGGGGAAACGAGTACGCACAACGTAGAAGTTGTTGTATATCTGGAGAAAGGAAATGCCTATCTATTCTAAATGACAATGTGGGCTATTTTTGACACAAATTTATGTTTGATTTAGAGCCTGGTTGTGGCTGGTGTGCTTTCACTGTACTGACAAAGTATGAGGTGGAGAGAGAATATTTTGGCAACTTTGTGTCTTACTTAGGCGTGGAAGAATGTTAAAGAGGAAACAAAATGCACCCTTTATGCTCTATCCAATTTTTTTTTTTTTTTTCTCAAAAGAAGAGGGGCTTTTCCCATTTAGGTTTCAATTAGCTTTTCTGGGGATTAACCTTATCACTATTTGGTATTTAATTAGGATGAATATCTAAAATATCAAAGTACTTAAGAATTCTGAAGCAGGTGATTATGGAAGGCCAAGATATATACTTCCTACATTTCAGAAACAATGGGAAATTTGAGCTTGACTCTACAGGGAGGCAGGCTGCTCTGGTGCTTTCCTCTGATTCTCCCCATCCTGTCCTGTCCCGTCCCCTCCTGTCCCCTCCATCCTTTCCCTCTCTTATCCTTTCCTTTCTTTCACTTGTCTTTAATCCCCCACCCCTACCACCACATAGAAGTTCGGATTGAACCCACGGCCTTCATTCTGAGCTGCATCCTTTGCCCTTTTTATTTTGAGACAGGGTCTTGCTAAGGTACTCTGTGGACCAGGTTGGGCCGAAATCACTGTCCTCTGGCCTCCGTCTCCCATAGTGCTGAGATGACAGGCACAGGGCATCGCATCTGGCCCTCTCTTACTTTTAACTTGTCATGTCTACCATTGGGAATAAAAAAAAATGTTATACTTAACTCTCAGAGTATGCAAATAGTTCATCAAATTCTGAAAGTGATTCAGGGCCATTTTAAAGAAGCTGCTTTATGTTGCAGAATCATGATATTATTGTGTATGTTTTTGACAGTATAATCTCAACTGTACTTGAGTTTTTGAATGATAGTGAAGACCAAAATGCAGCCTGCAACTAGAAGTCTTTCAAAGGATGCATTATTTTAATATTCAGTGAAAATGCAATGAAAGTATCAAACTCGCCTTGCACTGAAACAGAGGTGGGGAATCGTTTTTTCTGCCAAGGGCTGTTTGGATCTTTATGATTTAATGATATATATGAAAGTGATAATGATAATGATAGGCTATAATTCACCAGCCATACCAAATTATCAAGTTAAAGATTAGGATGCTATACTTGGAAAAATTTAAAGTTTCATCTGTGGATACCTTGGTTAGGATGGAACAAATGATTTTGTGGGAAGCCCATCCAGACATTCCCCACCCTGTGATAAGAGATATGATGGAATTAAAAAGAAAGTACATAAAATTACATGGGACACTTAGTATGTCATATATTTTTAGAACGCTATGTTAGTGTGTTAATATAAGAAGAAATTGGAAAAAAATTCACAACAACATTATGAACTACAATGGAATCAGAACAACAAAGCTTGATATGAAATAATAGATGGTTTTTGTAAATAATAACAAATGAAGTCAAAATATAGACATTAAATAAAACAGTTCTCTCTGAGCATAGAGTGAGAAAATGGAATTTTGAAAATGTTTCTGAGTCAAATGCTTTACTATGTTTTCTTTACTATGTAGGATGTTCATATTTTACAGTTTTTCTCTAGGGCTGGCCTTTCGATTAGTGTTATGTCTATCAGATTAACGAGAAATCATTGTACTTTTCTCATGGTTAGTACCACCAAGTTCATTTTGTATTTAATTAACCTTTCCTGGATAAAGTGGAAGTAGTTGAATTAAAGCTCGTATCTAATTAAGGAAGAATGACCATGAAGTAGTTAAGGACATGCTCGAAGAGATGGAGCTCTGCATTTACATATAGGATATCTGAATTATACTCCTGCTCCATCACTTACTATGTAGGTGAATGCCTAAGTTTTCACTCAAAAATTGAAAATAATTATTCATGCCTAGGTAAAGAAACCTTATTACTAAAATCTAGTATGAAACTCTTTGTGAAAATACAAGTACTGTAAATCCCTAAGATGTTTTGTCAAGAAACACTCATTATTCTTATAATACTTTGACTATCTATTAGCATCTTATGAGAAAAAAGCTATAAGGTGTAGAAAAGTAGATGGTGCTATCTTTTTGATTGAATTATTTGGGGTCAGCTTGCCTCATCTGAACCTATGTACACTGCTTACATATATACCTGCCCTGACCTTATGCAGTTGTTCAGAAGAGTCATTTCACCTTGGAGCCCAGTCCTGTGAGAGTATATTGAAGTGCCAATGTCCTGTTGATTTTTGGAAGAAGCTTACACTCAGAAGTTGCCATGTGAAGGAAGAGAAAGCACTTAAAAATTCAGCAGTCAAGAATCAACTTCTGAAAAATGAAGAACAAAAGCCCATGAGCAACCTTAATACACCCACATGATATTATGTGCTAAGTCATCAGGCTGAATTGCTGCACATTATCCAGTGGGAAGCGAAGCTCAGAGGTGTTCGTAACTCGTTACCATGGGTGAAGCTTTAACCATTTAATCTGACTCTGCTGCCTCCATGGAGCTATTCTATGATGTATCGAACATATATGAGAAAAACCTCCGTTTGAAAAATGATACTCATGATTTTATGTCAATGGAAGCTTAGATGCTGCTCAGATTTGGACTGTGTCATGGTCGTCATCATCTCCACTAACATCATTGTCCTTACTACTGCCGTGATTACAACAAGTGCATCACGTTAACTGCCTTTGTCAGGTGCTCTGCTAAGCGTTTTCTATGCTTGTAACATTTAATTATCGATGACAGTCTTTAGTCTATCAATCATAATGAGATTCATAGTTTTACCTATTTAACAAATGAGGAAGCAGGGTTAGAGAATTTCAGTAGCTTTTGTAAAATGATCCGCAGGGCGGCAGGTGTAGTAGTGGTGGAATGCTGGTCTGGTCCTTGTGGAGCTCTGATTTCAACCCCCAGGACAAAATAAACAAACAAACCAAAAACAAAACAAAACTTGAACTTAAATTTTGAATGTATTCATCACAGTACAGTGAAAAGACCCCCATGGTATACCATTCTGACTCTGGGACTTTCTAAAAATCACTCTTCAACTTGTACATCAAATTTCTTAGCCCTAGGCTAATACTGCTTTCTATATTTCATGATGTTGTTGCTCTTTGAGTTTTTTTTTTTACCATTTGAAAGTAAGCATGTAGAATATTAACAAATGTACAAAGTAGACTTATATTGATAATAATTTCAGCTTGAATAGGATATGCTTCTAGAAGATCAGAATAAACAGAATCAATCAGGTATAAATCTACCATTGATCCAAGTTCTGATAGATCAGTAGGGTCAAAAATAACCATTCAAATTTTAAATTTTGGGGATGAGATTATTTCAGCAAAACTTTAATGATAATTTTCTTGTAGTTGAGGTCAACAATATAATGCTTTAAGTTGAAAAAGAAAGAGACATGTTACCAATTTCAAAAATCAGTTCCTAGAATTTTCTCAGATGCAGTAGGTAAAGGGAAAAAGGATTTTGTGCACTTCAGGAGGGGTGACACATCTCTTATTTTATTCAGTGCATAAATTACAAGCTTAAAAACAAACTCAATTTAATTAACTTCATTTAGATTCACTAGGAGAAAAATAAATGTGAAAATTCATAATTTATATAGTTTATTATTGCAGGAGTCTCTTTAGAAAAAAGAAACATCCTTGTAAAGATGAGGAGTCTACATTTAGGGTAAACAGCATCTGTAAGATTACATGGTACTATAATTATCTAGAAACACCTCAACATTCTGTCCCATCTCTACTATCCCTGCAGTCAGTATTGGCAGCTCAGTAGAGACAAGCATAATGGTAGAAATGAATTTTTGTAAGATATCATTCCAATGTTTTATTTTTTTTCTTTGTTTAGAACTTTCATCAGATTGCTGTTTTGGAGGCACGAAGAGAACAGAACATATTTGTCTTGGAAACTACCACAAAGAAGTTTTGAAAAGTTTCAGGTAAAAAAAAAAAGAGTGCTGCATTCGTGCGGCCTTGGCTGATCGAGGCCTTTGCTCCACTTCTTTTGTCTTTCATTTTTATAGGAGTGGTTTTGTATTATTTCTTTAACGTAAGCTTTTACCCCAACTAATTTATTATTTACTTCTTTAAAAAGCACAAGTTTGTCATGGAGGTGTTTAAATATAAATGAAAGTCAATACATGACTTTTAAAGAGTTTGCGTTTTCCGTGGAGAAATACATGTGCATCTAAGCACACGAAACATCAATAAAGGATTGGTAGTTCTGCAGGCTCTGGCTTCTGTGTCAGGTCTTTTAGAAGGTTCATCTGGATGATGGGCCAGATGCTCTGAATAAATCCTGTCCTTGAGATTTATTGCAAGTTACATGAAAAAAATCTGAAATAATTTAAGCAATAGAAGAAAATTTGTTATATTAACCTGAGAATGACTCAGCCAGACCAATCGCAAGAAGAGAGCTGTTTTGCTTGGAAGAACTGGGGTAGGCTGTGGTAAGTCCATGGAAAGCCCAAGTAGATCAAGTTTCTCTCTGTCTACTTCTGTCTGCTCACTTGCTTAATGTCTTCACTGGAGGCGTATTCTGCTAAACAGTCCGTGTGAGGAGTAGAAGAATAGCACCCGCAGTTTCCAAGCACAGATGGTGCATTTTCAGACTCAGGGTGAAAGAGTTTCTCCCCTAAATTCTCGTGAAAAGGTATATGATTACCCAAGACTGAACTAGATATACAATTTAGATCCAGTCAAACATAAAAAAGTGGAATTGAACTCTTTCTTAAAAATTTTTAATTACTTATAGAATAAAAGCCAAATGATTTTCTTTTCAGGAGGACAGTATTATATACGCATTCAAAATGATTTTCATCCATTCCATAGATCCAGCTGCATCTTTGGGACAATTCATTGCCTCAGTATGCTCTTGTCCACGTGACACCTTCTAGCAGCACTGTAGACATGGGAAGAGCATTTAGTAGAGCAGTAGCAAAAAAATAAAAGAAAACAAAGGAACTGCAGGAAGCTTGAAAGCTTCTCCAAATAGTATTAGCATTCCCCTTCCCTTTTATCCCTGTACTGGGGATTGAACCCAAAGCCTTGGCAGTCAGTTACATCCCACCCTTTGTTTTCTTAGAGATCATGCCTCACTAACTCACTGAATTGTGTAGGCCGGCCTGGAACTTATTATCTTCCTGCTCAGCATCCTCAAGTGCTAAGGTTTAAGGCATGTTTCCCCAGGCCCAGCTATCTTTAGCTTTGAAATGCACAGGGTGACTAACTTCCACTAAAAACAGTAGGAAGGACATCGCTCTGTGTTGAAAGTCTAGTTAATTCACCAAGGCAAATTCAAGAGGAGCTGTCTCAGATAAACCTTCATCATCAAGGATTGTCTGTGCCACTTTGAGCATAAATTCCACTTATTTCTTCTGGGTCCTTCAAACACCAAATCATCTGAAAGTTCTCTACTAATGTGAAAGAATAGGGGCTGCATGACGGATAAAAATCATTAAAGCCATAGATAACAAAGGACGTATGTGTATTTTTCAAAAGGGTAATAAACATTTCAATCAATTTATTTATATTTTTCAGAAGCACTAGCTTCTTAGTGATGTGCTCATACGCAATATTCTGGTAAGAAATGTGATAATACATTTTTTAACACAACAGAAATCCTTATTTTGTTTTTCCCAGCATTCTGAGAGTTCAAAAGATAAGGAACATTTATTAGTATGGACAAACTGTGAAATTCATTTAAACACCAAATATTTGTTCTATTTTGTAATTCTTTGAAACTATTAGATTTCTGGCTTTCTTTCCAAGAGCTCTGGCAGTGCAATGAGATTTATATTCTTTGAAAGAATCTCAGAACTTCAATGAAACTGAAGGTGTAATCTATTCCAAGCATGAAAATAAACATTGGCTTGCATATTTAAGACCTGAAAGAATTTAGTGTAAATTTATAAAAACTCATGTATTTGATATTGAATATATAAATGGAAGTTTGCAATTCCCTTTCTAACACCGTTCAGCTAGCTTTTATGAACTCAGCAAATTTATATTATTGAACAGCACTGTCCAATAAAAATATAAAGTAACCCACAAATAAAAGATGTGGATAATTTTAAATTTTCTAGTATAAGCATTAGAAAGGTAAAGAGATACAAGTGAAATGAATTTTAGTAAGATATTTCCCCAATGTAATAAAAACAACTAATATGTAACCAATATAATATTGATATAGTTTACATTTCATACTATGCAAAATCTAGTATTTATTTTATACTTTAAACACATCTCAATTCAAATTAAACACACTTGAAGTGCTCCTTAGCCATAGGTGACAAGCAGCTATCATATTGGACAGTGAAGTTACAAATAGTTACAATCTACTGATATTTAGATTTAATGAAAAAGTGAGTGAATGGAAAATAAATGGTTGCTCAAACCCCTCTTCTCTCCGATTCTCATTAACAAAAAATGACATTTTCTTGCACAGAGCTTTAATTTATCTTCTCTTCAACTTGTTCTGTGTTACTTTAAACATTTTTTAATGAATATATTTTATAATACGTGTACAAATGCTAAACTTTATGCCATGTTCTTGAGGAAACTTTTAGTTCTTCTTGGAGACAGAGCTACAGAGTTATGTAAAGGATAAAGCAGTACTTCCTTTTGCTTGTTTAGACCTCATGTTTTGGCTTCCAGTGTGATACATTTTGATGTATAAGTGAATATGTTATTTTACAAAGTGTGGTGGCCTATGTGGTGTGATAAAATCATTAGCTGTGTCTGAAGAATTTTGTGCTTTAAATTCCAACTTCATCACTGCTGTGAAACCTAGGGCAGATCTTTATCCTCTTTGGTCCTTGGTCCCATCTGTCAAATGGAGATTATGGTGATTATTCTATAGATTTTTTGAGAGAATTCAGTGATATAATGTTTTTGGCAAGTGCTCTGATATGTAAATTCCACAAGGGCAAATATTTCACCTGCTTTGGTCACTGTTTTGTATCATTATTTAGACCAGTGTATAATCTATAGCAAAACCCAAAAGATATTTTGGCAAATGGATATTTGAATTATTACTTGTCATTTTGTTTTCATGTTTTATATTTCATAAATAAGGAAGGTTACTTTTAGTTTGAATTCTTACCTTTTTTTTCCCCATTACAATCAGAATGCTCTTTCTTAAAAGTAAAATAAAATACTTTTGTGTGTGTGTGTGTGTGTGTGTGTGTGTGTGTGCTCAAGAGATTCTTGACCTTAGCTAACGAGGCCCTGCCTGCTCTTGGTGCCTCTCCTCATCACTTCTAATCTCCTCTGTCTCTGGAAGGGCCACTACTCTGTCGTCACTGGCTGCCTTCCACTTGCTTTGCTCGTCTCATTCCGCTAGCTGATTTGGTTGTTTCTACCTCTAAAACAGACCCAGCACATGTCCATTGCTCTCCATCTCCACTGGATCCCTCTTTTCCCCATTTACCAAGTTGACCAGCAGCCTAAGTGACAGAACAGCTTCTCCTTATTAATGCTTCTATCCTTGACTTTCTTACAGTTTATGAAACATTGGTTTAGGATCGTGCAGTAGATTTTCATTGCTTGTCAAACAAAACCCAAACATGCTATTGTCTCTAAGAAATCAGTTAAATCAATCTTTAATTATCCAGCCCACTAAGTCCCCCCTCCCACATATATGCAACCATATATGTCTATGTTTCCCAAACATTCCAAGGACATGTATGTTATATAAGTATTTGACAACTAAAACTATATGTGCTCATTGTTACCATATATGCTTAATGCAATTGTAGGGGGAATATGTAAATTCAGAACACAGTTACCAGGGAAAAGTCAGACTCAAATGAACTTTTAATAACAGGTAAGAGTCACACTCATGGAAAAGAGGAGATATTTTACACTAGCAAGGTCATAAACTCAAGGGAATTTTATTTGCCATTTGTAAATGTAATTTGAGATAGTATATCTTGAATAATAAATGATTCATGAAAAGTTCCATCCTTTCTAGAATGATTCAATTCATTCCTATATTCAAGGTAGATATTTTGTAGTGAAAAGTCTAAATGTTTCTGATGTTAATTGTAAAATCTACATTTCTTACCTTTGTCTTTCTGTCTTAATTCTTGTATTCTATGAAACATGTCAAATGGAATGATGTGGCTATAATTAACAGAGGCTATACTATTAGTTTCTGTCAGATAAAATCTTTAACTACACCATGTTTTTAATTATATTTAAATACACATGTAGACATGATTTCTAGAGACTGGAAATATATCCATCATTAAATGAAATTAGCTTTAAGGAAGCATGTTAATCTTTAGGATTCCTGTTATTGTTTTGAACCACATTAGGTCACTAATGGTTATCCGAGTCTTTCTCAACTAGTGAGAATACTTGTTAAATATTAATGACTTAGGCAATAGTATCCTGGCTGCTCAGTGCACTTGCATAATTAGGATCATTTCTCTCCTCATTTAAGTTTAATCATCTTAGGTTTCCAAACTTCTCCTTTAAAGTAGAAATAAAATACTAATTACAATTTCTTTATTGATTTCTATTAGTTATGCATGCTTTACATACATTTTGGAGAAAACTTTGTATTCTTTGTATTAAAATTAGTTACCTAATTTAATGATTAAACCATTACAAATTATTTTCCTTCTACCCTTCTAATGCTTTAATATTAATCGTTGCATTTCTGACTTTTTATTGAGACAGGGTCTCATTCTGTAGTCCAGGCTGGTCCTTAACTCTCACTATGGAGCCCAGGCTAGCCTTGGACTCAGGGCAATCCGCCCGCCTCAGTCTCCCGAGTGCTGGGATTACAGGCATATGCCACCACGCCCAGCTTATGTGGTGCTGGGAAATTGAACTCGGGTACTTAGCACTTGATTTAGCGCTTGCTAAGCAAGTGCTTTTAACCGCTGAGCCGTTCCTCCAGCCCCTGCATTTCTGAATTTAGCACTCCATTAAGAGTATATTTTTCTATGATTGTGTGATACTTTTTTCTACTATCCTTTTCCATGTTTGAAAATTCTCATCATTCTACTCACTCCTCTTATCTTTCCGTCCATTAGACAAGCAAGGTTACTGCCAGTGATACGTTTAGAATCACAAGCACGGTATGCTTCTAGACCTCACACTTGTCTCCTTTTGGTAACAACAGAGTGTTCTTCCATAAAACAGTGATTATTATGGCTGCCTTGAAAATTTACTTGACATCTACCACATAACTTATTTAAAAATGTTTAAAAAACTGATAATACTGTTTTTATTTAGTCATGTTTTTCTTTTTAATCTACAAATATGAAGTACAGAGCAAATAACAAATATTGTCATAAATAGCCTTTAATAGTTTAAAATGCCTTTAGGGAATTAGAACTATTAACTTGCTTCTTCAAAACTTTCTAAAGGCAATATTTGTTCTCAAAGATTTAGTGAACAACTGATTGATCTCACCTAGGTAGTGATAAAATATAGTTTTCAAAGAGGGTAACATTTATCATTTGCTCATTCATTTAACAAAATCTTAAACTGTGTGGTTTATTCCGTGTCTCTCTCTCTTTGTAGTTTTCTCTTACTGGTTTTTGCTATAGCCCTTCCTAACACTGACTAGTTTTCAAGGATGTGTGTTTAACAGTTCCCAAAATATGGCTCTCTTCTGGGGTGCACATATGATCTCTCTAGAGGACCATGGGGCCATTCTGACTGCCCACTTTCTTGAGATGCCACACTAAACTCTGGCTTTACCTTCCCAAATCCAATTATCACTTTTCTCTGGCGTCATTTTCTACTATTTTTGTTGTGGTGGTCTCCTTGCATAGGGACCAGCTTTTTGGGTGGTAAGATGATTCCAGTCCATCTGCTTGTGTGGTCATTCTTGATCCATGGGAGACCTAGCATCTTTGTCAGGGCAAAAGTGAGAATACCTATTGTCCTATGGGAAACTTCTTTATTCTTCTCTCTCCCCAGGTTTCTTTTTCTCTACTTACCCAAGCACAGGCATTGAACAAGTAGTCAGTTGCTTTATGTATGTGTTCAACTTGGAGATCTTAATCTTTTTGACAATTTATCCTAAATTTATACTAGTGATGCATATGGAGCCATACTGTGCTTGATTGAAGACTGCGGGGACCCTATTTTTTATGACTTGAGCAGCCCCAGATTATCCACAGGTCAGAGATTTGGGATTATTGATTCTTGCCTTCTTCTCCTCTAGTCTTTTGTTTGCATGAAATTGAGAGAGAAGTAGGTTCTGGCCTAAGTGCAAGCCATCTCAAAAAGTCTCTCTTTGGTTTGATTTTCAGGTGAACAACAGAAATATTCCCACTCAAATTATACTATATTTATATATTTAAACATAAACATATATGTTTAGAATATATAGTATCAAAATGTGTATAAGTGTGTTCATATATCACATAAATGAAATATATGTGCACACATAAATATGTATACATACATGTATGTATATTCAAGCATATGTAGATGTAGATATGGAAATTAAAAACAATTTGAGATTATTAGTCTTTTTGTATATAAACTTCTTTAGTCCATTATTCTTATTACCAGGTGAACTTTAGTAGGTTTCTCAGCCACAACTATCCTCAATTTTACTGATAAGAATGTGATGGATGGAAATCACTACCTTGCCATGTTGTCATGAAAATATAAATAATACAGAATTGGTACCAAATCACTCCTTTCTAAACTGTGAAAAATATTTATTTGTTTTTCTCTTTCTCTAGGTATCCTACTGTGTGAAGGACAAGCTGTTTAAAGTAATTGTGGCAACCAAACCAAAATAAATTTTTTGATTTCCAGTATGAACTGTATATTTCTACTGAAGAGAGTTACAGGCAAAGATTGTAATACAGCTGTAATGAAAAAAGTGATTACAAATAAGAAAATATTATAACATTTTTGTTTTATAAGACTTTAAAATATTTTGGCTTGGCATAATTACAGTTATTTTAAAACATCAAGCCTCATAATTAAGGAGCAATGACTGTTAGGAAGATCACAGTCAAAGCAATGGACAACCTGGTGGAAGTATGTTTAAATTACTGAGGTTGTGCAGGAGAGGGAATGGTAGTCCATAGCGCAGGTAACAAAGGCTCTTTGCAGCTGGTCAGGTCTGCAAAAGATTTAGAAATTTACTAATCAGACAGGAGAGCATAAGGTGTGTAGAAAGGAAGACCCAGGGAGAATGAGAACGTTGTGGAGTTACAAGTAAGTATGGTGTTATTTGTGGACCTATAAACAACTCAATAGTGCAAGGTTTTATTGTTTTTATTATGAACAAATTCTTACTTGAATTCACTTAAATCATTTTAAATACAAATGAAGTTGTAAAGACTATTAATATTTCAAAAAGAAGATAGTAACAATGGCACATGAGAATTACCCTAAGTGATCTCTAAGGCTGCAATTTTGACAGATGATCCAACAAATGTAGGTTTAAGATGCTAATTCAGTCTACTTGTTATTTGACGGCCACTCACTTCCTTAGTTTCTTGTTGAAACTAAAAACTACCCAAAGATCAAAGGCTTATGTTAGCATAGATCTATTTTCTTGTAATTTTGTGAATTGTAAATCCAAAATAGGTCCCATTGGGATAAATTGAGATATCATGAGGGACCTCTCTCTCTTTCCATCTGCACGCACACACACACACACACATATATATGATCAATTTTCTGAAGGTTTCCGAAGAGAACTATTTTTCATTTTCATGCTTATTAGAGCAACATTTAGTTTTTTTGAGGTTGTAGGTCTGAGGTTATCACTTCTTTGGTCACTATCAATGAAGAGTTTTTTCCAGCGCCTAGAGGATGCCTGTGACCTTGACTTATGGTTCTATTCCACCTTCAAAGTCAACAAGGAAGGGTGGACAATCACTCATGCTTCAGAGTTCCTCCTTTTGCTCATAGTAGCAGAATCTTCTGCCTTCCTCTTTAACTTTTAAGTGGCTGTGTGATTAAGTTAAACCTACCTCGATGGTCCAGGTTGACTTCTTCAGTTTTTGATTTATAATCTTTATTCTATCAGGATCACTTTTGCCATGTAACATATTCATAGGTAGTAGGATTTTACTGTGTGAATATGTGGAACTTTTTGAAGGACCATTATTATGCATACCACACATTATTTTTACACTAAGTGTGATATATATGACATTTATATGATAATATGACACTTATTAGATATTGTAGTTTGGATGGGGTGGTCCCCCAAAAGTTTCATGCATTTGGATGTAGTGGGCCACTTATGGACCTGCATGCTATTAAGAAGTGTCTCCTGGTTGGAAAGGGCAGAACACTGGGGCATGAGCTGGAAGGACATATGCTAATTCCACCATTTTTTGCACACCTGGCTTTCTGTCTGCCATGCTGTGAATAGCTTTCTGCAGTTGGGCCTCTCCCATGAGCTTTCACCGTTGAATGGACTGAGACCTTCTGAGACTGTGAGCTAGCATAGATTTTTCCTCTCATGTTGTAGATGCTAGACATTCTGTTCCAGCAAGGAAAATGTAACTAAGTCATTAGTGAATACTATTGAACAAGTTACCTTTTGTCTTTGAACATCAGGTTTCAGAAAATTTTGGATCAATGACTTTGAGATTCTTTTTAGTTCTTAGATATCTTGTGAATACTTTGAACCTTTTTGCATTACGTGTGTAAACTGTGAATTTTACTGTTTTTGAAAAAGTGTGTATGTTAAATCATGTCTGATGGTCCTTTTCTTAGTGCTATTATAGGTTGCAATTCTTGCTTCTCTTCACGAGTAGGACTCTGTCAATTGTACCAATCAAAAATTTTAGCAGAACACTGCGAAAAGTTTTCAGTGTGGTAAATCACTATCTGCCTATGGTAGGCGCTGATATATGTGGTTGGTTGCAGTGATCCAGTAGAACATTTAGAAAAGATTGAGAAAAAAAAGTGTGATAAACATGGGGGAAGGGAAAGTTTCAGTCTGTAGGAGTGACAGGATGGCTTGCTTAGACAAAATTTTGTAGAGGAAAAAGTGACCAAGATAATATTATTATCAGTAAATTTGCATAGAGGGTTTATAGCACCAGGGGTCATTTTAGTAACAAAAAAGAGCACTTTATGATCAAATAGGAATTAGCTATTCTAGTTGTTCATTTTGTTTTGGATAATGGTTTGAGAGATTATAGAGAATTTATAAATTATATAAATTTATATGATTTATATGATTATATGTCTTAAGAGGTGGGTATAAGAGAAATAGAAAAAATTATGAATTCAGATCCTCTGTTGAAGGTTGCTAAAAGTAGATCTGCTGCCCTACTCTAAACAGAACAGGGAATGGGGCAATGGGGCATTAATGGGAACCGTGTTTTAACACAACAGATAGAAGGTAGGAGGTTAAAGCTAAAATATGAAAAAGAAGAAGCACAAGCATTTTCCTGAGAGATGAACAAATTTATAAAGATAGCAGAGATAATAATTGCCCTTAATCATAGCTTACATTTACCAATGTCTAAATATAGTCAAGGCATTCTTCTAAGCATTTTACTTGTATTAAATTATTTTGTTCTCATCTTAATGTATAAGAATATTGTTATCTCCATATGGATGAACCCAGTTAAGTACAGAAAAGTTAAGTATTTTGCCCAAAGTCAGATTTGTGTGGCAGTTAGGATTTCAACCCAATAATCTAATTGAAATGCCTATGCACACTGTCCGTATGAACTTTTTATTATTAATATTAATTTTTTTGGATTCGAGGGCTATTTCAGGGCTTTACACAGAAGCTAAGCTTTTTCTAAAGCTGGGCTGCATCAGCTAAATTATCTGCCCTTTTTTGAAGATACCACATGAAAGTTACTCTGTAGTAAATAAGTTTTTATTTCTATCATGTATTTCTCAATTCTTAGAAGTCAGTAAGGGGTCCAGAGGGAGCAGAAAAATCCAGGACTGCCCTCTTATTTATTCTCTAACTTTACATGTTTCTTCCACATAAGGACAAATGCTCATATCCTGTTGGAAATGTATACATTATTATATACATAATAGATTTTGTTGGCAATAACAGAATATATTTGTATTTTCAGTTCTCCAGAACAAAAAAGTGAATATTGTAAAGCTTACCTACTTAAGTGATGCTCAATTTACTAAGCCTTTTGAACCTTGTAACTTTAGATAGGATTCATTTGTCTGCTGATTTTTAATGATAATTTTGAGGTCTTTGTCTTTATTTTATCAGCCCGATAAAATCATGGCTTCTAGATAAAGTCCAAATGCCCTGAATTCTTTTTTTAAAAATAATTATATTGTAGTAAAAATATTCACATGACATAAAAGTTCTAAAATTGCTTTAAAGGCTTTGTGCTTTTGATACAATGCTAAATTCTTTGAGAATACTTACTTTATTCAGAACTTATTCCTAGCCCATTTCTAACATATAAGAATTATATTCAAATGATAAATTCGTGTTGCCCTAACATATAAAATATTTAGATGGAATATCTTATGCTTAAACAATGCTTACAACAAGTCTATGCTTAGACTTGAAAGAAAAATTATGGATCATCCTATTTAGTACTTAAATGTTTCCTAAAAATAATTAGTTCAGGATTTTTTGATGGGATGGTATTTAACTATTTTGTGAAAGAGATAAAAGCTACTTTAGAAATTGAAACTTGAAGATATTATTTGTGGGTCTGAATTCTTCCCCTACCATTGACCTGATAACACAGAGCTTTTGTAAAATTACATAAATTTCTGAGTTTTCTCATTTTAAACTAGCAATTGTAGTATCTTTTTCAAGGAATTCTTACAAATATTACACAAAACCATATCAAAAGTGTTTACTTACCATAGTGACATAAGCTTGGTAAGAGTTAGCTCTTTTTAATTTTGTGCTTTTTATACTTAAATATTTTAATATCAGTCATAGAATATATATTTTGACCAACCTACTATTTAATTACAGAAAGAATTTAGTATTTGAAATTTATCAGATATAATGTTGGTACATAAGAAATATTAAAAAGATAATGAAACTTTGTAAGTCCTAGGGATATTGTTGACACTGTTGTAATAGATTGGTTTGACTTCTTTGTGGATACCGAGGTGCACGACATTTTGGACTCATTTTGAACAGATCTTTGTTAGGGTAATATTCTGCCCTGGCACAGGTCCCGAGGGCTATGCGTTCCCATGTGCCATCTTCTTTTACTCTCTTTCCCAAAGGTTAAATAAGAAACCATAATTGGTGCCAAGATTTTGGTTTTTGAAGGACTCTTTAATTCTTTAAAGAATTTTTCTTGTAGACCTTGACCTTAGAATTATATTTCCTAGGGTTTTAAAATGTAGCTTACATAAATTCACTGTAATATTAAGGAAAACTTTAAGACCTGTCTCAGATCTGCCTTATTCCGTATGTAGTGATGTGAGTCTTAGACTGCGAATTTCCCAAATTCAGATGTGCTAAGTATAAAACAGGCATAAGACTTTACATACTTAATATGAAAGTATTGGTGTCTATCACATTGATAAATTTATATTGATATATTTATAATTCAATGTGTTATTAAAATTAATTTTACATGTTTCTTTAATATTTATATTTTATATGTGGATACTGGAAAATGTTAAGTTATTTATGTAGCTCACATTACAATTTCATTGGCAAATGCTGCTTTATGAATCAAATGAGAGTTTAGTATAGTTAAGACTCTGAAAACAGTTTAACTTTTAAAAAATTGTTGGACAAAAAGGTTTGATTACCAATCATCTGTTTAATGATATTGGGTTCTGAGGATTAACTTCTGGAAAATTATAATCTACAATCAACTTGCAACTAAGAACATTTTTTTTACAAGCCCTCATTAAATTGAACATGGTAACATTTTTCGTCCTAAGTTTACACAAATATTTCATGATATAATTTTTGCTGGATGATAAGAATTAGTCTGAGAATAGTATTTAACTTTTCTACCTTTTAAGAAATTGAATTACATGGAAAACACATCACATATTTCATGTGGCATTTACTTTCAGGTAACTGAGTCTTCAAGCTCACGCCTAGGAAGTTCCACTCTATCGTGACGTGAGCATGATTTCATCTCCATTACCCTGCTGTCTAGATCACTACAAAATTCCGTTAGTTGGTCTTACACTGCCATTGTTACGTCTTTCTATTTAATGTGCCATATCCCAGGATTATCTTTAAAAGCAAACAACTCAGATTGTTTTCTGCTTAAAAGTGCTTCAGTGACTTCCTATTGCATTTTGGAAGAAAAAATCTGAAATTTATATGATCATCAGAAATTCCTTCCCAAGCTTGATACCTGGCTTGATACCTGAAACTCAGACTGGCCTTCCTCAGTTATTTCAATTTTTTTTTTTTCCATTTTGTGCACTTCCATTTACTGTGCTTGGAAAAGTCTTTACTTGTAATTTCCCTGTAGCTTCCAGGCCTGTCCTCTTGATCAGATTGGCAAAATTCCAAACAAATATATTCTTCCTCCTCTTGGTGAGACACGTTTTATTACTGGCCAAGTATCCCTCAGTGTGTAATTGTAAACCTCAGGCTAGGAAACCACATCCCGTATCATCAGCATTCTGGTAACCAGCCCTTCACTGCTCATAACTTCCTTTTTTCCCAGAATCTCATGTTAGAATGTTAGGTATTTTTTTTCCTCTAGGTTCATACTTACTACTTTCTTAAATTCATGAGAAAAATTAATCTTAGCCATCACATAAATCAGAACCTGAAACAGTAGTTGCGTGGTGATTAGACTGGTCAGTCACAGTAAACTTTTGTCATTTAAATGTGAATTTATGAGGAGAATTGAGCTCTTTAGTTTGCAAATGCAAGGGCATAGGTCAGTTAATAGAATTAACTAGGAAAACAGCAGACAAATTGGGAAATTCTTGAACCCTTTATCGTGGTTTACAATAATTCCTGAAAATTATTAAAAAATAAACCTGCAGGGCTAACTATGCCGACAAACCAGAGACAGTGTCAAGACAGTATCTGTTTCTTTGGGAATGCTGAGATGCACAGTGAACAGTTGAAATCTGACTCAGGTACTGGCTATACTATAAGCATTATAGGAACTTCTCAAAAATGATAAAAATACTATTTAAAAATACTTCCTGCATAACAGTAAGAGATCAACCTATGACATTTTCCATTTACAAAATAGAACTAATCTTTAACATTTATTTATTTGTATTATTTCCATTCTCATTGCCTCTGGTATCACAGTTTTGAAATGATAAATGGAATTCAATGATTAATTCCTGACTCCATTCCTTTGGTGCCTGATTGGTTCAGTACCAGGTATGTTTTCATATGCTTGACTTTGCATGTTCTCTCTCTCTTCCTGTGTTGTGTCCCTGGAATTAGCACTAAAGACAAGGGAGAGTGCCTACCTGACTCATTGGTGTTCAGTCAGGGAGCATCATGGGAAAACTCCATTCAAGAGGTATGGGCAGCATAAACAACTTTGGAAACAGTGAAAGCTAAAGTCGAAAGCTCGTGGAAACAAGACAACTGGTACTTAGAATTTTAAAACTATCACATTTTATTTCCACTATGAAAAGTAATCTCTCAAAGAAACAACCAAATGTTAATCATAGATACTCACCCTTAAAAAAAAAAAAAAAAAAAAAAAAAAAAAAAAAAAAAAAAAAAAAAAAAAAAAAAAAAAACACCTTGGTCTGTTTGGGCCAGCCAGTGTTCCTCAAAATTATCTTTAGTTTTATAAATATCTATCAGTTGTTAACTGGATAATTTGCATTCATTTCATTTAAAAATGTTTTAGGTTTTTACTTGTAGTGTAAGCTTTCAAAAACAAGCAAAGTCAATCAACAGATATTTTTACAGGATAGAGTCCAGCAACAGATTTATACATTGTGATATTAATTTTGATAATTACACTCATGAACTAGGTTGTGTTAAAGATGTGGATGTTTAACATCCGTGCACGGTTAGAGGTCATTTAAAGGACTCCCTGCTTTCTAACTGTTTGAATTTCAAAACCTAACTCCTTAGAGGACTGATTTTCCTTGAAACTTTACCAGGATGACTTTATTTTAAACCTCTATTTTTCAGTATCAGAACTGGAAAAACCTGAGAAATTCGCAGCCTTCACTACTGGCACAGGTTCCCTCTCTGTTCCCTGGAGCCTGCCCTCGGGCCCGTGTGGATAGGTATCATGTGGGTCTAGTTCCTGACCGTGGCTTTGTTATTATCGAAGATCTTGGAGGTGGAGAATATCAGGTATCGTTTTCGTTATTGTGCTTTGCCGACCTGTTTGTATTTGTATTTGCTCCTGGTAGGAAAGCTCTTCAAGAAACTCATGCCCCACGACGACTTATTCCTCAGAGTTTTAAAAAGCCCCAGATGAAGACAAAAACGGTGACACTGAATTGATGAGAGTAACTTTTAGCATCTGCTGACCGTTCCCTTAGCAACGTCTACGCTGTCTGTTTTTTTTTTTTTTTTCTTTTTTGAAGTCTACTGTGTACCTACAGCCAGCCATCCAAGAGTTCATGAATAGTTTAACAAAGAAAGGGCAGAGCTGTTGAGTAATCCAGGCTCATTAATTGCATCCTTGCCAGGAGGATCTGTCTTTAAATCATTAATGCAGGCCACATTTCTCTCTAGAGCCATCAATGTGATTCGGCTGCTTGAAAAATGTAATAATGATGGATTTTCTTATCATTTTTCTTTTACTTTTTATTGGAGCTTCAGAGACACAGGTATTTTATATACTTTTATAAACAAGGGATGAAGAAGGAATAAGGTGTAGATTTTTAAGACTCTTAAATTGTTCCTTGTGACAATGAGCCAGAGTAGACTGCAATAATGATTAAGGCTTTGATAACAGTATTTTTGTAAGGTTCTATTAAGGCATTTTGTAGTTATTTGATGTAACTAATTTAAATTTTATACTAATGTATTTATGATATTTTAAATGATGCAGTTAAATAGCATTATAATTTTAATAGTAACAATTTTATTATTTTAGCTTGCTTCTCAGTAATAATTTTAATGCGATTATTTGGTTTGGTGTTCTAGGTTGATATTTCTAATGTTGTTCCTGGTACTAGGTATGACATAGCCATCTCTTCAATTTCTGCTACAACGTATAGCTCACCTGTTGGTAGAACAGTGACAATGAATGTAACAAGTGAGTATAGGATTTAAATTATTTTTACTTTATGTATTTGAAATCTGTAGATCTCTTTTGGCTGGGAAAACTTAAATGGGCAGTACTTGCATTAGTGCAGTTTAGAATAATTAAAGCAAAATGGAAACTTAAAAAGTGATCTGTTTAGAGACTCACTTCTACTGGTTCTTGAGCAAAGATAATTGTTTGTGAAATGGATCAGAGAGACTGTTAATGGTAACATTTAAATAATACAGAGCCATGCAAATAAACTCACTACACTTGCTCAGGAAAGGTTGTTTTGTTTGTAAGGCTGTCTCTAATTTCCTGAATTCTTACATTTGTAAGACTTGCACTGAGTAAGTTTCTTTTGGAAGTGATTTGGCACCAAAAATGCGTTTGGCATGTGATATTTAGTAGCATTCCACTTTTTACATTCTTACAAAAGAATGTTTTTGGTATTCTCTAAAGCATTTGTTTTTTAATTTTTGTGGCAGAGTTCTAGGGAGTGTAAATTCCTATTAGTCATTAGGAGTTTCTAAAGTTTACATTTGTAAATACTTTCCTTTTTGGTGGAAATATAATAATTTTGGACCTTCAAACAATTTTTTTTTCCATAGAACCAGGGCCTCCAGTCTTCTTAGCAGGGGAAAGAGTTGGATCTGCTGGGATTCTTCTTTCATGGAATACACCCCCTCATCCAAATGGAAGGATTGTGTCCTACATAGTTAAATATAAGGAAGTGTGCCCGTGGGTGCAAACTGGGTATACACAAGTGAGAGCCAAGCCCGACAGCTTGGAGGTGCTCCTTACTAACCTGAATCCTGGAACAACATATGAAATTAAGGTAACTGTTTTGTAAATTACTACTTTATGAAGACAGTGCACTATGTCACTCATTTTAAAAGTGAAAGAGGTTCACAGCACCTGTTCAAACCTTACCTCTGAATGCAGTATGTGAACGAAGAATGAAGTTGGTCGTGGGACCTCCACACCCAGCTAATGTGTACCTCTCTCCAAATTCAAGTTACACGTTTGTTAATGTATTTTATCTATTTTGAAAAGAACCAGGTTAGCATCTTATTCAGAAAATAACTATAAACTAATCTGCTCTATATAAGTGAAAAAACAACTTTTTTGCAGTGCTCAGAGCCTCACATGTTCTGGGCAAATGTCCTATTACTGAGCAATACCCCCAGTCCAAAAATACTTCACTTTTAAAAAAAATTAAACCTAGCTATTTTGCCCCTGTTCCTGTTGTATTCATATGTCTTTTATTGAAATTTTGGGTAATGCTTTGACAACTTTTAAAGAACCAATTTACTAATAATGAATTTAGCTTAATTCAGTTCTACTTGACATATACTTATTGAACATTTATTATAGCTTTTGTATAAAAGTTTAGTCATTTATTTTATTATATATGATTTTAAAATATTTTATTGAATACTGAATAAAGAAAGGCTATAAAAAATAGCCCCAGCCAGACCCAGAGTGTAGGCCTGTTAATTCCAGTACTCTGGGAGACTGAGGCAAGATAAACTCAAGTTTGGGAGCAGCATTAGCAATTTAGTGAGACCCAGTTCCAAAGACCGAATTAAAAATGGGATAGGAATGTAGCTCAGTGTGAAGGCTCTGAGTTTAATTTCCAGTATCACAAAAAAGCAGTCTTAACTTTTTAGACTGTATTAAAATTTTTACCATTAAAAGACACCTGAGGCATTTCCAAGGGATAGTAAAGACATCTTCTGAATCTTTCCTGTTTTCATTGTAACACTCAAATGTTCTTTGAGCTTTGAAGAGAATTGACTTCAAAGAAGAAAATTTAAAAAAACCTATCTAAATATTTGTTCATACATATCTTGGTTGTCCTTTCTAGTTGGGAAGAAATAATGGGAGAGATTTTGCCACCAAGTTTTCATTACTGACCATGTGCCTACTTGTGGAATTAAAGAATGTAATCAGAACTTGACTATGTCTTGGTAGGGAAGTAGCAGGATCTCCTGATGATAAAATAAGTACAATTTTACTTACACATTTTTGTTATTCATGATGGCTATTTAATAAAGAAACGTAGGTTAAAGTTTAGGCAACCTTTTCTAACATCTGAAAATCATATGATATAAATAATTTTTATAAGCAGGCATAAATTAAGGTGTTAAATATGCACTGGAGTTAATAAATAAAAATTAAACTTTAATGCATTATAAGAAACTTGCTGAGAGGAATGTGATGGAGCCAATCAGTTGCTGCTTAGATCTGTTTTTATGGAGTTGGGATTTTTATTCTCTTGAATTCTCTTATTTCAGGCCCTATTCTCTGCTCCAACTCACACTTTGTAAATCATTGTTGTGACATTTTTCTCTGTTCAAATAAATGTTAGTCATTGCAGAATTCCAGAAGGTGTTTGGCGTGGTACATTTGTTGTCTTCAGTATAAATGACACTATTGAAGAAATCCTGTTGAGTGTTACTTGCATGGTTTCGTTTATTCTCAGAACACTGTTAAGGCCTAGATATGATCTTATTCCTATTTAAAGACAAGAAAAGTGTGCCTTTAAACAGTTAAGGGAGTTGTTCCATGTTCTTATCGGGAACTGGTACAGCTGTATTTAAACTCTCTTGATTCCATTCATAGCATCTGGCAGAAGCTTACAGGTATTGTTTAGATATATGGCACTGTCGCTACCTATTTGTATCTATTTGGCAAGATTATTCAAGTAAAAACAAACTTATACCTTTTAAATCTAGAATATGTAGTCTAAATTGTTAATCAAACCTTTTATTTTTTATAGTTTTAATAAGTACTTGTGTAATTGGAGAATAAACAATAACATTATATGCCATATTTCTGTGTATGATCTTTTATTTTGGTGTAGAACTAATCATAGTGTCTTGTATACATTGTACACAGTGGTGGCTAAAAATGAGCAATTGAATTTCTGGTCTACTGTTTATTCTTTTATGATGATGGGCAAATTATTAGATGGCTCTCAGCCACATTTCTAATTTAAAATGTTAAAAATACTTTCTATTTTGATTATGGATAGATAGATAGTTTCATATTTGTCTTCTATCTTTGGATTATTGTAAGAACATGAAAAAAGGCAATTTGGCATTTATGTTATGAAAAGTCAATTTTTTTATTATTTCAGACCCTGTTTAGCACAAAGTTTAGACGTAATATACTTTTGGTCTATTTTAGGTCGCTGCTGAGAACAGTGCTGGCATTGGAGTATTTAGTGACCCATTTCTTTTCCAAACTGCAGAAAGTGGTAATTAACCAAATTATTTGTTCTAAATTTACTTAGGCATGAGTTTTATAATTTAAAATAAATAAAATATAATGAAAATTTGACATTTAAGAGTACAAAATTCTCCATAACATGCCTACTCAGTTACTTTTAGTCTTTATGACAATTTACAATAAATTTATTAATAAATACATATGTTTTTTATTACAAAAGTTAATGTGTTATCTAGGAAAACTTTAAGAAATTGAGAATAAGAATAGAATAAACATGGTCCCATAGTCCTGTCTCATAAAATGAAAGCAAAAACAAAAAAATAAAAAAGCCTTCTTACTAATATGTTCCATTTCTGGCTGATCTTTTTTCTCTGTGAACACAAGTGGGTACGACAATATATTAATGAAAATATGTTTGTGACATGTATAGACATTTATATCCTGTCTCTTCCTCCTAACATCAAATTATAAGTATTTTATTCCATTGAATTAGTAGAAATTTGAATTTTAATTGCTATCATATCATTCCATAACATGTAATCAGTACCAAACCAATGAACTTAACCCCTACTCATCCAGTGGCTGATAAAGAAAAATCTTGATGTTGTCCTTGACTCTCTTTCACGGTACACAGCTGATCCGTCGGCAGTTGCTGCCAGCGCAGTCATCCCAACACATCCTGAATCTTATTCTGGTCGCCTGTCACCCTCTATAGCCCACTTCTCTTTCTTGCCTGAACGACTGAAAGTCCCCTGCCTCGTGTTCTTATTTCTAATTTCTTGACTAAACCTTGGGTAGTAACCCCTGTCTCCTTTTGTTCATCTTTCCAACAATTTATTTCTCCATTGGATAAACCCGATACATTATGTATTCACTTGCCTTTTTATTGTCTATATGAGCCCGGGAAAGCATAAGCTCTGTGATAAAAAGAAATTGTTTAATGGATTTGCTGTTATTTTACAATTCTGCTGCTTATTTGTGATAGCAAAATGTCAGAGTCAAACATATACAAAAATATTTAAATATATAGTGGCTTCTCCATTCAGTAACAAATATGTGCCACAGAGTTTATGTTTTAGTAGGATAAAATATATCTGTGAATTACTAAGTTATATGTCCAAAGATAGTTAGTGCTACAAAAATTCTGTAATTTTATGGAATTATGAATGTTATACATATCTAAAGATAACTGTCTCCTGATAGTCCACTACAAAAAAGTCCATTTGACATGGATCAGGCGTGTCCAGAGAGGATACAATAACTAGAATTTTAAAAATCAGGCAATAAGTTCCATTGCCCAGTTCCTGCTTGAGACCCTATCTAGTGAGGTGTGTGTATGTGAGCTACACTCCTAAAGGAATTAAGAGAAAATACTGGTTTAGGGAATTTGGAATTATTTAAAGTTGGAGGTGAATGATTATTAACATTTAATGTACTCTTACTGATTTAAAACATATCGACTTCCAGATTATTTGCACAATTCATAATCAAAGGGGAAAATTACCATTTTAAGGTTAAATGTATATTAATATATACATTTTATTTATGTTAATGTTTCAAGCTTAGGAGAAATAGAATGACTTCTGAATTACAGGGAAGATAGTTTTATTCTGTTTTGTTTGTTAACTATAATCTTGATTAGGCTCCTTAAAAAGATAGGTCATATAGATTATAATTCAGTTTGACAGAGTTTCCAAGTTTATATGTTTATACTTCGGCTACTGTCCTAATTTCAGGAGATGTTAACTCTCAGAAAATGATAATTGGAGATAAACTAGAAAATCTTTAATTTGTAGTCAAAACAATATAGGAATAAGTGTCTCACCCTGTGTCACTTATATTTTGGACCAGTTGCATAATTCTTCTCTTCCTATTTTCCTCTTTTGTATGTGAAGACATTTTATTAGATCAGCCATTCTGCATACGTTACCCCTTCTAGATGCCTGCTCTTATTACTGATACTTCCTAAAACCCAAAATACAGGATGATCCATAGGAATAAGTGGCATTTAATATTTTTAAAACAGAAGTAAGTTGTTTTCTCATGAGTCAAATGTTCTAAGACTATACAAATTAATAATTCAGATTATTTTGAATTAGTTTTATTCTATCCATAAGCACAAGTATCTCAACACTTAACTTTCCATGCGGCATTATTTTAGGTAAATGTTCCGTTCATTTTATATCTAAAATATTAAAAGTTATATTTATTATAGTTCATTCTTTAACTAGATTTGCAGAAAGTAAATTTGGAAGTTTTTGTGTTTGACTTATAAAATTCTTAATTTCCAAAAAAATGTACACTTGAGCTGGAGGAATGTCACAGTGGTTAAAGCGCTTGCCTAGCAAAGTGAAAAGTCAAGCACTCAGTACCCAAGTTCGATTCCCCAGACCCACATAAGCTGAGTGTGGTGGCACACACCTGTAATCCCAGCATTCAGGAGGCTGAAGCAGGTGGTTTGCCTTGAGTCCAAAGCCAGCCAGGACCAGCCTGGCCTGCAGAGGGAGACCATGTCTCAAAACAAACAAACAAACAAACAAAAACAATGTATGCTTTTACGTATAACATTTACTTTGAAAATATAAAGGTAGTTAGTATGCTTGTGTATTCACTATGCCTGTACTCTAACATGTCTTCCAAGTGTGTGCTAAGGCATCTACCTGCCTGACAGGTAATAAAACTTTATAAATAGAACCTTCAGTATTAAATTTTTAGCTGCATCAAGATAGATACACTCATTCTATAAACAGTCTAGAGGTGATGGGTAAAGTGGGCAAAAGCTGGCCAAACAGAAGAGAACCAGAATTAATCTTCATATATTGTAAGATTACAAAAGGAAAGACCCTTGATACATGGTGTTGTGACAAAAATAAGTGAACACATGTTGATACAAATATCTTCCTGGAGCAAATATCAGTTGCCATATGTAGTTGCTTTTTATCTGTTTAATATTTGCCATTTTTTTGAAATCTTGCCTTGAAGTTTAATAAATATGTGATTTTCTCATAAATTCCAAAGCTACTGCATTGGATTAGTTCTTCGTAACTCTTACTAACACCCATTTGGAAATGTGTCATCTTGATATAATTTGTTAATGATATGTAAATATTTCAAGAATATTTATAAAATATACATAGATTATACAAATAAGACAGTAATAATTAATATTTATGATAAATTTTTAATTTTACAATTTCACAGCAACCTTTTTCATTTGTTTTAGCAAGCGTTTATTTGTTTGTTTTAAGCATGTCTTTATTCCAAAGAAATTTGAGTTTTAAACTTCTAGTATCAGAATGGTATTGTATTGTCATTATATGTCTTAAAATTTTATCCATTCACCTTAGGGAAAATTTTCCATCTGTTATTTCACCCGTTACTAGTTACTCCCAACGAGTGTATTTTTTTCTTATTAAAATATAGACATCTGGAAGTTTCTTCTTTTGTGGTACTGGGGTATCAGGCCCAAGGCCTTCACACTGGTCTATATCCTCAGTCCTGTTCCACTTTGAGACATGACCTTGATGATTTGCTAAATTGCCCACGCTGGGCCTGAATTTGTGATCGTCTGCTTTAGCCTCCCGGAATTCTGGAATTCCAGGCCTGTGCCACGGAGTCTAGCTTAAAGTTTCTTAGTTTCTGCAGTCTAACATAGTGATCATATATAGCTCATTGTCTTTCTCTGTAGTCCAGGCTGGTCCTGAGCTCATTATGTAGCTCAGGCTGGCCTTGAGCTCACAGCAGTTTTCCTGCCTCAGCCTCCTGGATGCAGGATATGGGCGTGTGCCTTCACACTCAGCTTATGTGATGTGGGAGTATCAAACCCAAGCCTTGCACTTGCCTGTCAAGAATTTTAACTGCTAGCTGTACCCCCGGTATCCCTCTTCCTTTGGTTCTAACTTTCCTATATAATATAAATGGTTTCATTAATGACTCTTATTTTGGCATTTTTGGTACAATGAGAATTTAAACTCTAGTTTTTCTGGCATCTTAATACTAGTCCCTTTACTAATTTATGTTGGTTTACCTTAAATCTTTTGTATTTTACGTGTTATTTTGCCTCATTTATTTTGTTTTGATTTTTTTCCACAGTGAATTCTCGTATTTTTTTCTAGACTATGAAGGACCTAGACTATTTCTATTAGTATGTGCTGGTGATACACCATATTTCCTTTTCTTTTGGGGAGCTGATACCTAAGGGTATCATTTGATCCTCTTCTCTCCCACAATTCCCTTTCCCATCTCCCAAAGGTCTGCCTCCATGTTGCCTACCCTGTCTCTCTCATTTTGGTCTATCCTTGTAGATTGCATTTCTCATATAAAAAAAGTCAAATGATATTAACTTTATGGATCTGATTAATTCACTTAACATTCTGATCTCAGGGTCTTGACTTTTGACTATCAGTTTGTGTATCTTATTATAAAATTAGTGGACATAATTTTCCCTAGTTCTGGCTTTCATATTGTTCTTATTCCAACTAAAACAATTATTATTGTTATTGACAATAATAATAAAGCATAATGAAATTATGAAGACTTAGTTGATTGTCTATTTGATATTAGACACTATATATTCTTGATTATTTATAAATAATCCAGATATGTGTTTTCTGGTACAAATAGTTTGGTAATTGTTTCAGTATATCATTTAACATTTAAGGAATCTACATGATTTTATAATGTTTAAAGAATAAATTTGTCTTGATTTGTTTGTATAATCATAAACAAGTGTTATTCGAATGTTTTTTTTTTCTGGTTTGTTTATAGTCCTTCACCAATGTGTGTATTGTCCCAGTCAGCCTGAAATCAACAGATTTCCTCATTTCCAGTTTTTGTTTTTGTCTTAGACTAAGACCAATTACATATAATTTCAGAGTAGATTTTTATCTTATGTCTTACAATAATTTTATACAACATAAAAATGTAACATCTGAATGGTCTATAAATGTCATTCTAAGTTTTGTAATAGGGATTTTCCTCTGGTTCAATCTTTTTCATTTCTCAGCTCCTGGAAAAGTGGTCAATCTCACTGTGGAAGCTTTTAACTATTCAGCAGTAAACCTGATTTGGTATTTACCTCGGCAACCAAATGGCAAAATTACAAGTTTCAAAATTAGTGTCAAGCATGCCAGAAGTGGAATAGTTGTAAAAGATGTATCCATCAGAGTAGAGGACATTTTAAAAGGGAAATTGCCAGAATGTAATGTAAGTAGTATGGACATTTTGTGTGTTTCAAAAAATTTAGATGAACAGATCTTCAAGTTTTGAATGTCAAAATATGGTGTATTTCATCAAAGTGGTTATTTTTTACATTACTTATGTATTACCTGGTCAACTACCATTCTGTATGCAATTGGCTGCATTCAAGGTACATTGAAATGGAGGGGTTGGGAATTCAGGAGTGAGAGATGAAATCTCCTAGCGAGTCTGGAAAGAAGGAGCACTTGGTAATTTACTGTGGAAGGAGGTTGTATGAAGGGGGCATTACAGGTGGAGGACTCTCTGTAAGTCTCCAAGGAATTGAAGTATAAGGTACAATCAGAGAAAAGACCCTACTGCCAAGTGACTGGAATAGAAGGCCCGAGCGGGTAGTAAAGAGTCAAGACATAAGTTGAAGAGGTAGGGTTTTTTTTTTTTTCTTGCTGCATAAGTGCAATAAAATTTTTATTTTTTCTCTTGTCATTGATGCAAAACCACCAAAAGCACAATAATGTTTTCCCCAAAATCATTTTGCTAATTTCTGTGATATTCTGATGGAGAAAATTTAAAGCACAATTATTTTTTAGATGGCTTGTGAAAGCCTAAAATTCTCCTTTGTCAAATCAGGTTATATGTCTAGCACATAATCACATATGTGTATAGAGGCTTGTACCGAATGTACATTCTAGTCCAGTTACATTTTGACTGGGATTCAGCACAAAGGGCAGTGACAGAAAATGGCCCTTATTTGAAATGATTGTGGCTATTTTGTTCCCGCACCATCAACACGACTTTTCCAAAT
The DNA here is from genome assembly GCA_004027205.1 of Ctenodactylus gundi. Lineage (NCBI taxonomy): Eukaryota > Metazoa > Chordata > Mammalia > Rodentia > Ctenodactylidae > Ctenodactylus > Ctenodactylus gundi. Next base: position 781,641 of record PVKB01000203.1, read on the forward strand.
CTTCGACTTGTCTGTCATGTAATCTGTTAAAGTCTAGCCCTCCTCCTATGTAAAAGATTAATATTTAGACTATAAGAGAAAAATAAATGATTTATAGTTCTCGAGTTCAGCAGTGATAATACATTGTTCATATATTTATTTGATTCCGTAGGAGAATAGCGAATCTTTCCTGTGGAGTACCACCAGCCCTTCTCCAACTGTTGGCAGGGTTACACCCCCGTTGCGTGCCACGTACTCGTCCAGTGCTTTGGCACGGAGTAAAATCAGCTCCGTGTGGAAAGAGCCGATCAGCTTCGTGGTGACACACTTGAGACCCTACACTACTTATCTATTTGAAGTTTCAGCTGTTACCACCGAAGCTGGCTATATTGATAGTACCATTGTGAGAACACCTGAGTCAGGTACGGTTTCATTTTGTTGGGAAAAAAATTGCATTACTTAGGAAAAAATTAATCTTGTCCATACTGATATATTTTTAACCTGCTCACCTTTCAGTAACTTTTCCCCCCTTAATAATGGATAACAGGCATCTCACCTGGAGTATCTTCAAATGTTGATGTTATTATACACTATAGACTAACACAAGCATCTGAAAGAAGAAAGAAAATTAAAATAAATGTTTCTTCAGTAATAATGATCCTAAGATTAGTGTTTATTATCCCATAGCCTCTTTAAGTTTTCCTAGTTACTTCTTTTCTTTTACCTTTTTCTCGCTGTTATTGTTAGTAGCCAATGTGGAAACAGCACCTGATGTACCAGAACTAGTATATAATAAACATTTCGGTAAAAATGGTGGCTAAAATCAATTCCTTCTTGCACTTGAGATGAAGATGTAGTGTATCCATATCATTGTGGTGTTAGGACTAAATAACTAAAGTTATTATTCTTGCCACTAAATTCTGAGAGTATGTATTTGGCTACTTATATATTTAAATGTATGAAATGAGTGTAATGTGAAAATAAAAGTACTAAATTTAAATATCTAAAATGTTTAAATATATAAAGTCTAGGTGGATATAGATATAGTACAAACAATATATCAATATGTACATAATATATGATTAATAGGTACCTGATATATGAAGTATGTGCTAATATGATATCAGATACTTAATGGTGATCGGTTATTTTTAAGAATATTAAAAATTGGTAGCATAAGATCTTTAAATCTTTTTTAAAGCAATTTCATGAAATCACAATAGTTTCCTTCTAGTGATATAGACGTCAGCTCTTTTTATTTTCTGCTGTATATATGTTTGTATTTATTATTGTTATTTAGAGACAGGGTGTTGCCCTGTAACCCAGGCTGGTCATGAACTCAATATGTAACCTATGCTAACTTGGACTTAATGCAAACCTCCTGCCTCAGCCTCCTGAGTGCTGGGGTGACAAGTGTGCGCCACCATTTGTGGTGTTGGGGAATCGAACCTAGGGCCTTGTGCTTGCAAGGCGAGCACTTTAACTTTTGTGCCATTCATCCTGCCCTGTTATTATATTTTTGAATTAAATAACCAGCTTTAAATTATACCTTTTCCTTATTCCACACATCTTACATCTTAAACAACTGCAAAAAATTATGAGGATCTCAGGATTGCATAAAATAAAATTTAGTAAACACATGGAATGATTTCTTTTTAATTAAAAAAGAATGAAATATAGAAATACACATATGAAAACAGGCCGTTTTTAATGTCATCATTTTAGGTCACCAGTGTTGACATTTGCATCTTCTGGTGGTAGGATATACATTTTCTCTCAAAGCAAATATTGATATGAGAAATTAGAGATCATTTCCCATCTATCTGTTGCCTATTGCCAAAAAATTTTAATAGTTAAATACTCTATTGATCTCTTTATTTGTCCACTAGAAGAAAGGTATCAATCAAGCCAGATATTCAGACTTTATTAGATATAGTATATAAGCAGGATGTATGTTTAAAGTAAACTGTACAATTTCCAGTGAATATATTACACTGAATTTAGGAATGAAATTGCATTTTCCAGTCATATAAAATAGTAAGTAAAAGTAGTAATTGTATATAAAAAGTTAATCTGGTGATTAAGCATGTCTTACTCAAGTGTTTAAATTATATTCTATTTGTCCTTTCAGTGAAGTAATATACTCTGCTTTTAATGTGATTCTTTTCTTTGACTAATCAGTATTTAACAGGGTATTTTTATTTTCAAATATGTATTATGCATTTTTCTTTAATCACTTTAGTGCCTGAAGGACCACCACAAAACTGTATAACAGGCAACGTCACAGGAAAATCCTTTTCAATTTCATGGGACCCGCCAGTAATTGTAACAGGAAAGTTTAGTTACAGAGTTGAATTATATGGTCCATCTGGTAAGTTCTTATTACTTTTGTATTTGCCTTGTAGAGTAAGAGTTGTAGAATGCGTTAGTAGCATAAGATTTTTAAAACCTTTTTAAAGACTCTAAAATTGAAGTTAAAAAAATAGGAAAGTAATAAGGTGGGACACATTTAACAACTACTCCCTTTAGCAATATGGAGCCAGTAGTAATTTTAACAGAAGCAGGTGGGATGGGTGTGTTGGGTAAGTCACTGATCAGGATGCCTGAAGGGAGATTAGCAGAGTAGTGCAACAGGGAGTGGAGAAACTTTTTTGAATTTTGCTGCAAAATGAAGCCATGAACTGATGTAGGAAGTTGAATATGGAAAAGTTGCTATTTCTTTAGGTTTTTAGGAACAAATACAACATTTTGTTGCTGAAAGAATAGGGAAAAGTGGCTAGAATTATAATCAAAAAAAAAGAGGATTACTAGCAGAGTGCTTGTGTGTTTTCAAGGCAATGAATGATATGACCTTTAACAGGAATGAAGGAGGAGAAGAAAATATTAAGAGGTCTGAGTAGAGAAGAGGAAGTATAAAATAATCATCTAAAAGGGTGGAATGTTGTGACACTAAATTGTGGAACTCCTGCACAATGCTAGCCCTTTTCAGGCTTCATCTGAGATGTGGACTTGAGTAGTTATCAATTGGCGTGATAGTGTGCTTTTCTCCAGCTTCCTTCAACAGGAGAAGTTCAAGTGAATGGAAGCATTATGTAAAGCAGTGATTATAATTCACAAGGACGTTAAGGCAGGTTAAAGAGTGGACATGAAGTCAGACCCTGGGGTGCAGGCCATAGTTGCCAGCGTTCTGGGAGGGTGAGGCGGGCCAATGGCACATTTCAGCCCACCCTGATCAATTAGGAAGATATGTCTGAAAGTTTTAAAAAAATGAGTTGAGAGTGTATCTCAGAATGATGTCTGTGGACTTGCGATTCCTACTTCTCACCCCCCATAACCACAGAAATGGACATCAAGAATAAATAAAAACAAAAACTGAAATAAGCAGTAAGATCGGTGGGTTGGAGGTTCCAGAGTTCTTCAGGAGTTGTCACTTCTAAATGAAGTGGAGATAAGAAAGAGTGGCCGGAGACTATTCCCTGAAATTGCAGCAATGGGTGCTGTGTAGCTATGGGTAATGGTGCCTAACCTACAGCCTGGAGGGGTGGTAGCTGAAGGAGGGTGGAGGAGTAGGCCATTTCATGAGAAGTCGGCATGATAAAGTGATTGTCTCTCAGTGTGTTAAAATAACCATCCATGAAGATGATAGCTTTGAATCAAGAGCTAACCCATTCTCAGTGGCAGTGAATGGCATGGCGGCCACATGGATGTCGTTGGTTCCATGAGAGTTAAAGCTGTGGGTGTTAGAAAGAGCCAAGGGAAATGGTGAATGATGGGCCAATGAGGAGCCAGGAGATCCTTCCCCATGACACTTCCCTCATCACCTGAGAGCTCTGGGGAAACACCCACAGGCTGCAACCCTTTGTGGAGGAGCTAGGGAGCAGGGTCACCATTCTTGGAGGAGAGCTAGTTTTTTCCCCATTTTGTTGATATGTATAAGTGCAAAATGTAAGGTTTACGATGAAGTTTAGCATTTTGTGCACCTATGTACCTTGTCAAGGTGACAAGGACTTTCCCACTCTCCTTTTGTCCATCCCCCAAACCACCCCTCCCTCCCTCCTTCCCCGCCCTACCCCCTGGTTCACTTTGATTTTCGTTTTAAGTTCCATGAGATAGTTGTGATCTGGGTTTCTCATATCAGAGAGATAGCAGCACAACTAACGATAGCTAAAATATGGAAGTCGCCAAAATACGCATCAACAGACCTGTGGATACACAAACTGTGGTATTTATACACAATGGAATACTACGCATCTATAAAGTCCAACAGCGTGGAGGCTTTTGCAGGCAAATGGCAGAAACTTGAGGACATCATGCTCAGTGAGGGGAGCTAATTTTTAATGCAAACAAGGTGAAGAAGACAATGCAGAGCTATAGTTGAAAACAAAGAATTTTGATAAATGATCAAAGGAATGTTACTCAGAAGCTAAAGTAGAAATATTTTGTAAATATGTCTTCTTATATAAAATAATGAATATATTTAGAAATTTAGTTGAATAAATTTGAGTTGAAATATTATTATTAGTTTTATACAGGTAAAATCTGATATTCTCCCTTTAAATGTAACAAAAGAACAAGGTTATTATAGTAAGGTTTTTGTGTTCGTTGTATTTCAATCAACTAGTAGGCCAAACACAGAAAATATTCTCACCTTTAATGTTAAGATAGCAAATTCGACTGAGTAGATTTAACCCTATGGTCATTTTCCTGGACACTATATATAAGTCAGAGAATGATTACATCCCTGATTTGAAGAAATCTGCAGACATTTTCTGCTTTTCTGCAGGTCGGATTGTGGACAATAGCACTAAAGACCTTAAGTTCATTTTCACGAACTTAACACCCTTTACAATGTACGATGTCTATGTCGCTGCTGAGACCAGTGCAGGGACCGGGCCCAAGTCCAACCTCTCTGTGTTCACTCCCCCCGACGGTGAGTACGTCACGTTTAGAGAGCTAATGAGATAATTTAATACGCTTGTGGATTTTATTGAGTTGATAAAAAGTAACAGTAGAAGTAGTTTGGTTTATACTTACTTAGTTCACATTATTTCATCATAAAAGAACTAATTGATTCTGAATATCTATTATTCAAAGTGCCAAACCCATGCTTGCTTCATAAGAGACCCAAGGTTAAGTAAGATTAGGAAATATTGTGTGCACTGTCAGTCTGTTCGATTTTCACCACCACGCATATTAGCCAAACCTTAAAAAGCCAGAAGCTAAGCGCACACATGTAATTTTGTTTATCCTCATTTTTTACAATGGAATCCTTTTCCCACAAAACTAGTTTTCAGAAGAATCTCTGCCTATAGGAAAATGTTTATAATCAAAGGATATTTTAAGCATGTGAGGATTCACTGTGGGTGCATGATAAATATTTATCAGTAATTGATAAAATTATGAAAATAATTTTTTCTCAAGAAGCTCTTCATACGTATTTGGTAACCATCATTAGTTCAGGTCTACTACTGTTTTCAAACATGTAGCATTATTTTTACAGCATATTTCCTGGCTCACACTAAACTTGAGAAATGTCTTCATTTTCGTTTACAAATTGTAATTCGTGATAACAAGAGAGTGATTTTTTTTTACAATAGCTTAATATTTTTAAAAGTTTCCAGACTTTTTGTGTTAACAAACATATAATGCCTGGTGAATTAAAGGAAACGCGTGCGCTCAACTAGATTGAGCATGCGTTCGTTAGCTAAATCATTCAATATTTGACCACTAGAGGGCAGCAATCATTACAAAATTATGTACATCTTCAAAGAAAATTTTGCCTTTATAATGGTTGTTTTAAAGAAGGAAAAATTATGTTTTATCTGTTTAAATGAGAATCTGCTGTATATATATAGTTTTGTTATACATATAGGAATTTAAAAATATGTATTCATAAGCAAAATGCTTTCATTTTTATAGTAAGAATTTATCAGCCATTTATCATAAAAGGCTTAGCTTATGTAGCTTTTCCATTCGTCACTGAATTTTACCCATTTTCATCTAAAAACTGATCATAAGCATTTTCCAGAAAGCTACCCAGATCTGTAAGTGGATATCAAACATAGAATAAATGTTGACTATTTTCAATAGCATTTCTCAGACAACTAATTAATGCAATAATAATAAAATTATATAAATTCCAAACTTTTGCTTTCCTTCAAGTCCAGGTGAGTTTGGTACTTATAAGTGAAGTCTGTTACTTGAGATCATTGTTTATTGTCATTATTCTTGTCCTGCAATACTTGACAAAAAAATAGATAATACATATAGGGCTACATTTAGGCTATACTGCTACATATGGGGCTATGTTGTTTGTTTGGGTTACCGTTTAAATTTTTTTCTCTATTTTGTACTTTTAATTCAGAAAATAAGTAGAATTTTCAGGACATTGTTCAATGCATTTTACAGGATCTATATAATCTTTTTAAAATGGCCATGAATGCCTTTTGTAAAAAGCTGATTTTCCTCTTTTTTCACCTTCCTGAGCTACTCACCTTATATTTTTCATCCAGGTGGCTCTCACAGAGGCCTGTTAGCAACAGGTAGACTCCTCTAAGTTTATGAATAATCTGTATCTTATCTCTGTGGGCCAACTTCTTGGATAGAATTCTCTGGGGATTGTTGAATCTCAGAAAGTGCTTCCAAGGAGTGTTCTGGAAAGTGTAGGAAGGGAATCTTTCTGCTTCTGACCACACTAATCAATCCAGTTCCTGATAATGACAATTTTGCAGCAAAGAAGTCTTTAAATAAGAACAATCCGGTAAGTGGTTAGTGCTACCTATATTCAATGAAAATTGATATATTCATTTTAGATTATTCTTTCTTCATTTATTGCTACAGAAGGGTTCTTTGTAATTGGATTAAGATTATCCAACACTTCCTCATATTTAAACATACTTTATATAGTCTTTAAAATTTTATGACTAGGATAGTTTGCTTATTTCATAATAATATCTTTTAAAACTACGGGGGTTCTAATACATCACCAAGTATTAATAGACACATACTGAATTGACCTTTAAAAGAAAATGATGCATGCCATCACATGACAGTGAGTTTGATTTTATTAACACTGATAATATTATGAGGCCCAAACTATCAACATAAGTCATAATTCTACTGTTAAAGATGTCTTATTTTTCTAAGGTTTCTATGAATATCCATTTAGTATTTTAATGAGCAGATATATTCCTAGGTATGAAAAATACATAATTAGAAAATAATCATAATATAATAAGCTCCAATAACACAAAATGTCATTGAGTTTCCCCTTCCAAACTCATGTAATACTGATAAGTGTACTGCAGGCCATGACCTTTTATTATTTTTTGTGTGGAGGTAAAAATTAGGAGTAACCATTATTGTCTTTATTTTCCCAGCTTTTTCTGTCAGTGACGTCAAATATAAGTGGGCTTAGAATTACCGTTTTTAAAAATGAAATTATGACAATTTATACTTACTCCTCCATAAACAGATTATAGAAGTGAAGTCTTTTGTTTTCGCAATCTCAGATTGTTATATTCTGTAAATAGTAGTAACATTTTTGTTGGAGAAACTCCTGTGAAAACCTGTCTAATTTGGCTTTTTTAAGATGCTGATGCATTTGGCTTTTACTTTCTAATAATTTTTTCCAAAATGTGCTTCTTATAGAAGCTTAACTGCTAAATAATTGAAAAATATATTTTAATGTATATTATTTTCCACGTTGTTATTATCCCTCATTTCATTTCTTCTGATAGATTTGTCACTTGCAAAATTTAAATTGAGTATTTCTTACCAATCGTATGTCTGTTGGGTGTCTCATTTGGTAATGAAATTTAAGACAATATTGACTTGCCAGTAACTCTTAAGTAGTTTCCAGGGACAACATCTTCAGAATTCATGCTGCACCATGAATAATTGCCTTTGTGTGTCTGATTTCCTTTAGTTAATTTTGTATCATTATTGAGGGAGTTATATTTAATCCACACTACTCTAATTTCTCCATAAGAATTTGTGGCATAACAGATCAAGTGTCTTTGTAAAGACAAGATTTAGCGCTGTCCATTTCATTTCCTTTATCCCCTAGGATTTTATTCTTATATAGGAAAATGCAGATCCACTTAATCTTCACTAGAATTGTAATTTTAGGCATTAGGGTCATGGGGAAATACTGAAGTTTTATTGGAAAAAAACATTAAAAGATAAGCAATGTTTGCTGCTACCCACTACCCACAGGTTTGGCTCACAAAATAAGATATATATATATATATATATATATATATATATATATATATATATATATATATATATTACACACACACACACACACACACACACACACACACACACACACACACACACACATTTCCTGTACTGGGTATATTAGATATTCTCATACTATTTTACTATGTCACATCAAGTAGAAAGTATCATTTCACTTATTTTTTCAATGGGCAGAGTTCACTTGTGTAATTTTTCTGTGTAGTAATTAAGCATTTTTAATAAAGAATCTATATAATTTCACTTTCAGTGAACTCTGGTGTGATTTGTATGATGCAGTACCAGCTATATCCTTTTCTATTTGTACATACTGATCCCAAGATAAAGTGAAAAAGAAAGGCAGAATGGGCGCTTTGCTATTTAAGTAGCTATGCTGGTTTTATCCTTTAAAAATTTATGGAAGAATATATAGTGATAGAAATGTAAGCTATATTTATGATATATGCTAATGAAAAATATTTATAAGAGGTGACTTGTGCAAAGGGCTTAATCTGTCTTATTCCTGCTTCTGTTCTTAGATACCAAGAACAGTGGTCATATGATGAGTTTCATTCTACTGAACCATGAATAACTCAGTGAATATAAGGGTCTAGCTTAGAACAGTTCCTTCATCTTTCCAAAGTTCAACTGTTTCTCCATTTGATTAGACCATTAGTGGGCAGTTGAATGGATTATCCTTCTGTATACTGAAGCTAAAGTGTTTTCAGAACAGCAAATTCAAGAAATTTGCAAATTACACGTGTATACAGGTTATGTTTATCTCTCAAATTGAGCACAGTTTTGCCCATGCTAGGCACTAGAATCTTGGCTTTCAGAATGATTAGTTTGTCCATCTACTTGTAAACCATTCAACAAATATTTTGAAATATAATATCTAGATTTTATTGAATACTTCATGGATACAAATAAAGTTCTTTATTGAGTGAAAAAATATAGTTACAATTTAGTACAATGCTATAATTATGTTCACTAATTTAAATAATATTTATGGGAGTTGTAATATTGCTCTGTGTTTCTGTTGTCTCAAAAATGGGGTTATTCTTGCTCTTTACTTTCAAGGTAACTGTTCTCTCTTCTACCTAAAAATTTGCTGAACCTATATAATTGTCAAATAGCTATGGTAATAAGTTTATTATGTTACTACATCCTTGTCATAAGGGACAGTATATTTATGGCACTTTTTGTATTGAGCCTATATCTTAAAATGTCCCCTTCATTATTCATACATTATTATATCCTGTGTAGAAAGAAAAAGATTGCATCCACATTATAGTTAAGGAAGTAAGGCACTGGAAGAGTATTCATAATCCCACCATGAGCTATAAAAAATGGTCCAGTGCTGGAGGAAAGTTTATCTGCCTTTGGTCTTTTACTTTGTGGGCACTGTGAGTTCTCTAAATGTCACTCTTGGTGACTTTGTAACTAGTGCTTACTATGTAGTTAATCTTTATCTAAACCAGTTTTCATATCTCCATGTTTTTCTTTATTCCTTCAAAGACTAAAGTCACCTGAAATTTGAATACTTAGCAGCAATTCTTTACACAAATTTATGTAATACATTGAAAGATGGCCTAAGTGAATTGATCAACTATGTTTTATTGTGTTCAGATTAATCTAGCTATTGTGTCTTGGTATGTTATTATAACTTTTTGTAACCTTCAAGGCTTCATCTGGGCATAATTATTCAAACAGCTGTGCCAAGGTGGTAGCTTTATTAATTTGTTCTGACTAAATGTTATGACATTTGAGTTTGGAAAATTACCCATGTTATCCTACATTTTATTTATGTTGTGAAAACAGTCTTCAAGAATTTACTGTTAAATATTTGCATATTAAAATATCTTACCATTTTAGTTTTTAATAAATTATTACATGGTTTTAGACAAATTTCCAGCATAGTTGTTTATACATCTTAAATCATGAGGTAAGAATTGAGGGAATTTTTCTCATTTGAAAGTGTATATTTAAATTCTTCTTTTAAATTTTTTTTAGTTCCAGGTGCAATACATGATTTACAACTATCAGAGGTAGAAGCTACAGAAATAAGAATTACTTGGAAAAAACCTCAACAACCAAATGGAATTATTAACCAATATCGAGTCAAAGTGTTGGTTCTTGAGACAGGAGTAATTTTGGAGAATACTTTGCTCACGGGAAAAGATGAGGTAATGCACTTTTTTTTGTCGCCTTCTTTTCAGCTTGGTTCTGATCCTAATAACTTGAAAGATTTGCCAACTTTCAACATTGAAACCATGACAAGCTTCCTAGTTACAATGTGAAATAAAATTTGACATGATGATAGTCTAGCTAAATTATATTTCATTATAGGATAAGTATTATTACTTAATAGTAGTAATTTTCAGTATATATAAAATGTTAATTAGGCAGGACTCAAGGTATTTCTTCATGTAAATTTTCTTGTGCTAATTCAGCTAATAAATTATTTGGAAACTCTTTTGAGAGTTTTGAAAAATGCTGCCTTAAAATATGCTATTTGCAACTATTGCCAATGAACTTAGTAGTTGTTGACAAATGATTACTTTTTGGGGAAGCTAAATTTATCAGTGTTGTCTTTCTTTAGAAAGTATAAAAATAATCTAAAAAATCCCCCAGATTTAAGTCTTTTGTAGGTTTAGAATAAGAGGGGTGGGACCTTCTGGCAGTGCATTTGCATTTAACCATCCTGGAAGCCCATTTTCCCTTCTGTGTTTCTGTTTGGAAGTGCAGCCAGCTGGGACGTGGCGTTTCATCTTCCTTCACCTCGCGTACCCATGTGATCTCCTGCGTGGATCCCTTAAACCTCCAGACTAGTCATTTCCAAGTAACGACTTCTACTTGAGGCACTCCACGATAAACATTATTTAGGACCATTGCGGCAACCCCTTGACCATAGAGACATTCAGGATGGTTGTTCAGAGGTTGGCTTCTGCTGTTCTGGATCCGAATTGCTGAGGCTTCTTCTTGTGCTCTAGTTTTAGTGTATGCACATTGTCACATTATTTCTCGCCCTGGTTGCTCACCATCTCCATCCCAAGGCTAAACTATAATTCATGTTGACTCCTTTTGTTTGTGCACGGCATTGTGAAGTTTTGCTTTCTCTGATCATATGGTTGACAACTTAAGCCAGGAGAAAGAACTTAATACTTTGTGTTTGCTAAGAAGGTCGTAGATACTTAGCTTTCCTAGGTAATAGATTTTCTGCTTCTGCTAGTGGCAACTTTTGAATGGACAGGCATAGCCATTTTTCTTTGAAAGCTAGAAGTTTGAGAAAAGCTTGTGAGTCTGCAATTCTTGTGGCATAGCAGAGAGAATGTGAGTTTTGGAGCCAAACAACTAGCAATTTAAATCTTAATCTGGCCTCCTCCTGGGTCGTATAGAAAGAAGGTTAAGAAGGCAGGCCCACAAGATGTAACCTTTAGTTTTAAGCCTGGTTTTGCCATTACTCATAACGAATCCTAAAGAATCGACCTGATTTTCTGAACTTTAATTTCCTCTTCTTTTTTCTTATTTAATTTATTTTAATTTTAGTTACATATCACTATCCTTTCCCCTTCCCATCCTTTCACTACCCCCTTTCCTTTTTGACAATTTCCTTATTCTTGCTTCTTCTGTGTCTTTTACAGTTTTTTTTTTTAATTTGGTTTTCTCATATTAGAGATCCTATGGTATTTAACTTTCTGAGTCTGATGCATTTTGCTGAGCATGTTTCCAAGCTTTATTCATTTACCTACAAATGACCCAAATTTGTTGTTATTAATGACAGCAGAATACTCTATTGTGTATATAAGCATATCTTCTTTATCCAATCATCTGTACTCGGGCATATTGGCTTCTTCCAAGATTTGACTATTATAAATTGTGCTGCTATAAAAATGGGTATGCATGTATTGCTATAGTATGATGACTTTAACACTTTTGGGAAAATACTCAGAAGAAATTCACTTTTCTGAGTCGTCTCCCACTGCTTTCCATAGTGCTTATACCAGTTTGCAGTCCTACCAGAAATGTAGTAGTGTTTCTTTTTCTTTACAGCCTCTCCAGCATTTGTTATGTTTTTAGTTTTTAATAGTAATCAATCTTACTAGCATTAGATGGAACTTCAGCATTGTTTTAATTAGCATTTTTTCAGATGTTGAACATTTTTTCATGTATTTACTGGCCATTTGGTCTTCTTCTTCTGAAAACTGTTTATTCATTTCAGATTTTCTTTCTTTTTTTGATTAGGTCCTTTATTTTGGAGGGTCTACTTTTTTTAGTTCTTTGTATATTATTGATAATTGTCCTTTGTCTGAGGAGTAGTTGGCAAATATTTTTTCCCATTCTCTGGGTGATCTCTTCACTCTGTTGGGTGTTCATTTTGCTGTGCAGAAGCCTTTTAATTTCATTTCGTCCCATTTGTCAATTATTCATGTTATCTCTTGTGCTTTGGGTGTTTTATTGAGAAAGTCCTTGCCTACACCTATATCTTCAAATAGATTCCTCTTCATTATAGTGGAGATTACGCATCCCTATAACAAGGATTAATAGTGAGTATTCGATAGGTCAATGTGTATAAAGAGTTTAGAAGTTCACCTGGCATGTAGTAAGTTAATACTCAATATTAGTTTCTTACCCTCTCTCAACCAAAGGCAATATTATGCTTTTCTCTATTTCTGTGATGATATCCTTTTTGTGTTTGGTAAGAGTCATGTCTGGTTCCTGATATGATTTGTATTTGGGTTCATGAGGATGTTGTGGAGGAACAGATGGCCTGAGTCCTGGCGTAGCTCTGTCTGTGACAGTAAGCACGTCAACTTTCAGAGAGTTGGTGCTCTCATTTTCATAATGGTGGTCATATACCCATCTTACAAGACTGGGAGTAAATTATGGAACAGACAAAACCTCTGGCTTAGTGTGATCATTTGTTACCTCTTTTCTTTATCTCGGACTCTTTCCACCCATTCGTTTTTTAATTAGCATCCACCCCACCCCCCATAGAAATCTTTCAGTTCTACAATCTTAATAAAGTCATTAGTGACTTCTCAGCATCTAATACTGTGGTTAAAGATTTTAAATTATCCTTATAAATGAAATATTTTCTTCTCCAAAAGATATTTTCTTCCTCCAATTTTATCTCTCAATGCTTCTTTCTATTTTTTAACACTTTGCTACTTACTACTTCCTCCATTTATATATTTTGTAACTTTGTAATATTTTGTGTTTAAATAATTAAAAATGAAAATAGAAAAGGTAGCTCTTCTTTGCTTCTTATTTGTATGAGTCTCTGCCTCACTTTTAGCCTTGGCCTTTCTGACACTGAATTCCGAACTGCATGTCTTTGTGGGAGGGTCCTACCAGGACTCCCTTATATTGACCCCCATAAAGCAAAACAAAATAAGACAAAGCTTCTCTTGGCATAAAAAAAAAAAGGTAAGCGTGAGGAGGATGTGAAGTTGGGATGAGGCAGAGATTCTATAGACGTAGCTATCTTAGATAGCATTGGAGACCTGAAATGATTTCAGAAGGTGGGAGTCTGTTCCGGTAATTCTTAGTTTCAGTGTGTCAAGAATGGAGTCGGAGAAAGGCTGACTTGCAGATCTCATGTTCAGCTACCAGGTTAACGGGTTAGAGTTTTCTCATCTTTTGGTCTGAATATACCACAAAACGGACCTGAAGGCCATTGTTTAAGAAATAGAGGTTTGTAAGGCTTTGAGTGTGAAAGTTTATGGAATTTTTATGCATTTGATGTTTCCATTTTTGAATAACAGAACCACTGTCACCTTTGTTTTGAAGTTTTGAAATTTGGGAGTCATCTCTGATACAGATTCTGATTAGCATCCATTAGTCAATAGCTATTTCTGCCTACTGGAGCATGAAACCTTCATATATTCTTGTATTTTGTTCTTCTGTTCGCACCTCTGCTCAGAATTACAAAGCCTCTTGCCTGAACTTTTGTTTTATCTCACCATGTTAGCTTTACATTCTATAAGAATTTGCCACAAATTTAGCATATTAAAACAATTTACATTTGATATCTCACCTTTCCTATGGGTCTGGAATCTCAGTAAAGCATCAATGAGTTTGCTGCTTGGGGTCTCATAAGGCTTACAGTCAGGACTGAGCTGAGACTTCAGGTCCTCTGAAGACTGGACAGGAGAAGAGTCTACCTGCAGGCTTATTCAGATTTTTGGCAGATGATAGTTTCTAAACTATCAGTACTGAAGATCCTGGATTCCTTCTCGCTCTTGTCTGGAGACTAAATTTAGATTTTCCCACCCATTTTATTGCTATGTATTAGTGCAAGATTTAAGGTTTACAATGAAGTTGAGCATTTTGTGCACATATGTATCTTCAATTTAGATCTTTAGGCAACCACACAGGCAATATTTTTACATGACCATTTACTTCATCAAATTAGCAAGAAGGGTCCACATAATGCAATTCTGGAAGAGACTTCCATCACCTTTGTTAATTGGTCAACTGTGCATCACTAACTCAAGCTGATGAGGCAATTATAAAATAGCATAAATAATAATAGAAAAGGTTAGTGGAGATCTACCTGAGAGCCTATTCCTCAAACTCCAACATGTTTATGTTGCACACATGTATTAGAATAATTTCCTCAGGTTTTAGCACATTATTTACTTCACAAAAATTGCCATAAAAGAACAAAATATTAATGAGAAAAGTAACTATGTACTTATTTAAATAATTCAACTCCTCACTAGAAGCATCAACAGATAGTAAAAAAAATAGTATGAACAAGAATCTTAGTAGTTTAGTGATTTTTAATATAAAATATCATAAAAATAAAATTGGAAATGATTTAAAAGTGTTTAAATTCACTTTGACAATAGGACACTTACTACCAAAAAAAATGTAGCTTCTATTCTAAAAGCTTTAAAATATTCTTTGTGGTCTTACAACATCTATTTGTTAAGTGGTCATGAAATCCAAGTACTCTGTGAAGCCTAGAAAATACATAGGTAAATAAAAACCACCTTTTTGTGGTTTTGAACTACAATATTTTCCATCTGATGTTTTCTAGTTAGCTCTGACTTTCCTTTCTGGATCTATCCCATAAACTGAACTGTCTATAAGCACAGAATTTGGAACCAGGACAACGTGTTTCACTCCTGCCTCTCTGTCACTGGTTTGTGAACTTGAACAGATGGCTATCAACGAAGTTGCTGTCTCCTTGGGGTGTCATGGAGTGAGCTACATAAGTAAAAGTGCTGAACATTCTGTTTGACACATAGCAGCTAAAAATTTGTTTTTGTGGGAGTAATAATGTATGATGATTTAACTTTTTATCCTTGAGACCAATGGACATAGTTAACGTTGTCTCTCCAAGGGAACTCAGTCTCTCCTAGCTTTTCATTAATTACACTCTGCAGGACCTTCTCATTTCCAGGTCCCTATTACTATGCTATGTGTATTTCTTAGTTTGCCAATGATACTCTCACTCAGGTGAGCACACAATTCTGCATAGAGTGTAACCAGAATGAACTTTAACAGAATTCCCTTTCATCATAAATTTTCTCCTGCTACTGAAACAACCAATGATTACAATGAATTTCTTTGTTGCCTCGTTCCACTGAGACTGTGTTGAAAGTCTTTAAAGTCATCCTCTATGGATTGAATTTTACATTTTGATTTCTTCTTGTACTCATTCTTCTATTAGAAACCTGAGGCATTTCTCGTCTAGTAAGCATCATCTTTGTACCTGGTGGTACAGACCTCAGGCACTAATGCTGACACATTTGTTCATCCTACATAGTTTTCTAGTACATCAAGGTTTATCTTTGGTGAATCTGAGCAGCTAAGTGCTTGAAAGAAACGTGAAACGTGGGGCTGAGGACAGAGCCTAGAGGAGCTCAGGGATGTCTTGTGATGAGATTACTGTACTGAGCAAAAGTGGAACACAGTGCAATCAAGCCTTAAGGATTTGTCCACTCAGAGAATACAGAAAAAAATGCACCATCTTTTAGGAATTCTGCAAACACATACCAATTGAAAACTTTTCTTTTGACTGCTTCTATTCACTGTACATTGTAGTAAAATAGAAGTGTTTCTTAAAAATATGTAAATATTTCATTAAATCAATTGAACAGACTTCCAGTGAGTCTATTGATAGATATGTTTTTAAAAATGAAATCACACTTACTATAATGAGGATTACTACATGTAAAATCAAGTTGGTTTATTCAGGTGGATTAGGCATTTAACTTTAAAGGCTTCTACTTCTTTCACATAAATTCCAAGAATTCCTGGGTAGCACATGTGAGGGCTTTCATGCTGATGAATTGTGGCATTCCCTAACTCAGTGCTTCTCAACAAGGACAGCTTTTCTCTCCAGGATCCAGGAGACCCATGGAACCTCTGGAGACATTTTCATTACCACAACTGGGAAGATGCTTCTAGAAATTAGGGATGCTAAATATCCTATAGAATGCTCAGGGAGCTACCAAAAACAAAATTATCTAACACAGAAGGTCGGAAGTGCTTGGTTTGGGCTATTTGTACTCAACAGTTCCAAAACTTTTATTAATAATAACTGCTATAAGGGCCTTTTTCTATTTTTTCCCCTCACTTTTACCTCTGTGTCTCTCATCCACTTATTACTATATCATAAGTCCTAATTCTTTTCAGTCACAGTTTCTGTCAAAATTATTACTTTTTTCTCTTTTAAAAATCTAATATATATTCTAATATCCTTTTGAAATAAATATACTATGAAAAATACTCATAGCATGGCACACTTAATGATAATTAGCAACATTCTAGTTGCTTAAATTAAAACGGTGCTCAAAATCACTGCCTTAGTTATAGACGATCTTTTCAATGAAAACTAGAATTTGGGAAAATTTCAGAGTTGAAAGTATTTAATTCAATACTTACATTAATATGGTAGTTTGTCAATAGAGATACTTAGATTATTTCTTTGATGGAAACCTGTGGTTACATCTCAATAATTTATATGAAATGGAGTAGAAAATTATGAGAGATTTGAGGTTAAACCATAGTTCAAGGGGAAATTCTTTGTACTAGCTCACTCTGATCTAGTGCCTTGTACACTGTAGATTCTCAAAGGGTGACTGATTGATAGTGGAAACAGCTGTGTGGTTTAAGAATAAACTATTGGCTGGAATTCCAGAGCATCTCTGAATTATGTGTTTATGATTCATGCCCTCCCCGAATTCCCTGTGGTGGGAGGGTTCAAGTGAGCTGTTGGAAGAGACAAGATTCTTGCCTTGTTCCATGAGTTCTATTCAGAATTCTTCATCATAAAATTTTTAGAGCAGATATTATGGATGATCTCAGCATTCTTTCCACAATACTTTCGTGGCTAAGAGTGTAACCTTTTTTATATAATCTTATAAACATCACTTGAAAGCTGATTTTTCTCTAATCATTTCTCCATTCTTTTACCTCAGAAATGTTACTATTTAAATAATGTGCCTTTATAGTTATTTGAATTAACTGACCTGCAACTATTTGTTGCTTTCCTGAACTCTTTCCCTAAGCTTTTATTTTTATTGTTTTTCAGTACTAAAAGCTTTGTTGTTAATGAGGATGGAAAAATTTGCTTTTGGCTGTAGTCATGAAAACATCACAAAAATACTTAATGTAGTCAGAAGACAGGAGTACCAACTCTTGTAAACAATTGAATCCTATATTTTGAATTAATTGCAAATGTTGAGAATTGAAAGGCATAGAATCGATAAGAAATATAATAAATTGTTTAAAGGAAAGCTTTGGAAATAATTTCTAAATTCAAACTTGAAATGAATTGACAAAATAAAGACTAAAATCAAAACACTTGGGTGCGCATATCCGTAACCTGCTCTTTGTGTTTTACTTTCAATATATGCCACTTGGATGAGTTTGATAAATGTGAATTACATGGTGAGATCCAGAAAGAATTGCAATTGCTTATAAATCTTAATGACTCGGTGTGCCTATAACACTTATCACTAGGGGGTGAGAAGTTGTATATCTGTGTAAGGATGTCTAACCTTGCCATAAAGAAACTAAGTGAAGTCAGAAACAAATGTCTGCCTCTTCTACAAATAGTGTACTGATCTAATAAGGTAGAGAAGCATCACAATGTGTTACAGTGAGATAGGACTTTAGCAGCTTGAGAATTTGGAATGTAAAGAAGATAATAGTCATACAAAACACTATTTTTTAAAAAAATCATGCTATTCTAAAGTTGAAAGTTTTAAGCCATTAAGTGTAACTGTGAGTTTTTAGTCTTTATAAATATCTACTTTTATTTGCAGTATATGAGTGACCATTTATCTCCAGAAATGATGGATTTGGTGGATCCAATGATTGGAATTTTTGAGGGTTCAGCAGAAATGTCTTCTGACTTACACTCACTGGCTTCATTTATATATAACAGTCATCCGTATAATAACTTTCCTGTGAGCAATAGAGCTGAAGACCAGAATGCACCAATTGGTAGGCAAAATTTAATTCTCTATGAAGTGTATTTAAACCATCTCCATTAGCCAGCAGAGATATGAACTTTAGCTTAGAGTTCAGCCATATTATTAATGATCCATGCCTGGAGTCAGATATTTTTTAACATTGAATAACCTCATGTAGCAAGTGGCAATACCACACAGGCGGGATCTAGCCCCTCCTAACCTGTTTGACCTTCTTCCTAGAGAAAGTAGCACCCTAGAGCCTCTGGCCAAGCTGCATAGACAATCAGTTGTTACAGTTGCCAAAGCAGGTGTGATGAGGAGGGATTAACATATCTTCAAATCGTTTACAGGCCTCACACACTCTGCCGCTTTTGACTAATAGGTTTTCAAATGTCACTAAAGGTAAATAGGTCAGAAAGTTACAACTCCAGTGCACGGGGTGATAAACAGGTGTAGGTGACCCTGGTGATGTGGTGATGTCATTAGTCTGTACACTTGCTCTTCAGGGTCAATGAATCTTACTGTTTTTATAAGAAGAATGTCATATGCAGCAAATTAACAGTACTTGGTTAGATGACATGGATTTACATTATCCTTTAGTTTTGTAACATGTGAACTGGAAAGAATTATTATCTTATTTAGTATTTGTTCTATTGCAAATTAAAAAGGATTATGTTATTCATTTAATATGCATTTGTTTATATATCAATTTTCCTATGCAAAGTAGACTGGGAGCAACATTAAAAATCTAGATGCTCATGATATCTAATTATAGATGTTTCTTTAAATATCACAATTAAGGGCTTTGGGAGCACAGGTCTTAAATGAAAATTTAGCATTAGAAATTCTTGTTCAGACATAAGATGTACCCGAAACTAGTTGCTTTAGAAATTATTGGAACTGGTGAATATATAGTAAATTCTGAGTCCAGTTAAAGCTCTCATTTCTTTATTATTGTTCAGACTTTCTTTAAAATGATTCTAGCCAATCTCCTTTGGAAAGTTACATTTTTATCAAAAAAGTAAAATTATGTTTTCTCAAAACACTGTTGTCATGTTTCAGTGTATACCAAGGTATATTATGAACACCAAATGCCTGTCAGTATCACTCAGGGGTACTTAGAACTCTTAATACTCAGTAAATTTATATTGATTAAGTTTATGTTAATTATACATACACCTTTTACTTGTGGGAGTGCATAAAGAGATTAATGAACAATGTGCTATTAGGTTTCATGTACAAAATCAATTTCAATTGTAAAGCCCAACATCCTTTTTCTTCACTAATTTCGAACAGTAACCACAAGGAATCAGTATATCACGGACATTGCTGCTGAACAGCTGTCTTATGTTATCAGGCATCTTGCACCTTTCACTGAGTACATGATTAGCGTATCTGCTTTCACCATCATGGGAGAAGGACCACCAACGGTTCTCAATGTTAGGACACATGAGCAAGGTAGGAATTATTTCCTTTGACAGAATTACCTGCAAATGTTGTTTATGCATACCATAATGCTTTTCTTTTCATTCACACTAATTGTTGATTCTTCTTTTTAAGTGCCAAGCTCCATTCAGATAATAAACTATAAAAACATTAGTTCTTCATCTATTTTGTTATATTGGGATCCTCCAGAATATCCCAATGGAAAAATAACTCATTATACCATTTATGCAATGGAACTGGATACAAACAGAGCATTCCAGATGACTACTGTAGATAACAGCTTTCTCATAACAGGTAGAACAAAAAGATTGTGTTTTTTGCATTCCTTTTCTAATGGAAAATATGCACATCTCCATATGCTGAACACCTCAGGACATGCTGTGTCATTCCAGCTTTTGATATTCTAGGTCTCCTTGGATATCTCTAAAAATCTTTGCAGAAATAACTTGATTAAATGTGTTTTTCTTTAGCTAGTTTTGTCTACAAAGAAACAAAAAGTATCTGATCACCAGTTTCAAAGGAATTCACTTAAAACAGGAAATATTGCTTCTGGTGCATTGAAATCACTCATGATTGAAGATTTGAATACATGAATGTGAAAATAATTGAAATAATTCAACTGAAATAGCATTTGTGCCAAACCAACTATTGCCTTTGCAGTTTGCCAAAAATTATTTTTGTGCTTTGGGTGATTGCATTTGTGTTTCAGGGAGCAGCACAGACATCATCTACCTGGGAGGGCCTTCCAGCCCAAGTAATATGGAGAGATTGGAATTACATGGAAGCTGATTTAGATGGCTTGTTCCCTAAAAATTATTTGCATCAACACTCAGTTAGGTGGCACAAATCCCAAAATACCAGTTTAAGACTTTAAACAAATTTCCTATTGTCTTTTTAGGATTAAAGAAATATACAAAATACAAAATGAGAGTGGGCGCTTCGACCCTTGTTGGAGAAAGTTCTTTGTCTGAAGAAAATGACATTTTTGTGACAACTCCAGAAGATGGTAAGAATATTAGGTCCAGTTATGTTTATAACATAATATTATGTGCCTACCACTTCTGTGTCATGCCTTTAGTTTCTGAAGCAAAACACATGGGAAAAAATCTTATGTGAAATTTTCTTTTCCAAGAGCCAGAATCATCACCTCAAGATGTTGAAATAATTGATGTATCTGCAAATGAAATAAAGCTAAAGTGGTCACCACCTGAAAAACCCAATGGGATCATAATTGCTTATGAAGTGCTTTGCAAAAATACAGACACATTGTTTATGAAGAACACCTCAACAGCAAACATAGTTTTAAGGGAATTAAAACCCTATACAGTCTATAACATTTCTGTCCGGTCCTATACCAGATTTGGTCATGGTAATCTGTCATCTTCATTACTCTCTGTTAGGACCTCTGAGACAGGTGAGTTGTTCATTTATTATTTTTTTGTTATTGGTTAATTATTTGTAATAGTGTAGTAAATGTAGCTGACAATTGCCATACTATTTGTATTTTCACAACTTAAAACTTCTTGTGTATTCCAGAGATGTATTTGCTTTTTCTTGCAAAATAGTTGGAACAAATTGAGTATGCAAATTTTTAAGACTGATTTATATATAAGAGGGTATCAAATAAAAAACAGTGAATTTTCCAAATGAAAGGCTTGGAGATACTGAAGAGTTTTTGATGTACCTCTAAATCTTGAGTTAAATACTGCTTGCTTTTACATTAAATTGAAAAAAGACACAGTCACAGGAACAAATTCTTATACTATAAAGATTTATGTATATAGATAATGTTCCAGAATAGACACACAAAATGATATGGCTGGGAATCTTTGTAGAGGAGGCAGCATTGTGCCTAGATTCTGAAGACAAGGATGTGATAGGAAGGTGTTTCGTTAGCTGTTGGGTACGACAGGAGGTGAGAAGATCCCCCATCTAATGGAAATAGTACGTGCAAAGAATTACTTCTGTTTCTGTTTTAGTGAGAGCTAATAGCACAAGACAAGATATTCCACCAGATAATCTTAGTTTATTTTTTATTATGATTTATATCATATAATGGAAACATTATTCTGGGTCAATTCTACAATCTATGTTGTGAATTTAGAGCTAAATGTGTAGTTCCTGTTTTATCTATACATGTAAAAGAGTAATTGTTTATGAACTAGCTACAGGCCTAACTTTATAAAATTATCATTTTTATAAGCTATAAATGTTAAAATGTCATTATATTAGATAATGTCATTACAAAATATATTACATAATGTTCAATTTTTTTCAAGTACTATATGTAAGGTTCTGTCCTTGACTTGGAAGGTCAAGAAATACAGCAGCTTGATGTTGAGTGAAAGTATTCTCTTGAGACTGTGCCATGAGATAATGCCAAAGTGCCAGAGAGGATGATGTTGATATAATTGCACGAAAAAAGAATAAAAAAAGCATTTCATGTCATTGTATTGATACACTTCTTAAATTAAACTTAATTGATACTGAACTATATATTGGCATGTTTCATTGCTTTCTCAGATACTATATGTAAAACAAGTACTTTTGAGAAAAATATCTGTTTTTTAATGATTCTGTTTTATTTCATAGTAAGTCATGGAAAGAAAAACGTATGTTTTGAGTGTCTGTTCAATGCCTTAAGTTTTGCTTATGGCTTCCACATAAATCCTCCTAGCTTTAGAATAAAGCACTGAGTTATTATCTTCATTGTCTCATGAAGAATCCAAAGTGTGGCAGGGTTTATTCTTTTAACAAGCATTTAAAATAAGCCCTGCCCACTGGTTGGATAGCAGTATAGAAGAAAGTAATCTGTTTTCCCCAGAAGTTCATATTAATTGGTATGTGCTTAATTACTTAAGCTGGTAGGTGATGAAACTGGAACTGAAACCCAAACCCAACTGACGGCAAAGTGTATCTTTTTTTAACAGCACAGGCAGTTTAGGAAGCCATCAATAAACCTGGTGAATTATAAACACATATTTAAAACTTTTTTCTCATTGTTTCTATGGTATTTTGCTATTTGGACTTTATAGGACATAAAGACGAAAAGTAATACCTTTCAAACATACAGTTTTGATGTCAAAGAATCACCTTATTCTCAAATGCTCACTTAAGTGGCCACACCCTCAAGAACAACTTTTTATTAATGCTCAATTTTGAAACAATTTTTACTCACTACATACGTGGTGTGGGCTTTAAATATTGAAAGAAATTTATTTTACTGTCTATCTAAGTTTGAGCCTGATTCTAAGGCAAGAGTAACAAGCCTTAACTGAATATCAGAATTTAATTTGAGACGTCAATTAAATTGAGAATTTTATTTCTAGAAAAATGTATTAGATAAGCATATGGATCTCTTTATAAGCAAGACCTGCGATCATTTGAGTAACGTGACTCATAAATATAGTACACGAGAAGTAAAGCTAGAATTTGATGTGAGGTCTCCTGAGCCTCATTTCAGGATTCATTTACTAGGCCCTTGATCTGGTTCAAAAAACAATGAGGAGGAAGGAACACCTAATACCAGGGCCCTCTAGATGACCTATTTGGCCAGGGTTTATAGCGTTATCTGGACATGTAAAGTTCCCAGAAACCGAAACTTCCTAATGATAAAGTATTTTCTTCTGTATTCATTCTTCGCAGTTTTGGTTTTTGATCCTAACTTGAGGTAATTTGAAGGTCAGTGCAAGCTCCATCTGTCTGGATGTGAAGAACATTGGAATCTCTCTCCATGTCTTCTCCCAGACACGTTCACTTCTTTTAACCAACCAATGTTAGTTTTTTTTGGTTAAAAAAAAAATGCACCCTAGGGCTTATTAGACCCTCCAGATGTCATCTGAAAAATAATGCACTAAAGAACAACTTTATATCTATGTCTAGGGATCAATAATCCCATTAAATGGCATAAACATTTCTTTTCTTATAAAAACAAGAGCCCACACTTCAATAATGTTTTGTGAGAAGTTGAATAGTATGATAATTCAGTGATGCATTAATTCAACTGATTACAAATAAGAGTAAATTACTTGTTCAAATGCTTTATCTTGTTTAAACAGCCAGTTTGCTGGTGCTTGCAAGCAAAAGAAATCTGTGTTAGAACAGGAAAGATCAATACCAGATTGATTTTGTGTATGTGTGTTCATATGTGCATCGCTGTGGTTTGCATAAATTATGGAGTGTGGAGTTTACAAACTTGAATTTAATTTTATTTTTGCATGTTTAATGTGCAATGATCACAAAATGCCTTGAGGAAATTTCCATAACAAATGTTCTTTTGATGATCTACAAATATTTTCTTTCTTTTTTAAGGCATAACTTTCGTTACAATAAGACTTTAATCAAATACTTTGAACATTTCTGAGTTGGGGCAATAGTCTCTAAGGGTTAATGATGTAAGTGTAGCCCTAAATTTTGAGTATAACTCTATAGGATCATTTATTTTCATGAATATTATAAAACTGTGTACCTATTTAACAAGTATGAATGCTGAGCAAATGTCTTTTGGCATAAAGTAATTTCCCACTTTTAGTATCATTGTGAGTCAAATGATGCTTTTTATTTTAAAATATAAGTAGATTCAGCTTATATAAATTGACTATAATCATTTTTATTTGTAAGTTACCTACTTTGAAAACTATTATTAGAATTGAGAATACTGTTTTTGCTAATTGATACAAATTTAAGGGCATCATCATTCTCAAAAACAGTGAGTGAGCAAGCTTGTCTTACATTATTTGCTTGAAGATCCAATGCTGGTTATCTCCTTAAGCATAAATGGAAAAAATTTGAAGGATTCATCCTGACATCTGTCCTGACTATAGGTGGTAGGCCAGCAATTCCAAAGGGAATTAATATAAATTCATAACAGCTTTGTTTTTCTACAAAGAAGTTATAATCAGTTATAAATTTTAGCCACAACATTTATAGCTCTATTTTTCTTGTAATTCATTTTCATCCCATTCTTTCCTTTTTTTACATAGTCTTCGTTTTTTCTATATTTTGTGCTTCCTACCAAATTTATTATTTCATGGAACAAAGCTTTGTGGATTCCATATTTTATGCTACTGTTATACTTGGGAATGTAGATACAGTCATACGCTTTCCTAGATCTTATTATTGTAGAAATGTCACAGGAAATAAACCAGTAAACAAGTTTATGATTTTGAGTAGTGGTAATTTATATGAAGAAAAGAGGAAATGAACTTTTTAGGGAAAAAGTAAATATATAGAGTACTAAATAGGAGAATAGAAGTTCGAGATGAGGAACAGAAAAATGGGACCACTGAGGAGGTTACATTTGCCCAAAGATTTTAGATTAAATTGGGGTAAGATGAAGAAAACAAGTATTTACAGTAGGAGAATAGCTCTTGCCATGTTCTGGAAGAGTAGAGAAATTTTGTGTGGCTGAGGAAGAGCAGAGCATGTTTCTCATTCAAGCGAAGTGAATTATCGGTAGAGGATTAGTGGAATAGGATAGAAACAGGCACAGAGAGATTACACAGATTTCTGAGTACCATTTGGAAAATCCTGAAGTTTAGTTCCAATGGGAAGCCTTTGAATAAGTATGAAAACAAGATGTAATATTACTTATAATATTAGGTCTCTACTGAGTGTGTTTAACATAAAACTAAATCAAGAATACTAAATATTTTGCTTAAGTATGTAGGTACATGGTGATGGGAAATCCAGGGAATAGATTAGATTAGTTCTCTTTTGAAAATGTCGAAGGTATATAAGTGCCTTTCACGAAGACAATTGGGTAAATAAGTTTGAATCTCCAAAAAAATACATATGTCTCCTATACTTGAAGTTAAACTCACATGAGTGTGAGTGTAGGAGAGGCCAAGAAGGATATGACTGCGTCTTCAGCAGCATGACGTAGATAGACTAAGAGTGAGCAAGCAAGGAATAGCCCATGAGGCATTAAGTGGAAGCTAACCACTGATGTTGGAGAAAATCAGAAGATTATTTCTTAGAACGTAAACGAATACAGATGTTTGGTTAGGAGGAATTTATTTCCTGTATCAAATTCTCTGGCTGAGTGAAGAAATGGGTAAGGCTGAGCATTAGAGATAGAGGTCACTGGTGACTTATTTGGGTAGGTTTTGGAGGAAAAGAAAAAAGAGGAAAATGCCTAGCAGAAGTATTATTAAGAAACAGTGAGAAGAGAGAGAGTGCAGAAAATAAGTAAAGGCAAATTTGGAGAGATCTTGATATCAAGTTAAAGAATGAAGCAATTAGGGGCTAATGAAATTAAGAGACGGACTTTATTTTTACTGTGGTATGTATAACAGGCATATGTGTTTGCATGAGTATCTGAATAATTCAAATGTGAAGTATTTGAATACAGAGGAGAAACGGAGTTTATGTAGATTCTAGGCCTTAGAAAGTAGCAAGCATACATGCAGTGCAAGGAAAATTTATGGTAGAAAGGCAATGTAGTTCTCTTCTGAGTGTTCTGTTTTCTAAGTGAAATGAGAAGGAAGTTTGTGAGCTTAGCATAAAGAATGAGGAGCATAGTTTAGGTTTGCGGAGAAAGGAGTTGGTGAAAATACACGTAAGAGAATGGCAGCCTGAGTTCTACATATGTTTACAAACAATGAGGTAAGAAAAAAAGACTAATTTGAGGTTATACATTTCAAAGAGACTATTCTACATGAAGTGGTGATTTATGCAATTTTGACATGGGGTGTGGAAACACTGTAGACTTTGACTTTGCTCAAATCTAGGTTTTACTAGGACTTCAAGACTGAAGTAGAAGTGGTGATTTCTACAGAGTGATTATAGTAACCCTAGGTTCTTATCTGGGTGTGTAGAAAAGTGCTATATGGAGTTGCTAGATGGTGGAACTGTGACGAAGGTCAAAAGGGTCAAAGAACTTGTAGGTTTGAAATACAAAAGTGAGTAAGCTGTGAAGATAGGAAGTGGTAGCCAACGCAAGGAATTACGGCAAACAGTGGTGATGATGTATTGCCATGAGAGGCGGGGGTTATGGTGAGGCAAAGGAAATAACTATTGAGATTATGGACATAGAGAGTTGAGAGAGTTGAATAGATGATTTGAATAGATGTTGATATCTCTAAGAGTGGTGGTAAAAAAAGTTATTCACTCAGATGATAATATTTTTAAGATGTTCAGAAAAGTGACACCACATCATTGTTTTAGGAACATGGCAAAACTGATTTAAATGTTATCACTCAGGAAAATGTCATAGTGATATTTAATGCAATGTGATTTGAAGGGTTTGTGACTCTTCAGGAAGAAGAAAGGAGAAAAGATCTAAATACATGGGGGACTAAGAAACACAACTATCGTTTAGGGGAGAGAAACAAACCAGGATACCAGGTAGAGTTTAAATGGCTTATTCTCAGCAGGTCAAAGATTTTATTTAGCACCAGAAGATAAAGACAGTTGTTGAAGATTTTTCTTCTTAATGTGATAGATTGGCTTGGGATGACACTAGAAATTTGGATGGTTTGGGAGGGATGATAGGATCATATTGCTTTACATTGTTACATTAAACTATGTGTCTATGTGTTGAATTACAGTTTCCCTGATGTTTTAGATGCCTTAATAGTCTTTTTCTTTTATTATTCTTTTATTAGTGTCTATTTGTGATGCATAATAACAATCAGCTTGAGGAATTGCTATACTTACATATTACATCTTAATCATTTTTACTTCCCCTCCCCCTGTTTCTTTTCTCTTGCTACAAATCACAAAATCTATTTTTCTACTCTCTCTCTCTGTCTCTCTCTGTCTCCCTCTCTGTCTCCCTCTCTCTCTCTATTTCTTTCTCTCTGAGTCTCTCTCTCTCTCTCTCTCTCTCTCTCTCTCTCTCTCTTTCTCTTTCTCTTTCTCTCTCTCTCTCTCTGAGACATGGCCTAACTCTGTAGCCCCGGCTGGTTTTGAACTCACTATGGAGCCCCAGCTGGCCTCTGATTCATGACAATCCTCATGCTTTAGTCTCCAAAGTGCTGGAATTACAAGTGTGCACCACCATACCCAGCTTATGTGGTGCTGGGGAATAAAACCCAGAGCCTTGCATTTGCTAGTCAAGCACTCTAACCAGTGTGATGTCCCTCCAGTCCTTTTCTTTACTATCTTTCACTCTTTTAGAGGCATGTATTTGTGGTATACAAAAGTTGCATTAAAGTTGAGAAACCGGTACACATAACATATCACAACAACCTCACATTCATTCCTCACCCCCTTCTTGTGCTTTTACCACATCCCCTCTTTCTTTCTTCAAATCCACCTTGTCTTACATCATTTTTCCTTATTAAATCTGCCTTAGATATAATAATAATAATAATAATAATAATAATAATAATATTTAAGAGGACCCTCTGGCTATGCTTTCAAATCTTCTGGATTTTATTACTTGATTACATCTATAACCCGTAGTTTTCAAGTTAATTATATGTAGACCAATAATAGAAGATGAGAATCCTCTTGAAAGCGAGGACTCTTATGACAAGATTCTTGATAGCTAGTATTCTTAGGAGGTAACTTTGCTGTCAGGTCACACCTTGCAGCACCATATCTGCGAGGGCTTTCCTATCTTGTTGTAGATCTTGTTGTGAGCCAAAACTAATATACTAATCTCTTAAAAAGTACTATTAATGAAAAGCAGAATTAATTTAAATATTTTCTGATTCTTTTTCTTGCATCCACATGCTAAGTACTATATAGTACCTTATAATAATCTCATCTTTTAATAAGCGTGCCTTCCCATATGGATTCGCCTGCTGAGTCATGGTGTGTGTTTTTCTTACACACACACACACACACACACACACACACACACACATATATATATATATACACATGTGTGTATGTATATACACGTAGAGAGCAATCACGCGCAAGTTAATTTTTGAAACTATTTTCGTGCACTTGCATGGGAATTTAAATAGAAAAGATTTGTAGGGTGATATTGATTTAAGCCTTCGTATTTTTTTTTTCAGCGCCTGATAGTGCACCAGAAAATATTACTTACAAAAATATATCTTCTGGGGAGATTCAGATAGCATTTCTTCCCCCCCATAGTCCCAATGGAATCATACAAAAATATACAATTTATCTCATGAGAAGTAATGGGAGCGAGGAAAGAACAATAAACACAACTGCTTTGACCCAGAACATTAGAGGTAAAAGAACAGATCAAATGTTGGATGTTTACATATATGCTGATGCTATGGCTACGGAATCTTAGCCAAATTGATATAAATTGAGTGCAATTATTTCTATACAGGATATGGAAATTCTTTTTGGCCAAATAAGCCAAGAGTTTATTGGAAGTCACGTGAGCGAGTATTCTGCCTTTCTCGAGGGAAGAAAGCTTTTCTCTTCATTCCTCTTGTATTACCCTGTATTTCACCTTCATAATGAGAGTTGATATTGCCAAAATGAGTTTATTTAGTTTTGACTTTTGGAAAATTGTTGAAATGAGAGAGCCATTTCCCAGTTTCCCAATTACATGCTACATTGTATTTCCATTTAGGATTGAAGAAATATACCCAATATCTAATTGAGGTGTCTGCCAGTACACTCCAAGGCGAAGGAGTTCGGAGTGCACCAATAAGTGTCCTGACTGAGGAGGATGGTAAGTACAGTAGGGCACATGCACATATTTTGGTTCCATATATTGTAAGAAACACACATATAGAAAGGAAACTGGTGTGAAATTCCACTAGCTCCCCATGTTAATTATTTACCACACCTTTATTATGCTGTGTAAAAGAAGCTAGCAATGTCTTGATTACATTAGATAAAATCATATAAATGCCTTTATTTGCTTTCGAATTTGCCAGCCCTTTGTTAGCACATGAGTAAATATTTTTCCATGAAACTTTTTAAGGATAAAAGCTTTGTTTACATGAGTTGAACATTAAATGATACATAACAAAAATGTATTTCTCAACTTTTATACTCTAAGAATGGATATTAATATTTCTTATGAATGGAGTATGTATTCTGAAATTTTCATCTTTTTATAGCATTAGGTTTGCTTATTAATGAATTTAAGGTATTTTTCAGGTTTCTGTATGTAATTGGCCCAAATGTTATGTCTGAATGTTAATGCCTTCATAATCACTTCATGCAGAATAAACATGTTTTTCTAACTTGAGTAAAGTTAATTTTGACCTCTTTGCATTGAGCCTCACCAAGTTATAGACATAGAACAATCTAAGAAAATGACTAAATAACTTTATACTGGGCCCAGTGGTGCAGGCCTGTAATCCGAGCTCTTTCAGATGGTGAGACAGAAGGAGAATTTCAAGTTCCTGTACAACTTGGCGAATTCAGCAACACAGTGAGAAATTGCCTCAAATAAATAATAAAAAAAAAAAAGACTGGAGATGGAACTCAAAGTTAAGGCCTGTTATCCCTAATAACACAAACACAAAAACAGAAGCAAAATATTTTTGAGGGATATAATTGGGATTAGGATTTATATTTGTTTTGAGTACTGTATATTTATGAGTACTATATATTTTGACAGAATTATTATTTTTTTCTTTAAAAGTGTTTGTACTTCCATAGCGGTGGGCCTGGATGTCTCAACATGTTGTGGAATGTATTCCCTCTTCTTCTCTCTGTGTCGGTATTCTCATCTTCTGGTAAGGCTGCACTCACAGATGTTCAGAGGCTAAAATCATTCACCCGGACAGAATGTATTAGATACCTCTAGAGAGAGCATGGCTTTTCTCTGCATCGTTCTTTTTCTATTCAAAATCATAAAGCTTTCTGAAGGCTCTTCATCCTTTGCAAGTTCCTTTTTGTCTTTATGCCCACCCAAGCATTTCTCTAAAACGTCCTAGTAGCAATCACTTGGTTGGCCTTGTTTCTAAGTGCAAGGCTTTCATGGGCCGGCCGTCCTTCTTACTGCCTCTGTTCACTGTTCTTGCTCTCAATCAAAACTTGTCTGAATGAATTTTCATTTTTTTATACACAGATTTTCCTGACTTTCAAAATGGAAATTAACTTAATGAATGAATAGTTTTTGACTGCTCAGTGGCTAAAGAGCCAGGAAGGAGCTTAGCTCTTTTTTCTAACTTTAGTAATGTCTAAAATATAATGTACTAAATAATTTTAGCAAAGCCCTTCTGAAAAGTGTCCACTGCTTAAAATAATTTAATCTAATTAAGTACTCTTATGGTGATAGTTTGTGGTGTTATATAAAGGAATCAGACATATCTGAGTGAGGAGAAATTTTATCATTCATATCACGATTTCTAGCTTGTGTTATACATCTGAACGACTAAGCTCCTGGCCATATCGCGTGATTATTAGGACAAAGGGTGATAAATCAGACTCCTTTATTTAAAAATTACAGCAAACTGAGAATAGAGACCTAAGGAAGTTTGCTTTACTGGATGTTAGGGATCCCTCTCTTCTCCCCACTAAAGGAGATTTCAGTTCAGGAGATATCTAAATTTGATGAATGCATGGAAAAGTAGTTTTTATAGTTTTAGTTACTGGTATAAAGGTTAGACCAAATATTGATTCACCAGGACTAAAGATAGATCTCCACTACTTTACCATATCAGGGGAAGTGGAGCTGGGGAAGTTGCATCTGAGTTACGACCTGGAGGAAGGTGGGTAAGGGAGGGAACAGTCCATCCCATGCCAACGAGTAGAAGCTTATGCCGAACCTTCTCATCTGTTTCTGGTACTGTAATGTTGGGCATTTGATCGACTACAGGAGGTTCTAATTTTTCAAATATCATTTTTTGTTAAATTATATTTCAGAATAAAAATAGCAAAAAGGTTAAAACTCAGTCAGCTGTAGAAGATATGTAGTATTTTGTTTAGATAGGCATATAATTACACTTACTTAGCAATAAAATGTTTCACAACAAAATTACCAAAGGATATACTGAGATGAATTAGTAAAGTCCCCCAATTTATAAGATATAGCTTCTTAAAGCATATTATAGAATAAAAATGTTGTATTGCAACCTATTCACGTCCAAATAAGTGTATTTTTGATTGATGTCCTCTTTTTCCACAAATACTTAAGTCTTATTTTACAAAGATGCTAAGAATAGTATTTATAGACCTTTACTTTGACAAATGAGCCTTCTTAGAAGTAACTTGTATCTTGAGAAACAGATGTTTCTAAATGTAATTCTTGTGACAATCAATATTCAGTAACATTTCTATTATACTGCCATTGAGTATAAGAAAGTGAATATACCAAATATAACTGCCACCATTATTCCTTGTTGAAAAATAATGAAAAAATCACTATGATTCTTTAAATTGATCTCATAAAACCTTTTCTTCTCAGTAAACCTTTTTTTAGTGTTGATACTAAACCATGAGATCACATGCCCAAGTACACATGCAACCGTATCTGAGATTATTCAGAAATGAAAAACAAAATGAAAATTTTCAGAGAGCACTGTCTCCACACTGTTGGAAATAATAATCTGCACATTAACTCCATTTCAGTTACATAAGTTAAAAAATCTGAACTGATTTGAATATGACTTTTTACTCCTACAGTCCTAGCACTGTGAGAAACTGGCACAGGAGGATTGCAAGTTGGAGCCCAGCCTGGGGAATTTAGAAACTTAGACCCTTTATCAAAAAAAAAAAAAAAAAAAAGTGAACGTATGAGTTCACTTTCCTTTCATGACTATAATAATATGTCGTTTTACTAAGTTATATTTTATATACAATATATTTTACATTTGTAAAGACACTATCATGTTCTTACTCAGCAATTAAGAATTGTCTTTCCAGATATTTTATATAGAGAAGTATAAATTTGTTTTTCTAGTTAGCAGTCATGTTTCGCAGCTTATTGACTGCACAATAGGCCAACTTGTTGTATTCTTACACCATTACAGCAGAATTACAAGTGGGCCCTAACTATGTTCTCGTTTTTATACTACATTGGTATTTCTTTGGTAAGCCATTCCATTCTAAACACTTAGTGAACTGATTTTGATATTATTTTATAGTTAAGTAGTTAACTGACACAGCTGAAATAAAGGACTGTAGTTTTGTTGGTGAGGTCCGCCATTTGAAACTGCTCCCCAAGCATTACGCTGATTACTTTTCTGCTTGTTGGTTGCATGATCCGCGACCCTGACTCTTTTTGTCTCGGCTTGCCCTCTCTATAATTTTCACCTCCATAAAGTCATTGTTTTTACAGGAGGATGATAACTGACCAAGATGTGCTTGAACACTAGGTGAGTCACTGTGGCATACCCCTTGTTCTGTTTTCTCATGACATATTTTTTTCCATTGAATCACAGAAACAGATGTTCTAACACCACTGTGCAAAATCTTCTTTTGTCATCTCATTTGAAAGTAAACAACCCAACTTGGCGCCTCTGGAGAAAAGTAGCCACCCTGACTGATTTTTTTTTACCAGATCATTTATCAAAAAATTTGTGCATTTCCACTTTAACCTTCGCTTGTTTATATTTAATAATATATCCCATTCTTTCCTCTTAATTTTCAGCTCCTGATTCCCCCCCTCAAGACTTCTCTGTACAGCAGTTGTCTGGTGTCACAGTGATGTTGTCATGGCAACCACCCTTGAAGCCAAATGGGATTATTCTTTATTACACTGTTTTTGTCTGGTAAGATTTTTTTCCCTTTTATTTTTTGGAAATAGTTCTGAGAACAAATATTAATCTGTAACATAATAGGAATGTAGTTTTATATCAAAATGTGCTGCTACATTAGGAACCTGAATATTAATAGACTAGTTAAAATAATTTTTATAAAGATAAAGTTTTACTCCTGTTATATAAATCACAAATGATAAAATTTTTATAATTAGACCAAAATTAACTATGTTATGCATAACTGAATTTGAACGCTTAAAATTCTGACTGAGCAACTTATTTCATTATACCCATACAATTTTAAACTCCAAGGTTTTACACCAATAGTCTATGCTACTTTTTTAGAAGTAAGCAAGAGAAATTAAATTAAAGTTATTTGAAAGAAACACTTTTCAAAATTTTGTTAAGGTCAATTTTCCACTGAAATTGAGCAGTATATTTATTTATTGTTTTTTTTCCAGTCACCTTTATCTTAAAAACTTACCTTTCAATTTTGAAAAAGATGAAACCTTATTGTATCTCTCATGTCACTTAACAACTTGGCTATACTACTTCATGAGAATGCCACTGAAAATGCTTACTTTGACCTATTATGTGTCCTCTTAAGAAGATGAGCAAGTTTCCATGTATGTGACACATTTTCAAGTAGAAATTAAATATTTCAATTTATATACTTCATAAAATGTCATATTTCCTTTTTCTTTCTGAATTGGAAGGATCAGCATTGAGTGAGATGATGTAATATTTAAAGATATCTTCGCTTGCTTTCTTAAATAAGATTCTTTCATTCCTCTTTAAAACTTTTGCTTATTGCTCTTTAGAGTTGTGTTCCTTTGTTTTCTTAATTGCCTCATCATTTTATTGACTTATGGCACATGGGGTGTCATGAGAGTGTGAGTATAAAAGAAGCAATGGGAAGAAGGTAACCCTTCCTCTGCATTGAACCATTCATTTATTCTTCCATTGTTTCAACTTTTTATTCAGCGATATTGTTAGAGTGACTGTAAGCCTGTGATAAGATGCATAGGCAACTCCTGCCTTCAAGGAGCTTCCTGAATTGTATATCCCCCAAAATAAGAAAACAAATTGGACTATTCAGGAGAAAGGTTATTTTTGATGGAGAATTTCAGGAAAAATGAAAATGAGAAGCTTCTTTTCATGTGATAATCTGTAGGGAGGTTGTTTTCAGGTTAGGTCATCGAAAGCCACATTAGCCCTGTGATGAAAAACCACGTATCATTCTGAAAATTAGAAAGGCCAGTTTCTGTGGATGGGGGAACCAGGGAGGAATAATGTTGTTGGCTGGAGTAAGACAAGGTTCAAGAGAAAACTTAGGAGAAGAATTTTGAAGTTAATTCACAAACTCATTAGTATTTTTGAGGCAGAGCATGTGGTACCATTCTGGTTGGTGTACTCTTCATGGCCTGTCTCCTGTATTGGCCTCCTGGGAGCTGACGTACCACCATGCCTGAAGGGGGAAAAATTATTTTACCTAAAGTGAGAGGTATGGAAACACTCCAAACACTTTGAGTTCCAGAGAATGAATTGTAGAGGGCAGAAGTGTCAGCAGGGAACGCCGTAGGAGGTTATGTTAGTAGTCTGGGCAAGAGACCGCACTGGCAATGGGGGAGAAAATGGCGTGGGCATCTCCGAGATACAGTGACATGACCTGGCACGAGATTATCTGCAGGCGTAAGAGGAAAGACAAATGACTCAAAGATGATTTCAGAATTTTTGAATCAAGAGTGATGAGCCCTACATTTTTATGTCATTTATTAATAATAACTTAGAACAAAATGTAAGTGAAACAGATTATTAAAATCAAGAATGATTAATCTGTTTCACGTAAATTTTCCCAGAATTTTTCTGTTTGGGGTTTCTAGCCCAACACTGAGGGCATAGTTTTTCAGTAGCGTGATCATAATGCTCTTCCCAGAACTTTAATATGATCGTAGCATGAAGTGTAACAAAGACATGGCTGGGGGACGCTGTTTGCCTGTTTCCTCACTTCATGCTTGTGTGCTGTGAGAGCCAGCTACGCTAGGAATGTAGCTATGATTCTAGTTGCCTGTTTTTAATTTTGAAGTGTATTAACATGGAATTTTAGTTGAAAATAAGTTGCGGCACTTGTCCTAATTACTTTTGCGTTGCGGGGATGCAACACTTGACACCCAGAGTTACAGGAGGAAAGGCTTATTTCAGCTCACACTTTGAAGAGGTCTCAGTTCATTCATGCGCATCCAACAATGGTGGAAGGGCTTGGTAGAGACCTAATCGGAAAGAGAAAAGCTATTCAGGGTGGTGAGACAGGGCAGAGTGAGGAAGTCTGGAACTACTGTATGTTCTGGCAGTTCATGTTCCCTGATCTGCTCTTCTGGGTCAAGCCCCAGTGATCACCCCCCCCCCCCTTCCAAATGCCTCTTAACACCACCGGACATCATTGGATTAACTTCCATGATTGATTCACCTTCCAGACGTGAGCTTTTTAGGGTTATTTCAGACCCAAACTATAATAGCACTTAATTATGCTGTATACTTAAGAATATATTGCTAATAAGGCTGGAATTTTCTTTGCTATATGTAAGATGTTGAGTGGGTTTTTTGTTTTGTTTTGTTTTCTGTAACTAGTTCTTTATGCTTTTTGCAATAGTGATGGGGATTGCAGAGATATTTGTTTAAGGTAATGCATTCATTTCTCATCTCCTCTGTCATTACTTTAATCCCTTTTGGGTAAATAATCAATTCAAAGCTCAACTTTCCAGTTGTGCTTTTTCTCTCATCTTTCAAAAGGTAATTTTTTTTTTCTCTTTTTAAGATAAATTCTGGGTATTAGGGAAGCAGAGTGAAAGTAGTATGAGGGGATCTTAATTTTTTTTTATCTCATTGGACCTGTTTTTATTTTTTGGATGGATGGGGTGGAATTAATCTGGCCTGACCTGAAGGCATAGTTTCTATTTCAAGCTTCTGTTTTATTTATTGTCTAATCCCAAACTTATTCTTGTTCCTGGTTCTCTGATTTATCTGTCTTGACTCTAGTTTAATTTTTTTTTTCTCCCCTAGTCTGCAATGTGCAAGGTTTCAGAAGGTCAGTTCCAATCTTTTGCCGTGAAAGACTTGCAGGGGCAGCTCTTAGGCCTTGCTGGGCTGTATCACACTGAAAAGAGATTTTTGAAGGGTCTTTCTGTTTTTCTCTTCATCCTAAGCAGGGGGAAAGTCGCTTTGCCAAGGTTCCAAACAGGATACCTAAACCAACCACTGTGCAAATGTTCATGAATTATGATTCACTGGTTGACATATAAAAATGAGTAGCTTCCTTTTGAACCTTGGAACTAAAAATTATAGAGTTTGGTTAAGTTATTGAGTCCTAACCAGGACCTGAGAAATGAAATGATGGACATGTAATATTTTTCAAAACTTTGTTATGAGAAATGAATGTAGTTATTGTATATTTAGAACTACTAAAGAACAAAAGAAAATTTCTCTCATGAAGTTGAAAGAGCATAGATTTATTTGGAAAAAATCTGGGACTTAGGAAAGTTTTTAGCTTTTTTCAGATCTGTGATTATAATTTGAAAGCATTTCACTAACAAACAAACTACCATTGACCGTTTTGGCAAATTTGCTACATATTAAGCATTTGCATTATTTTGGCTTTTTAGAGAATATTTTTAAATCTCTATTGTTCTTGGAAAATATAAGAAGTAATAATACCTTTTTATATTCTAATTAAGTGTATAAAAGATACTTTCAATTCAAAGATTCATATTATATTTATTGGACTTCTAACCCTTTAGTTTTTCCTAGTATAAAAAAGTTGACACTATTTACACCATCAAATCATATAATGTGTTGTCAACCTTCTATTCATTTGAATGTAATTAAATTTTTGCCACGTAATGTATTCAGTCTATACTGTGACCTTGTTGACCACTAAATCTGTCTCCTATGTAGTAAAATGTATTATATTCTAATACTCAGGGCACGATATTTTACAGCATCCAATTTGCTCTGATCTATATTGTATAAATATAGAGAAAATAAGAAAAAAACGTCAAGCAGGGAAAAGAAACTAATAATTATCCACGTACCATTAATCATATATATATATATATATATATATATATATATATATATATACTCCATGTGAAAATTAAATTATAAAACTTTAAAAATTAAAAGAGAGAAGTGAACAATTTTCAAAGTAAAGTGAGAAAAGAATTATGGAAACAGATACAGAGAAAAGATGAAGAGCACAGCTTCATGTTAAGACTCAGAAAGACAAAATAATTCAAGCTACTTAAAAATTAAAAGCTAATAGGATAATTTTTTCAACTGCTTGGTGATTAATTTTAAAACTTGGGTGAAAGCCAGGCATGATGGCATTCAACTTCCATCTCAATCTTTACAGGCTGGCTTTTTAGTGAAAAATATTTTGCATTTTTGGGACTATGCTTTATTCTCTTTTTCTCATATTTTTGTTATAACTGGTTTTTTTACATGTGCATTTTATGTATGGTGGAAAATGTGTTTTGGTCCTTGTATTAGGAAAATCCCATCGTTATTAGTAAATTGTGTAACAATGATTTCCTATTTCATCTGTACTTTGAAGATAAGCTCTGTTGCTGAGATCCATGCCTAACAGAGGCACAAAATAGATATAATGTAACTTGCATTAAATATTAATATAATCATGTCATCTCTAAATTTAGAAGGAGATTTTGTGCACTACGGGTAGAACAGTCTATATTCAGACATACACTGTTCACCATTTAAAAGACGATAGCAGAAGATAGAATAGAAAAATGTAAGAGTGAATTACTTTTGTGAATAATCCACACATAATTTATAAACACTTGAGGGGACATGACCAGTGACATCAAACTGCAATTAGGGATCTTGGTCAATTAGAGCTGCAGAAATTTAAAAGATTAATAGTATTCAGACTAGTTTGAGAGTTTGTAAAAAGAATATTCTCACATACTACTGATATGAAGCTAAGTAATAATTTGAAATGGTAATTTGATTTGGAAAAATTATTAAAATAAAGGCGTATTCAAGACATCTATGTTAACAGTTATGTGATTTACCTAGCAGAAATAAAAGTACCATTATGAAATGCTCTTCATTCAAGAATAAGTATTGAATCATTACTGAAAAACTAAAGCAATTTTTTAAACCCTGAATGTAAATTCATTAAAGAATGCCTGAATGACAGATACATACAAATTATGAAGCTATAAAATCTGATACAGAGTTTTTATTGGCAGAGTAACAGGAAAAATCAAGAAATAGAGAAAAATATTTTTGTATATAAAAATAAACCATAATGACTATATAAAATTTGCTTATTCTAAGTTAGTAAGAACAAGACAGAGATTTCAAAGCTGAACTAGCTAATCCCAGGAGTAACAAATCATCGCAGCAGTGGCAGACAGGTTTACAGTAACCCTTAGTGTGGTGGGAGGTTCCTTAGGTGGCTCATCGGAGACGGGCTGTCTCGTGCCTGAGCCTAGGTGCTCCTGTGTCCCTGTCCATCTGGGAGCAGCTACTAAGGAGCAAGGTTAGCTGTGGCTGGATCCTCAGTGACACTTCGTTTCTCTGTCCTTCCTCTTAATTCTCCGTTTCATGTTTCATGGCAAACCATCTCGTAAGTACCAGAGAGGCATTAGGGACTGTTTAAGATTTATTTATGCGACAGTACTTTATATCTTACTTATGAAAATGCCCATAATTATCCTAAAACAAAAAAGACAAAAACACATCTTCAACACATAAAACACAATGGTATCTGAGATTTTTTTTTTTGTAAGCGTTAGTAGGCTAATGGAAGGTAATACTGAGTTTCTTAATTAATATAGATTATAAAACTATCTTGC
This sequence comes from Ctenodactylus gundi, assembly GCA_004027205.1. Taxonomy (NCBI): domain Eukaryota; kingdom Metazoa; phylum Chordata; class Mammalia; order Rodentia; family Ctenodactylidae; genus Ctenodactylus; species Ctenodactylus gundi. The sequence continues at coordinate 821,214 of PVKB01000203.1, forward strand.
TTCTGGAGGTATTTTTGTGTATTTGGTACAAATTTTTTTGGTGTGCATTTTTCAGGAAACTTTTTGATTATGCATGATAAGTGGAATAGAAATCTTTATTTTTCTTAGAGTATGCAGGTACTCCTCTGCAATCATTTAGATAATATCAAGGCAGGAAGGTCGTGCAGCAAGTGGCACAAATCCGAATCCAAGGTGGTAATTTTCAAAATAGATATGAAGCACTGAAATTCTCCATCTAATTTCACAGCTTTGGAGATCAGACTTGGATTAACTCTTTCCTGTAGTGTTCTGATGCCTGTGACTTATGGCTTGCTTATGGAATTGTGTAAAGCTTCTATGACAAGCCTTCTTCTTCTGACACATACAGCTTTAAACATCCCTCTTCTGTTATCTCACTGAAGTCAAGAAAACTCAATTTCTTGTAAAAGGAAATGTCTATTAAAATTGTTTCAAAATGCTGAACCCATTGATTAATGCTGTGTGTCTATATTTGCTTACACTGAGATGTATTTTTCTCAGTTTGGTAAGCTATCCAACTACTTTTCAAATAACAATATTCATATTTGGAGTAAAGTGTAATAGAAAACTCTGGTGAAAATATGCAAAAATATAGGAAATATATGGGGAAAATATATCTCTATGGGCATCTCTAATTCAACTAGAAACTTACTATCTTTCTCAATGATTCAAAGATTCAGATACTTCAGTGGCAAGGAGAGAAAAATTTCTGTCAGAGATATCCATTTAATTCTTGGTGTCTTGTGTTTTTAAAGAAGAAAATTATGAACCTATATACGATAATTCTTTTCTGTGAAGTTATTCATATTTCTTTATTTAAATTCTCTAATAATTAATTTAACTGTTTTCAAAATCACTTCTCTTCAAAATGTGAAGGGTAGCCCCAAAACTCTATTTTAGATATTAATATTCAGTACTTAACTATTTCTTTAGGTTGGTCTATAGCAAATGCTTATTCTATGTATGAAACATGGGCTTATTTTATTAAATTTTAAAAAGAACCAATATTTGAATAACTAAGACATAAATATTTGCAAGAGAACGCTGCCGTTACTTAGGGTACATACAATTCTTAGAGAACTATTAAAACTGACCCAAGCAAACTATAATTATGAACATCTTATTAACACTTGATTGGATTACTAAATATATTTGAAAGTAAATGTAGTTAGCTTATTGAAGTGTTCTGAAATAATCACTCTTTACAGTATTTCGGGATAAGTGACATTTTATCCTATTAATTTAAATTAACAAATATCTGTATATACATGCATCTTTTTAAATGTATTTATGCTCAAAAGCACATGATGCTTTTTAATTTAAAAGCCAATTATACTGATAATATCATTTCTCTCTTAGGGACAGAACATCATTGAAAACTATTAACATAACTGAGACATCTTTAGAGTTTTCAGATTTGGACTATAATGTTGAATATAGTGCTTACGTAACAGCTAGTACCAGGTTCGGTGATGGGAAAAAAAGAAGTAGTATCATTAACTTTCGAACACCTGAGGGAGGTGAGTTCTACGGCTGTAGGCAAATTTGATGAATATTCTACTCGGAAAAAAAAGTTACACATAAATACAAATATCTGTCATTGGGTGGATTTTAAGTTGCTTGCACATTCTAGCGTGTCATGTTAAGGAAGCAAGTTAATCTGCCTGTGCCTCAGTTTTTATCTGTAATATAGAAACAATTTGATGACTAATTCCCAGAGTTCTTGTGAAGTTAAATGTATTTATATTTGGAAATGCTTTCAGGGCAATATTTACTTGATACACAATATGGTTTTATGCGTTTATTAAGTGAAACAAAGTAAGACACATAAAGTCAGCTCTCTGTTTAACTGACACTATTCTCAAAATTCTAAGTTAAATTTAGATTTCATGTTATGTACTGTATATTAGAAATTAGATGAAAGATTTTTTTTCAAACCCAAAGCCTTGGGCATATTTTAGACCAGGGTAATATTTTATAAGTAGGAAATTCATCTGTTCTTTGCTTCAGTGTCCCTATGGCATAATATTAGAGGCAAAGACCAGGGTGCCATATAGGTTTTATTTCTGACTTCTAAATCCATATTAGTCCTAATTTAAGTTTGTTTAAAAAACAGTTATCACTGTTACTTATCAAATATAGGTAAAATTCAGGAATTACTAGAGGCCACAAGTGAAATTTTTCTTCAAATTTTTGTTTTATAGCACCTAGTGATCCTCCCAAAGACGTGCATTATGTAAATCTCAGTTCTACATCAATAATTCTCTTTTGGAGGCCTCCTTCAAAGCCCAATGGAATTATACAATACTATTCTGTTTATTACAGAAATACTTCAGGAACTGTTATGCAGGTAAGACTTGATATTTCTCCTACTTTTCTCCATTTTTGTTTACTTTCTTTACATTTTTTACATTCTTACTTTTGAGAATGATGTGGAATAACCATGGTAGAAGACATTAGTTACCTTATCCTGAAAGCTATACACAGACATATTTTATGCACAAGGACTCACTAGCATGGAAAAAATTGAGGGAAAAATGTCAGAAACGTTTAATCTGTCTAATCTGTCTACCTACACACAGACACACACACACTGGGCATAGTAGTGTATTCCTGCCACCTAGGTGCTCGGGAGGCTTGTGTAGAAGTCTAGAAAGTTGAGTTCAGCATGGGCAATTTAGTGGCATTCTGTCACAGTATATCAGCAACAGGAAGAACACAATAATAGAAAAAAGTTTTGAGGATGTTGTTCAGTGGTAGAGGGCCTAGGACATACAGTTTTGGGTTTAATCCCTACTATTGAAATAGTAATAAAAATAATAATTGAATTTATGGTGATGTTTTCATGATGTCTTCATTATGATGTTATAAAAATTTAAACAGTTTTATAATATTACCAGAGTTGTTTAAAAGTAGCCAATACTTCAAAAACACCTGATTTTTCAAAAGAAAATTGTCACCTATAAGAGCAATTGTAGTAGTTTCTCTCGACCATTGGACTTCTTTTTATAATAAAGACATAATTCCTCTCTTTGTTATTTAATATATTGATTTTTTAAAAAAATCCTGCTCCCCTTTTATAACAAACATATCTCCAGTTTAGTTATTCAATAAAATCATTCTAATTTTTCTAATATTTAGGAAGTTAAAATAATAGGAGACAGTCAATTCATAGGTGATAGTTTGCAACCTTCACGAAACTAAAATGTACATCTGGAACTATTAAAATGATGTATTTATTTTTCAGAATTTCACACTTCATGAAGTAACCAGTGAGCTTGACAACATGACCATATCTGCAGTAATAGATAAACTGGCAATATACAGCCGCTATACATTTTGGGTAACAGCAAGTACTTCAGTTGGAAATGGGAATAAAACCAGTGAGATAATTCAAGTATACACAGATCAAGACAGTATGTAAATGAAAATCATTTTTAATATTTAATTGGTTTAATTAAAATATTTTATTTCAGTATATTTTTATTTCAGTATAAGCTTTTGCAATAAAATGTGTTAACTATTAGTTATAGAATTTAAAAATACATATAAGAGATCAATAAAACTTACAATAATAGTCTTTTCTTTTTATGAAAATTGTTACCATTCATCATGGAAATACTGTCATTTTAATTACTTCTAAAGTACATCCAGTTATGCTGTGAAAAAATGCTTCTACGTACATGGATAAATATTTTAAAGCTTAATGTATTTGTTCAAATCCTGCAGGAATTACTTTTTTTTTTAAATACCCAGCAACTATTTTTTCAGAATTTGAATCCACATAGAACTTTGTGCAGCATGCATTTCGTGTGTGTGTTCATGACTAATATATTCAGAATTTTCTTTATTTTTAGCTCCAATTTTTTGGTACACAGCTTTTGCGGAATCTTATTTGTGCTGACTGTTCAGAAAACTATAATGATTGAAGCTCTTGATTTTTTTTTCTTTTAGGTTTCAGCTGTGAGAATATAATATCAAAAGAATCCCTGCCTTGTAGTTGTTTCTGTTGTCTATTTTTTTTAAAAAAAAAAAAGATAAGTCATATCAGAAATGATATTGACTTGAACTTCTACTGGGAGTAAAATTCTGTGCTTATTATTTGAATATCATAGATTGACAGGCACTGCAAGTATCAAGGATGGATGCTGTCTTATGCTTACAATGTGAAAACAGTTTTAAATACTTGACAAGTTGATCAATAGAATATGGCAAAGTGTATAAATATATATTTAAAAATTCATTAATAAAGATGTCTTAGTGTAGTACGGGGTCAATATCATTTCAGACATCCCATAAATGGAGACCTTTTGTAAGTGGTTTGCAGCTTGTGTTATTTCATTAATGATGGTTATCGCACCATGAAAAATAAGCAGTTAACTTGAATTCTGCAGGTGAGATTTCAAATTTACATTAAGAGAGTCCGATCTCATAATAGAGAAGATATCTGAGAATTAGAACCGTTGTAGAAGGATAATTTCTAAAAAATATACATGTGGATTGAACGTCTGGTGAGATTCAAGGTCATTAAAGTCTACTGTTAAGTGTTCTTAACATGAACATGACGGAGAACAAGTCACTTACTGACTCTGATCATGTTTCTTCATATAGCCAATAAAGATAATCTTTAAAAGAGAGGAACTAAGACTGAAACCACTGTCTATATTATATAAATTACCAGGAATTAAAATTAGTGCGCTTATATTCGCATACAGGCACATGCATGCACGCACGCACACAAAATCTCTATTTATGTCATAGGGAAGAAAAGCCAAAAGAATATTACACGAAAGCAACCCCCATTAAAAATGATAACAGGCAAGGTTAATTTGGAAAGATTTTTGAGATAATGAACAGCAGATATTTCATATAGATAATGCTTACCACATTTTACATTGGGATGATGTAAGAGCTGGAGATGTAACAGGTGCTACCTCAATTATTATACTCCTTTTGTGGACATGAATTCTGCCTAGGATAACTGACGATCATTGTGTTTTGCTCAATTCCTGTCCTAGTACCTGAAGGGCTTGTTGGAAACCTGACTTACGAGTCTATTTCATCGACTGCAATAAACGTAAGCTGGGTCCCACCACCTCAGCCAAATGGCCTAGTCTTCTACCATGTTTCGCTGAATTTGCAGCAGCCTTCTCTCCATGTGAGACCACCTGTAGTTACATATGACAACAGCGTGTATTTTGATAATCTGGAAAAATACACTGATTACATATTAAAGATTACTCCATCAACAGAAAAGGGATTTTCTGATGCCTATACTGCCCAGCTACACATCAAAACTGAAGAAGATGGTAGGCTAGACCATTTTATTGCCTATTATGTCAATTGCTGTTGTTTTCTTCATTGACACTGCTTTCTTCTAGGAAGTTTTATAATTATATAAATTCTGTTTGTTCTCTGTAATTAGCCTTTCAATAGCACAGTACAAGTTTCTTAAAATTAAAGTAAGATGCCAAGAAAATTAAACCCAATTCGAGAGAAGCTTCTTGATTAATGTAAATATGCTTTTCTCTCATTTGATATTCTCTTTTTCTTTTATAGTCCCAGAGACACCTCCAATAATGAACACTTTTCAAAACCTTTCTTCTACCTCAGTTCTCTTATCGTGGGATCCCCCAGTAAAGCCAAATGGTGCCATAATTCGTTATGATTTAACTTTACAAGGACCGAATGAAAATTTTTCTTTCTCTACTTCCGATAACCACATAATTTTGGAAGAGCTTTCACCATTTACTTTGTATAGTTTTTTTGCTGCTGCAAGAACTGTTAAAGGCCTTGGTCCTTCCAGTGTTCTTTTCTTTTACACAGATGAGTCAGGTAAGCCGGAATCCGTATTTCTCCAATTTCATTCTCCCAGCATTTGCTCTCTTTAAGGAACAGCATGGAAAATGAACACATATTTGATTTTTCTCCTTGAAACAGCCTTATTAATCTTTGTCTACTTTACTGAACTTTCTTTTCTTTTTCCTAATTCAAGCTTCACATTTTTTGGATAGTTTTAGGCGACTTTGGAGCTGTATTGTAAGAACTAAACCAGAATTACTCATGATATTTTTTTCTGAGGTTTAAATAGGATCATGTTATGAATCTTCCTTAACTATGCTTTCAAAAAGCTAGACTCATTATGTGATTTCTCTGTTACAAGTTTCATTGAATATAAGCTTTATCATTATTTCTCCTGCAGTGCCATTAGCACCTCCTCAAAATTTGACTTTAATCAACTACACTTCAGACTTGGTGTGGCTGCGATGGAACCCAAGTCCTCTTCCGGGTGGTATTATTAAAGTGTATAGTTTTAAAATTCTTGAACATGAAACTGATACTATATTTTATAAGGTATGTTGCTTATAATGATTTATGTACATTTCAAAAATTCAGAAATTGAAATGAAAATTTTCACCTTTGGGGAAAGATAGATTGCTTTAAATTTCAAAAAGATGATCTTTTAAATATTATGTGTTTTCTAAAATTTAAGGATTCTTGGAGAAAACATGCCAAATATGGCAGATGTAGACGTTGAATAATTTCTTGTTCAGTTTACTCAGATTTATTACAATATAACAACAAACATACCATGTTGTTAATGGTGGGAGGGTCAAAGATTAGTTAGATTCTGTTAAAAAGTATGATAAAGTTGTATTTATTTTTATAAGAAGTGCCAAGTGAATCTTTTTAACCTTTTCAGAAAAGTATTGAAAGTAGACTTGTAATCTTTCCCAAAAGCATGTGATCTCACACTGATTAATCTTTTAAGGTACTTAGTCTTTAATTTCAATGCTGTGTAACACTAAATATTGCTTTGCTCTTCCATTTTTAGGATCCAGAATCAATGAAAAGTATTTTAAAAAGTAATAGATGATCTGAAATATATAAGCATTAAGGTAGCATTTATTTTATAAAGGTTTTGTTTTTCCCCAAAGACCCGTGAAAAACTGGGTTACACTTATTTTGTTACAGCAAGAATAGTGCGAACAGTGTAGAATAAATACAAGTTCCCATATCCTGAAGTTTTATTCAGTTATCAGTATATGTATCATAATTTATTACTACTGTAAATCATTTTTATACGATGTGAATTTTGCAAACTGAATAGTAAAAGTCAAAAGGCAATGATTAAGATTATGTCACTGGGAATTACTTTTTTGGAAGTTATGACATTGTTTTATATCTGATAGACTGAGTAGAATTTATATTACCCTATAAATGTAGAACCCATTTCCCAGAAACATAAAATTACATGAGTGACTTTAAGCCATAAGCTTCTATTATCTTTTGTTTAATTTCACCATTCTCCCATTTTTCATTTGCTCTGTCTATATGGATTACAGGGAAATATCAAAAGGGGAAAATAATCATTTTGTTAGCGTAATCACATTCTGAGGACAATTGTGCACGTGCACTGGAGTGTATATGTGTGTATGCATCCTGTCTCCCTAGAACAGCAATCTCTAACAGCCACCCTGAACAGAGCAAAGGCTTCGGCGTCAGCTTTCCTAGCTCACACCTCGCCGCTAGGTGTACTGAGAATCATCGAGGAAGTAGCTTAACCTCCTAAGTTTCTGTGTAAGTGCAAAACTGGAGCGAGAAAGCTACATGTTTTATTTAGTGACATTTATAGCAGAAAATCTACCTAAAGCACTTGGAATAATTCCAGAAATAAGATAGAAGTGTTGGCTGTTATTGCTGTTGTAGACACATTTAAAAATAAAAGGTTCACCCTGTGTCATAATAGCACTGAACATGAAATGGCAGAATACTGTTACCTGGATGCATTCTAATATTTTTAAACAGCATGTTCATTCAATAGACATACTACTATGAGTATTTCACCATTATAAAAATGCAATCTTTGTAACATGAAGTATTAAATATATTATTGGAGAACGTCATTTTTAAAATATATTTTAGTTACTTCTCTCTACATACATTTAATTCCTCTTTCATCAAGTTTTGTACTTTGTCCGACACACCTGCAAGTATACTCACGTGCCATTTTCAACCTCTTCTGTCACGTAGTTTGCTGCATCCACTGTCCTGTCTCTGTCTAGCTTGCACTCCTAGCCTCTTGTCCTTCTTTCTCGTCCACTCTGTGGCCTGATAGTATCAGTTTCTACCATTGCTTCTTCCAGAAACACTATAGACACTGTGATGATCACAGCCAATTACCGTGGTCCACCAACAGGCTGATCATTAGGTAACATGGGTCACACAGGCAGACTGAAAGAAATGATTTAGTGAGAAGTTTTATTAGAACCCAGTCTTGTCTAAATCTGTTCATATTCTGGAAAACTAGTCTCATACTTTTTTATTATAATTTCTTGGGTTCAATCATTTGTGTGGATACTAGCCCTCCCGATCCAAAATCAAAATTCACTTGTTCATGTTTAATTTATGCTCAGTCAGCAACTGTTTTCAGATTTCTCTAGTTAATATAAAAATTCTGTAATTGCGGAGGTCATATCCCATGTATGTCTTCAATCCCTGACTCCATTCCAATATGCTTTGTACACAGTAGGTGTGAAAGAATGAAAAGAAATAGATGAAATTATAGCAAGTCCCTAACATGTACCAGTGACTTCCCGAAGATAACTTTGCATGTGACTATAGTTGTAACCACATCAGAGTTAATATTCTTGTGAAATTACTACTACAGAAATGTTAAATAAACAATACAGCTTACATTTTGTCAGAGACTTTCTTCTATTTTTATAAGAATGATTGATTAATCTTAACTGTTCTCTTTTATTAAGATAGTTATCTTTGAATGCAAAAGGTATACTTAATGGCAAATTTTTATATGAGAATTCATATTATTTCTTGGACCAATGTGGTAATATTTATTCTTTTTCTTATTTTTATCAAAACTTGTGTCAAATTAGAAAATTATGAATTATCTGGGGAAACTCTCATACTCCATGGAAACAGAGGTTTTGTTTCATTAACAGCTTTATTTTCATAGTGCTGAGCATACAGTAGCTTACGAATGAATTAATATGCGCAGGAATGTTAACGGGTATCATTAACATGAATGTAGATGAACTCAGGAAAAATCAGGTAGCTAATTAACCCCAAATTGATTTTAAACCCAAGACTAATTTTAGCCAACTTAAGGGATATATAATTCCAAGTAAAAATCTGGAAAATGATAAAACTAAAAAATTCTGCTTTTAAAAAACGGTTACTGTGAGATTCTTTTCTGCAAAAAGTGTGCCAAATTTGTCCCTTTATCATAAGCTGGGGACACTTTGTGGCAGAAAACAAAGGTTAGTATATGTTTTATTTTAACTAAAAACTATAGGTTACATACAGAAAGAATAGCTTCCTCACATCGAAATATTTCTTCTAGTTACAAACAATTTTTTATGGTGCGTTGTTACTAAGACTTGTTTTTCTTGCTTTTCAGAATGTCTCAGGTCTTTATACTGAAGCTACGCTCGTTGATCTGGAGCCAGTTAGCACTTACTCTGTCAGTGTGTCTGCGTTTACCAAAGCTGGAAATGGGAATCAATTTAGTAATGCAGTAAAATTCACAACCCAAGAATCAGGTTAGACATAGTTTTGGAGCTTGAAATGTTTCCTTTGATTATTTTTAGAAGTTTTTCATGTCTTCTGCTTATGTGGTACAGCATCAATATTTAATACTTCATGCCAAGGCGAAGCTGGAACTTGTCTGAAATTACATGCCTAGGTTTGGATATATACAATTAAAGTAGTTTTTCCTTTAGATGTGAGAAAGGTGAGATAAAAGACTTGTATTATAACACAGTAAGTTTCTAGGCATCTGTGAAAAATACCTAATTTTTAGGATTATCTAAAAAAGTTGAGAAAAAAGGGGGAAAGTGAGCAGCAGTCACAACAGATTGGTTTCGATTTATGTGAAATAGATCAGTTGTTTACTTAATGAGGGTGAGTTGTGAAGAGCCAACATCATGACATCTCAACCCTGTATTTTTTCATAGTTCCATTGTGACATTTAGGGACCATGAAATGCCACCTGCCTAGTTCACTGGCAGCTTACCTACTGGAACACAGGCCTGGGCCATAAGTTGCCTCTGAGTGGTCACTGAATACTTTTTATTCATTGCTTACATAACAGTGGCTTGGAAGTATACTTTTCCTTTTCCAACAGGACCATGAACTTAAAGATACCTTTTCCTGTTTTTTTTTTTTGTGTGTGTGTGTGTGTGTGTGTGTGTGATTATTGAATAAGTGCAAATTCCTTTACAGTCATTTTTTTCCTTAGCACTTTTTAATGTGCTTTCTCTACCTTAATTGATCTCTAAAAATCTAAATTGACTACTTATTACTGAAGTAGTCATTTTGCATTAACTTCTGAATATCTGAGATGCTTTTCTATAGCATGCCTGTAGAAGAGTTCAAACTGTTAATATGTGTAGTGGATACAAGTTCATCCTCTGAAGTTAGATTTGAATCTTGTTGTGTTACTTCCTAGTTGTGGAGACTTGGCCAAGTCTCTTATTTTCTTGATCCTTTACACTTTTAACTGAACATCACACACTTGTGATAGCCATCATATAAGATGTGGTTTAAAAAATAAAACAGAGAACGACACAACTAAAGGGCTTGCTAGAGTGTTTGACATATGATAAATGCTCTGTAAATATTACTCTTCCTATCCCTTCTATGCTACAGATGAAGCCATAATTTAGCAAAACTATTTGGAAAAACCTTCATGTTATGGGAGAATTTAGCTAGAACTTTCTTCTGGCTGTTAGTGAAGGGTGAAGATGACTGGAAAATTTGTATTATTACTCAATAGTGATCATATATAAAAATGCTCAACCTCTAAAATTGTTTTTAAAATCTTAATATATGAGATTATTAAAAATCATGGGTAATCTTGTAGGAAAATGTTCTGTAAATTAATAAATATTATATGTCACAGAATTCTATATTCTGATTAAGTAAGAGAAAACATTTATCTTTCAAAGAAAATACCAATATAAAAGCAAGACTCCTACTGTTAAGTACTGTTAAGCCTGGCTCTGCTACAAAAGGGAGGGGCACCAATTTCTAATTTGTGCATAAAAAGATCCAACAATAAAGTATTGTTAAGATTGTATGTTTTTGATTAAGGGAGCAGGCATCACCTACTGCTTGAGTTCGAGACTAAAATCTCTTCTAAGGTTTTGAGGATATGATTAGTGCTTGGACCAAGGAAAATAGCCAATGATTAATAATATTGTAAAACAAGGCAACCACCCTTTGATTCAGGTTATGTTAAGAACTTTTGAGGCCCTGAGTTTGATTCCCTTGGGCTAAATAATCTGAGCATGGTGGCACATACCTGTCATCTCAGCACGTGGGAAAACTGAGGCAGGAGGATTGCCTTGAGTTTGAGGCCAGCCTGGGCTGCAGAGTGAGTTCAGAACCAATGTGGACTACAGAGTGAGACTCTGTCTTAAAAATGTTTTTGAATATACATTGAAAACTTGGTACATTGAATTTTTATATTTTCTCTATTCCTAAACATAATTTTATGTAGCAATGACAAAATTCAATAATGTATTTACTACGTGTGTGTAAATGTTAACTTTGGGCATATGTTTGTCTTTTAAGTTCCAGAGGCTGTGCAGAATATTCAGTGTATGACGACTAACTGGAAGTCGGTTTTGGTGACGTGGGACCCTCCTAGAAAAGCAAATGGAATAATTACACAATATATAATAACGGTTGAAGGAAATTCTACAAAAATCTCTCCCCAGGATCACATGTACGCTTTCATGAATCTTCTTGCCAATACCTCATATGTCTTCAGAGTCAGAGCCTCAACCTCAGCTGGGGAAGGTGATGAGAGTGGGTGCAGTGCCAGCACACTCCCTGAAACAGGTAACTCTCTGGACATAGGCTGTTAGCCTGGGACTGGGTCCCTGTTTGTGAATGCCATTTCTAAGTCTTATAGCATATTTATTTTAAGTTGAAAACCTTGTCAAAGAATGCAAGACTTGACTCCCTAGACAATGTGTTATTTCATTCTATGTACTTCTACTTCCAGAGGTCGAAAGGAGGGAAAAAAAAGAGAGAAAAATTTGTCCCGCTGTGTTTCTATAAGTACAAAGTTCTCCAAATTATTCAAGTATGCTTTATCATGACATAAAAGAAGGAAAGGACATCTGATCTTTCCAGTGTACATTATTTGTTTGCAGATGTATTTATGAATTTTAGACGCTTCCCCAGACTCTGTCATCTGTCACCTCAGTTGTGTGCTCACCTTTATCTTTGTATTGTTTGTGTAGAAGCCATGCATTGAGATCTAATCTACAAGATGAGGCACTCAGTCTAGCATTTCTCCTTTTGCCAAGATCTTCATTTTTGTACTTGTTTTCAGATTCTCTCTGTCTACTTTAATTGAAGCATGATTCTTTTCTGATAGCACCGCTTCCCTAAATAGGCGCCCTAATGGGCTCTCTGAGTATTGGCATAATCTTTTGCCTCTGGCACATGCAGATCCTTTGTCTTGGAGTCACCTTGTAGTGTGTCCTCCTGTGCGAAGTCTGCATTGCCTGGTTTTACTGCATCTATCTCCCATCGGGTGTGCACGTATAGCTCTTCAAGGTGCAGCATGCCTTTTTTCTGTTTTTGGTTTCTCCCGTTCTTCCAAAGCATCTTTCCTGGCCACTATTGTGTCCTCCTTTTTCAGTCTGGAGTGGCTGTGCTGCAAACTCCTCTCTAGCTTTTTAAAACTCAAATCGTGTCCTTCTGAGTCATCTTCTAGGAAGATTCCTGACTCTAAGAAGATCCCACATGCTGTTTTCCACAATTGACTGGTGGCTAAATATTGCTGGAAAAAATAGAGATGATTCTACTATGCTTAGCTATGAATTTGTCTTTCATAACTATCCCAGCTGCTCCACCATCTTCTGTATATCTCTTTTTAAAACTCTGTAAACTTTCCATTGGAACATTTTGCTTCCACTCTAAAGCTGCTCTGTTCTCTCATCTATATTTAATGCTGCTATTATTTTACTAATAATATTAAATATATTGTTTTGATCCCCTCCATACCAGATTTTATCCATATGGTTATTTATACTTTACACACATCCTCTCCTAGGATCAAAGACCTAATTGCTCTTTCTAAAATTCAATCTTAGATCTTCATCAGAACATTATTCCATTCATTTATTCTACTCTCTTACCTGTTAATCTCTATTTTCTGTGTTTTTCACATGTATACAAATTTTTGGAAAATTTCTGCCATGGCCTTGGTTGGCATATAATTCCAAAGGTACTCAAAGTAGAATTTATGTTGTATGAAATGCCTTTTTTTCTTCACTTTTGTGTCTATCCTTGATAATCCGTTGGAACCCAACCCTTGCTGTTTTCTGTGATTCATTTCCCCACATGTCACACATATAATTGGATATTATCAACTCAGTTCCCATCATCATTCTTCAGTTTTTTTTCTTCTCAAACTTGGCTGTGATCTTTGTATATTAGACTCTTACTGCTTCCTGATGTGCTATCCTTTGTATTCCTGTCCCTAGAGTAACTTAGCCTGCTCATCAATCCGATCTTTATACCTACCCACTTTAATTGGATATGTTCCAACATTTAATTTTCATCATTTAGCACTGTCAGTGGAGGCTGAAGAACATGGGCCAGATGTGTACATTTGGTGTGAACTGTAGGGGTGACAATCAAAGGCACAATGTGTAGGAGGTATTATTGTCTTCAAATCACATCCTCGAATTCATCTGGTTCCACTGTACCTCATCATGTAGCTCATGCCTCCAGCCAAGCTTCATTTATTCAGCACAATGTATTTTTATTTCTTGTAGAAAACATTAATTAAGCAGCTTAAACCTTAAATTTTCCAATGCACTGATCAGCAGAAGCATCCTAAGCAGCATTCTCAAACCACAAACTAGGTGAAAACCTTTAAACAGTCTTAGTTGTTTCAAGTTGCAAATCCAATATTTCGCTTTGGGGCTTTTGGCTTTTAATTACAGGTGAGTCTCACAAATATGCAATTTCAGACTAATTAAGGAGAAAGGTAGTATTGTGCTGTAGAAGACTCTGTTCACAAACTGCTTCTCCGGGTCCCTTCCTAGTAATCTGTTGGGTTTTTCTTCCCTCTCTAACTGCCTGTGCTTACCACACACCAGTTGTTTCCGCTGGCTCTAATTCAGTCATTCCCTTTGAATTCAATGCCGTCTCCTTGTTGTTTCCTTGGTGTAACATTTCAAATAAAAATTTCCAATGCTTGGGTGTTGCTTTATTTATTTGTCTTTTAATTTGCAAAGCAAAGAGTTTAGTGGAAATATAGTTCAGTGTGAAAGATAATTTCACAGTTTGGGTTCATTCAATTTTCTATAAGTTTCATGACTTAGCATCCAAAAAGAAAAAGAAAATATATGAATCGGATGCCAAAAACTTAATTGAAAAATATGTAGTTGGGGTTTTAGGATTGTTGTTTTCTGCAGTGGTTTCGTTGTTAGCTTGTTTTACAATGGAAAGTACCATAAATATGTCAGAGCCCTTTGCTTATTAATTGGTGGTAGGAATGATTGTCAGGGAATATGCTCAATTTATTTATTTCTTTGTTTTTTTCTTCTTATCCATAGTTACTTAAACATCTGTGAAGTGTTTAATAAGATACATGTAACTCTCTGACCTCTTCTGCAAAGTCGTGAACAGCATAGGCCTAAAATCAACTCAAGAAATACATGTGTTATGCAGTTACTAGAATCTCTCTTTAGTGAACTTCTCCAAGTCGAACAATGATTACTTGGCACACTATTATTATAGCCACATATGACCTACTTACTAGGTTGTTTTTCAAAATAAGATATTTATATCACTTATGTAAATATATACCATTATCATGAGCCATTTAATAGACAACATGGGTCTAATTATTTCTCATTGTTGCAAATTCATGCATGAATTCAGAACCTCATTCTCTTTTGCCTATGTCCACTTACAATGCATTCTTCACCCATCTTCTAAATTGCGATAAGAAGTGAAAGACCTGGAGAACTTGGGGAACTTCCAGGATTCTACTTGTTTTTAATCAAGTGAATTGATACATGCTGCTTATCAGTGTGTAATTATTAAAGATGAAAAACATTATAGCTGCCTATCACAGAGCAGAGAGAATAACTATTAGCATTGCCAGTCTAACTGAAATTTAGAAGTTTTATCAGATAGCTCTTATAAATACTTCACCATTAACATGATACATTTGTTAAGAGTAAAATCAGATAATAGTCTTTTTACCTATCTTTACCCCTTTTTGTAATACCATGGACGGATTATCACCATATATTTATTTACTGCTCACTAAATAAGAGCTTGAGTTGACTACCAGAAGACATAGAGAATTCTCCCCGGCGTATGCAAACAACTCCACTGTTATGATAAATAAACACAATTAAATACTAGCTATATTGGTCAATGTGACTTGAAGATTGAATTGAATAATATACTAATTCAAAAGAAATATGTTTTATTGAAAGCTTAATTGATGAATTAGAATATAAATTAGATGTTGGTTATTAGCTTCAGAAATATTATATAAAGGATGTTTATAACTGCTAACCAAATTAGAAGAGAAGATGGAATTTGTCGTGTCTCAAACTATACATTTCATACACATTAATGTTTACTTAGATTTTCTGATATTGAGCAATAAAATCGAGTTTCATTTTTTATTAGTATGTTATAAGGAATATCAGTTGTACATATCAAAGAAAATTCTTTTTATTTGAGGTATCTGAGGTGAGGTGGGCAGGGCAGATCAGAACTTCCCAGTGACAATAATGTAGGCTAACGCATTCATGCTAAGGCCTGCTATTCATGAGACACTCACTAGTCATGGAAATAATGGAACTGATAAATGGAGGGGAGCAAACAGAATTCCAACATACACCAAGAAAAAGCACATAGAAGAGAAGGAAGCACCCAATATGAGGAGTCAAGCTGTGGGAGATGTCTGGCTGGAGTATTATATCAGAAAGAATGTTGGAGGGAAGGCTGAGTAACTGGAATGGACTTGGCTCGTAATTTTACAGGACAAAAGTTTGACTATGAAAAAATGGGACATTGGATAGTTGGCTATACTTAGTAGGAAAGAGCACAAGTTATTTTTAAAGAGTGATTGCTTCTTGCCCGTTTTGCCCATTGGAGTGCCCAGTGATTGTTTTTGCCTGTCTTTGTTCATTACATATTTACTGAGTCACTACAGCATTGACTGGGACTCAGCATTGCCTTCGTCTTAAAGGGCGATGTCAGTGTTGTCTGCTGACTTGCAGTGTTGCTCAGGGGCCAAGAACTGGTAGGTCACTGGTGTAACTACGGCTTGCCCACTGGTTTCTCGGTGCTCCTCATAAGCCAAGCTGCCTCCTGTAGTTCATTGAGCTTTAAGAACTTCTTTGGAGATTTATTGGGATTCTTCATATAGAAAATTATTTTAAACAGGGGCGGTTTTCTTTCTTATTTATGTATTTATTGCTTCTTTGCCTCATGATAGGGTTAGATCTTCTTTGTTTTGTCAATTGAGTTACATTCTTGATCGACTACTATTGAAACAGCCTTTGGTTCTTAGAATCAAACTAACTTGGCTACGGTGTAAACACACACACAGACACACAGACACAGACACAGACACACACACACACACACACACACACACACACACACACACACCCCACTAACATTTGGCTGTCTTGTTTTGTTTCCTGTTTCTGTAACAAAGAATACTTTGTTTGGCTCCCACTGTGGAGGCTGAGAAATGTAAGAGCATGGTACCGGCATCGCCATCTTCTTGTTATCTGTTTGTCTGAGAATGATCTTCTTTCTCACCATGATATGTAGAAGACCTAATATGACAAGACAGAGCAAACATATAAGTGTGGGTCTTTCTCACATAATCTCTAATAACTATCATTGCAATGTCTAATGATCTAATATAATGTTATCTACCTCACCTTGAAATACCATTAACGTGAATTTAGGGACTAAGTCTCCATTATGTAAGTTTTTGTGATACATTCAAATTATATGAATCACTGATTTCTATCTACTTATCTTTAAGTTATTTTTGCATCTATATTAATGATAGACACTTGACTTAGCAATTATATAAGAGACATACTAGCTTCCTAAAATGAATTTATTTTAATTTCTGGTATACATTGCATAGTTGCTGTTAGCCTAAAAATTCTTCAGGAGACCTCTCCATTGAGAGTAACAAATTGAAGATCTCTTTTCATAGAGCTTATAAACTTGAATTTTAAAATTGCTTTCCAACTTCAACCATGAGATGAAATATATTATCAAATCAGTAATAAAAAACAGTGCCTATAAATATTCCATGAGTTAAAAAAAGTTTCAAGAGAAGTTAAAAAAACCTCACATAGAACTGAAGGTGCTGAATGTATTAAAATGAAATGAAAAATGCATCATTTCCAAATTTAAGAATCCGTAAAAGCAGTAAAGAGACCAAGAAAGTATACTACCAGATGCATGAATTTGGAACGAAATACCTCAATTCAGTAGTCTAAGTTCTCTTCCCTCTCAAAATTTTGAAAAAGAAAAGAAAACCGTAAGCCATGTAGAAAGGAGAAAATAACACATAAACAGCAGTAATCAATGAAATCAAAAGCAAAATAAATTAAGAAAAAAATTAATGAAACAAAGTGCTGGTTCCTTGGAAGAATAAATAAAATTGGCAAAATTCTAGCAAGCCTGACAAGGAAAAAAATCAAAAAAAAACACAAATGATAAAAGTCTGAAATGAAATCAGCACACACCTTATAGGCACCAAAAGAACTATAAAAGATAATACTAACAACTCTTCACATGTAAATATTTCCCATTTTTATTATTTGTGTGTGTGTGTGTGTGTGTGTGTGTGTATACATATATATATACACAAAACGCAATGGTCACATTGAGCTTTAGTATTTTGTGCACATAGTACACCCCTCATAAACTTTATAAGTTAGATGAAATGAATTCACTCTTTAAAAAGTGTAACTGGGATAGTTCATTAATATGAAATAAGTAATTTGAATAAATTATTAGACACATTTTAAAATTATAATGGCTTCTGTCTTATCCCATTTGGGTTGCTATAAAAATGTCACACTTGTAATTGTTGAGAAACAACAGAAATTTATTTATCACTGTTTTAGAAGCTGGGAAATCCATAAACAAAATGCCAGCCAGTGTAGGATGGAGTAAGGGCCCACTGCCTCATTCATATCAATAGCTGACTCTTTCTCACATGGTACAAGAGTCAAGGCATCTCTCTGAGGCCTCTTTTATGAGAATAGTAACCTCATTCCTGAGGAATCTGGCCTCACGTATCATCTCCCAAAGGCCCACGCTTCTGAATATCATCACATTAGTGACTGTTGCTCAACATATGAGTTTGGTCCAGGGGTACAAATACTCAGATTGTAGCTATTTCCTTTGATACCACTTGAGGAAAAGAAAGGCATTACACCTCTTTGCTGTGCCAGGTGGGAACAGAAATCTAAGTGCCCCCCTTGGCTTTTATTGACGCTTAGGGAGAGGACTCTATTACTGCTGGTCGAGAGGGGAGTTCTGAGCCCCCAACAGCACTCCCCTTAAAGTGTGCGGATCATGAGGAAGAGTGCAGTGGTTCTCACCTGGTCTCCACTGACATGATGACGAAGGATTCTTGCTACTGCTGAAACAAGTGACAATCTGTGCTCCCCATTTTGTCATTTTCTGACATCACATCCCAAGTATATCTGGGGTAAAAGTTAGGAAGGAAAACAGCTCTGAATTGAAATTTGTGGGTATGGAGAGAGTGATGCCACCGTTTTCTCTGTGGGTGTTGGGTAGATAGAGTAAAGCTGTTACTATCTGAAGATGTTCTGTCTTACTAGATTGATCTTTTTGTGTGGGGGTGGGATTGTTGGTTCTTCTAGAGTGAGAACAGGTTTTTATTGGAGCTTTTTGTTAGCTGATTGGCTTTCCGAGCTTGCTGGTGTCTTGGATATGTGAGGCAAAAAAATAAAAATAAAAATAAAAATAAAAACCCTGGAAAAATTCACTACCACGTCAATATGTGGGTTCTGGATTCCTTAGCTGATCTGAATTTTTATTCCAATTTTCTGTTTGTTTTCTTTTAAGAGTCTGCAGTTTGCCTTTGTATGTAGTGGAAAAAGCACATACAATAATATGTATCTCATCTTCTTTGAACCAGAAGTCCATTAGGGTTATATTTCCACACTCCTAAAATTTAGTCTATCATCATTTTCAGTCTTTACTGGATCTGAGAAATAACATGATTGAGTCATTTCATTTTACATGCATGAAGCACAGAAGTTAAATGTTTGGCCAGCTAATTACAACTATAATACCAATGCTATTAACATTCAGAACTCTTTCTCCTATCTTATGGTGCCTCTAGTGTCTTAGAAGTTTGACAAATCATTAGTGTATATTGAAATTTGAATAAGTTTATGGTTGTACAATGTCTAAATGGAGCCTTTCTAAGGAAGAAAATTTAATGATTAGAATTTCTTGATTAGTATATACAGTCATAATTGTGATGGGAGAACATACATATTTTTGTCCAAAAATGAATTTAAAATCAGAAAAATAATTTCTTTTTTAATTCTCTTCTTAACCTACAATGAAAAAATATTATGAGTTAATATAATAAAATCCATAAAATCAAAGGCCATACTGGGAAATATTTAAAGTTCCTAGGCTTGTATATATTTTTTTTTGTCTTGGACAAGTGCCAAAAGAGTAATGTTTGCCATTTTGAAGTCATCTTTGCTATTAAATTATAAATTTGAAAGTCCTTTTAAATGTCAATCTTTTTGTTAAAAAAATTAATTTGGGCACTCTATATCGTTCTCCTTGACCCCAGAGATTTTCAAATACCTTTCATTAAGTAGAATCCAGGCAAACGCTCTCTACTTCATCCCAGCTACAGCTAAAGCCAGCTGTTCTTCAAGCATCGTTTTTATTAACTTATTTAGGCATTGGGGCATATCTTGTTACCCAATTTTCCATTCTTGTCCTATGCAGCTGTAGCTGATACTTTACATAACAGCCTTTACATATCAACCTTCTCCCTCATTTTTTTCTTGGTTTTTTACACTTCTCCTTTTAAGTAAGTTAATTACGTGTGTGTGCATGCAAAAGTCCTTTCTTTCTGGTAAACATATTGCTTGAAAGCTTCAGGAATGTGCTGTTGAATGTAGGAGATTATAAACTCCATGGAAAATGTTTGCTAATGGTATAATAGAATGGTATATCCTGAAATATAGAATTAATAAATTTTAAAGACAGGACTTTATTCTTAAAATGTTGCACTAATTTGGACTTAATTTAAAAATAATACAATGTAAATATAAGAAAAAGATTTAAACAGATAGGTGCTACAAATTACTGTTAATCATAATTTAGCAAATTTCAAATATTAGTTTTGTCCCATAAAAATACAACCTATGGGAGAAAGTTGTTTTAAAATATAAGACATGCATAAATAGCAGTTACTCTAAGATTAAATGCCTTTTAGTTTCAAATAAATGAAAAGAAATATTTCATAGTATATTATTGTAATTTGAAATTTAACCTTACTTGCTTCATCTTGAAACATCATGCATTTTTTTCTGGGCCTGGATAACTGATACAGAGGACTTATATGGAAAATTACTACCCCCAATGAATTATGATATTAGAAAAAAATTATTTCTTATGAATCAGAATAATTAAATCTATACTATTACAAGACAATTAGAACTAGTAGCTCAATCCTGCAAAAATTGTTGCTGGTCACAGTAATCTTACTTTAAACCAGATTTTTATTTAAAATGAAGATCTGCTTTTGTATGTTTTAAAACATATTCAAATTCTGATAGAGTAGATGTCATTCCTACATTAGTGACTTTTGTTAAATATAAGAGGACCAACATTTTAAAAATTCACACTTAAAATTTAAAATTAACTTTGTATTTAGGATGCTAGGATGTAAATGTTTAATGAATAAAACATGCTTTTGAAAAGCTAGGTAGGATGGTATTTTCAGAACTGTCTTTAGGAACTTTACTTGCAATTTGAACAGATTAGCATATGATAGTAGAAAGTTGTTGACATAGTTGGGCTAATCTTACACTTCCTTTTGAGTATATACATATGAGAAATACAGTAGATACTGTAGAATTCATTATTGTGTTTTCCATTAGAAGTCTAGATTTGCAAAATATTCAGAAATTCAGAAAGTATCATCTTTAGTACTTTTCACTTTTATATACATGTAGAAGTTTGACTTCTTTTATGTATTTCAGTGTTTTATGACAATATTTTTGACTTTACATTGCTAGTTTAGGGAAATTTATATTTTGAAATATATAGAACTTATGTGTAAAACCTCATTGAACTTTGAAATATACGCATAATGACATACTTACCATCTAATCATTATACAGACAATTTCTGTCCCCCATAGAACGTTGTGTCTGTCATACACCCATTTCTCAAGGCAACTAGTGTTTTTGGATCTAGTCAACAGAGATTATTTTCAGTTCTTTTTAGGCTTTATAGACTCTTATTTCATGGCTGTTTCTTTTAACAAAATTGTGAAGATCATGCAGCCATAGTGACAGTAATTTTTTCTTCCTACATTGTTGAATCATTTCTTATCATTTAATATTCCATTATTTCTGTGTCACTTTTCTTTTGGTGCACACATGGATTGCTCCAATTGTGTCAACATTGTCGCTTGAATTATGTTTAAAAATAATGTAGGTATCTTGTACAAATGTTTTTGCATGTGTGATCTCTGGGTCATAGGCTACATCTGTGTTTAGCTTCCTAAGAAAACTGAGAATTTTCTAAAGCAGTTGTACTTTTATTAATATAATACATATTATTTTAGTTAGAATTTGTTACCATTCTTTTTAATTGTAGTCATTCTATTTGGTCTAAAGCATTATTTATATTTTATAAGTTTAATTTGCATTTTCATGTTTTGTGATGTTGAATATTTTCATAAAATTTTTAGACATTCATATACGGGCAACCCTTGCTATAAAAGGTAGTGGGAGATCACACAAAAGAGATGAAAATGCAAAACCATCTTGGAAATATTATAATTACTCTGTGATCTTCTAATTTTTGTGATATTAAACATTACTCTCTGTTGCAAATGTATAGACAAATAAAACCAGTATTCAGTATACTGTAATTTAAAACATTAGAGACAGAAAGAATTAGTTTTTTTTCTTTGTAAAAAAATTCGTGTTTTATTTTCTTTGTCTCATTGTTTAGCTTATGATGTGAAAGAGCATGTTTTCTGTGTCCCGGTGAAATCTTACACTCCTTTCAAAGTTAGGATTTGCTTCCAGCATTTTGTTCTTTGTACTTTCAATATTATAAAATATCTCTAGGAATTTTATAGATGTGAAATTTTTGCTGGTATTTCTTTCTTGGGGGCATCATCTTTCATCTTTTTATCACAATCATTTTTTTTTCTTTTATATATACAAATGTATCTTCACTAAGTGTTTCTGGCTCCCTCTCTGAAATCTCTTAATTAGCAGCAGTGTTTACATAGTCACCATCAGGCACTTTAACTAAAACTCTACGTACATTTGCTTCATATTTACTTCCAGCATTCCTACCATAGTTGTTTGGCTGCCATCTTTGTTGTTTATCACAGAGAGAGAAGGAGACAGAATAATTTTGCGTTTTTCTGCCTATGCATGAAGTGAAATCAAGTGCCCAATGGTCCCTCAGTAAGAGACTTTGAAAGAAAAAAAAATAGTGACTGATTTTGCTGTGTGTTTGTTGTTTTATGTGGTAATTTATGAATTAAAAGGCTGGTAAAAGAGTCTCATTTTATAAAGTTATTCATAGTTCATATTCCATTGTACCAAGTTTGACCCCTGTTTTGGGCACGCAGGTGGTATTTAAATAAGTCATGACAACAGAAGTTCTGAACTTATATTGTAACGTGCAAAGTGGAGACACTTGTTTCTATTGGAAATGTTTCTATGCTTCTACTCCAGGATTTAGCACTTTTTTATACCGTTGAGTTATAGGCATTGATGTATTTTAGGTACAAGTCCTTTGTTTTAGTCAGCAGCTTTTTGCAGTGACAAATAGCTGAGATAAACAACTTAAAGGAAGAAGGGTTTATTTTTGCTCACACTTTCAGCCCGTGGTTGCTTAGTTTCATTGCCACAGGGTCTTTGTTGAGGTAGTACGATATCACGATATCATTGCCGGCAGCGCCTGCCACAACCAAGCTGCTGGCATCATGGTATCTAGGAAGCGACGAGGAAGGAAGGAGCTGTCCTAGTAACTCTTTTTTTCCCACATTTTATTGATATGTATACGTGCAAAATTCAAGGTTTACAATGAGGTTGGGCATTTTGTGCACATTCATATCTTGTCAAGGTGACAAGGGCTTTCCCACTCTCCTTTTGTCCCTCCCCCTACCCAACCCTCCCTCCCTCCTCCCTACCCTACCCGCCTCTTTCACTTTGTCTTTCGTTTTAAGTTCCAAAGGAGTTGTGCCTAGTAACTCTTTTAAGGACACATCCCCAATGACCCAACTTCCTTTCTAGTAAGCTCTACATTCTAAAGATTTCACCATCTTTCCTCAGGCAAGTGGCCTGGCCTTTAGCTTGTAAGTTCTTAGGTGACCTTTAAGATCCTAATCATAACATCTTCTATTAGATGTATACGTAACAATACTGCCTAGCCACTATTTGGATTTCTGTTTCCTTAATGGTAGCTGTAAATGAGAAAATGAATAATATTGATGAAATCCAAACTAACTGATTTAAATTTCATGTTATTACATATGTGTCTTCTCTAGGAAATCATTTTCTACTTCCAAATCACGAAGATGATTATGTTGGATTTTAATTTTTAAAAATTGTATGGTTTCAGTTTGCATTTGTTTTTCTATGATTCATCTTAAATTGTAGAAGTATCTTTGTGTAAGATGAGAGGTGATTCAAGGTTCCTTTAACATATATTTATCAGACTTTTCTAGAATCTTTTGTTGAATAACTTTCCTTTCCCCTTTTAAAAAGATTATGAAAACTTTGGCAAATGTCACTTAACTTTATTCCTTGATTCTACTTTAGGGTATATTCCCTTTCAGTCATTTATTTTTTATCTGTATGATAACAACCACATTGCATTGATTACTATGGCTTTAAAAAGGTATAGAAATCAAAAGTATACATATTACAAATGATAAATTTGTATGTATTAAAATGTTTGGTTATTTTTGTTCCTTTGAATTTCCTTATAAATTTTGTTTTTTTTTAATAATGTTGTAATTTAAGGTAATATGTGGCTTCTGCCCCCGACCGCAACTTTTTTTTTTAAACAAGGACATTGGACTCAGGGTCTGAGCACTAAGCTGCATCTCCAGACCATGCTTCATGTATTACATCGAGACAGGGCTCACTCACTGGCTAAGTTACCCATGCTAGGCTCCATCTTCCTATCCTCTTGCTCACCCTCCCGTCCTGAGTGGTGAGGTTACAGGTATGCAGTTCTGCATCCAGCTAGGTAGAATTTTCATCGGTATTGCGTAGAAGGTATGTGGACCTCTTAGCTATGTAGAGTTACCAGTGAATGAGTTCATCGTTCAGGTCTCTAGTAGTATATCATAATAATATATTTCATTAGAAGGAATTTTCATAGCATTTGTTAAAGTTATTTGTATTTAATATTTTGTATCGGACACAAAATTGTTTCAATTTTAATTTTAAACTTGATACAGAATATGAAAATATAACTGAATTTTGTGTTGACACTGCATTCTATGCTTTTAATAGCTTCGTTTCAGTTGCAGAAGAATTTAGAAGACTTCCTTAAAATTTTTCTATATTAAAATCATTTTTTCTATACTAAGGTTATTTTGTACCTCTTTCTTAACTTCATGACTTTTATTTCCTTTCTTTGTTGTACTATCTAGATTATCTGGTAAGATATTAAATAGGAGTGGCAAAAGTTGATGCTCTTTCAATGTTCCTAGCCTTAGGGGAGGCATTAATTCTTCACTGTCTTGTATAATGTTTTACAGACTTTCCCTCGATACCATTTATGAATCACTGTTAATCAAGCTGTTTGTAGCTTACTATCAGTATCTATGGTTTTAAAAAGTTGAGTTTTCTCACTTGTCTTTCTGGACTTATTGAGGTAGCTTTTCTTTTCTTTTATTCTTTCGCTATGATAACTTATATGACTTATTCTTGAATGTTACATGAAATTTATATTTTAGAATAGACCATCATTGGTCACATGCATTATTTATTAATTGTGGCTGGATTTAATTTGCATATAGATGTATCTGTGTTCACAGTACTTATTTATCTGTACTTCCTTTTTACTATAAAATTTCACAGATATTAATTTTTATTGGGGTGTATAAAAGTAATTGAGAAGTAGTCCTTCTTTTGTTTCAGAGTTACTTTCGTTATTACTTTATCTTAAGCTTTTTGGTTAAATCACCCCATGAAAACCATCCAAAACTGGAGTTTCCTATTGTGTCAGATTCTTCCATTGCTTTGACTTTAGCTACGAAAGTGGTCATATTTTTATATCATTTTGTGTTATGTAGTATTTTCAAGATACTTAACTATTCTGTTATATGTAAAATGCCAAATTAACTGACTTAAGAATTTTTGGTATCAGAGATACTACTTCTTTCATTATAATATGGACTGCTTCCTCTTTTTTCCTCTTCAGATATCTTGTTAAGTATTTATGAACTTCACTAATTTTTCCAAATTTTAAATCAGTGTTTTCTGTATTCTATTTTCTATTTTATTTATTTCTGATTATTCCAAATAGTTTAGATTTCATTTTAAAGTGAAAATATAGACCATAATTTCTTATTTTCAGGTATGATCGTTTAAAGTTTCAAATTTTTAAAAATGATGATACATCACAATTTTGATTTAATTTTAGATTATAGTCTTTTTGTCACTTTCCTTTGAGAAATATTTTATGGGCTATTATTCATCAAAATTATGCTAAATTTCAATCTATTATAAAGTTTTGAGAATATCTTTGTGTCAACAATTTTTAAAAAAATGTTTATTTCTGTTTCTTTCAGAGAACATTTTTAAAAATCTGTTTTTATATCTTATATGTTATTATTATTTTTGACGATTCTAAATTCATTTCTTATGCTGAAGGCATAGCTCAAGACCCTAGGTTTGACTCTCAGCACCACTTAAGTCAAGAGTATTGGTCACACTGCAATCCCATCACTTAGAAGTCTGAGGCAGGATTGCTGTGAGTTCAAGGATACCCTGGGCTACATAGTGAATTCAAGACCAGCGTGAACTGCAGAGTGAGATCTTATCTCAAAAAAAAGAAAAGAAAAGTCAATGCATGTTTCTTTGTTTTCAGGCAGCCTGACAATAATACAGCCAGTATGATTTTTTTCTTGCATCTTGGTTAATTAATATTTTGTATCTACAAATTAGTTTTTTTTTCACAAATTTGATTTCTTTCAAATATTTTTTGCTTTCTTTCTGTTTCATCCTATATGATCTCTAGTTACATGGATTTTTATAAAATAATTTTCTGGCCATCTTTTTGCAGTGGTATTGCATTTGTCATTGGGACCTGGTGTCTACGTTCATTACATTCACTTCCTATTTTATTCCTTGAGCTCCCTTCCCTTCCACGCCAATATCACCTTTTCATTTCCATAAAGGCTCCCTCCTTGTTGGTTTTCAATTCTTTTCATTTTGCTCCTTGAATTATTTATATTTGGATTTATCTTTTTGATATCCCCTAAACAACTATTTTATTTGTTCTTCAAATTGAGAAATTTTATCAGTCTATCTTCAAATTCACTGACTGTATTATGTCTTTTTTTTTTTTTTTTTAGACACAGGGTCTTGCCCTGTGCATTTTGCCATTTTTATTTATTTATCCAGTGGATTTTTTAACTTACATTATTGTAATTATAATTTCTGTATTTTCACTTAGTTCTTACAAATGCTTTTACAAGTTTAATTTTAAGTTAGTCTGTGACTCTGATTTTTCTTCATAATTTTGACACAGATTCTAATTACTCCATGGATTTTTGTGTGTAAAGGCCTTAGTGACCATCTGGTAATGGATACACAAAGCAGGATTTCACACTGCAATGGTATACATGACCTTAAATTGATTCTTAAATATTTTGTCCTTAGACATATTTTCATAACCAGAGATTATGTTTTATCATGTGCCTTCACCAGTTTCATTCACCAGTTTCACACTATCCTTTTATTTTTTTCTCTTCTGTTATTTATTTTTCTTTTCTTCTCTCTTCTTTCAGTCTCTGTTTCTGTCTCTCTCCCCTGGCTTGGTATTCCTTTTTTCTCTTTCTCCCTTTCTAGGGATCTCTGAAAAATTCAAATATTAGCACATCCACAATTTTGCATAATTTAATCAATAAATGTTATTGTCTGACTATAGTACTGTTCATCCTTTTATACATTTGTACATACATTGTTTGCTTATTTACTTACTCATTAAGGAAAGATTTTCTAAGTGTTAACATGTGCTAGACAATACCTACCCGTGTTTTTCTCTGATTCTTTTTATTATACTTACTACCTATCAATTATTTGATTAGAGACTCAGTTCTTTAACATCTCCTGTTCCAGTAGAATAAGTTCTTTCGATAAGCGTTCATTCACTAACATGATTTTCATTGCTAATATCTTCAGATATAATCCAAACTGGTTTTACTTGGCTTCTTTGCTAACATGTTCTTTTCCTTCCGAGATAATTCTATTTATTTTTCTCTATCAAAAAGACATGAAGCTAACAAACATTTTATGTACATGACTGTCCTCTAATAAATACTCCCAAGTCAGTATGCATTTTAAATTTCTTCCACAATTTCAATAATTCAATTTGGTCTTCAAATTTTAAAGAGTAGTCTTGCTTGGATAGGTAATTCGGTTATCTAATTACTGCCATAAGAATTATTTTATATACACTAAATTTTTAAAAAATTGTCAAATTTTGTGGATATTATTATGCTACAACTTGATAATAGAGCTGCTTAAACTCATAATTTGATAAGTCAACTGATTTTTGCCTACAAATAGATTATCTATTATCAATTTTTTCTTATAGTGTTATCAAAAAATTTTAAAAAGTGACCTTTCCTAGAAGTCTTCTTGAAGTATTTTAATTAAGTTATATGCCCTATGTGTTTAGTCACTTTCTTGCCCCTGGGACACAGTATTCGATACCCAGAGCTTGAGGGAAGAAAGGTTTAATTTACCTCACTGTTAAGAGCTTTCTTTCAGTTCATGTATGGAGAGCAGACAGTGGCAGAAGGGCATGATACAATGTTGGAGCACAGCTGCTCGGAGCAGCAACAGGACCACAGAGTGACTGGGGAGGAAGCCAGGGCTAGAACTTGTCCTCTAAGGCCACACCTCAGTGATCTGTCTCTCCTGACCACCTTTACCTCTCAACATCAAGAGAAAGCAGTACACTGATCCACATGGTTCATTTAACTCCCACAACCCATTCATCTTCCAAATACATGAGGCTTTTGAGGAACATTCTAGTTTCAAACCTTATCAAACAATGATACTTAAGTCCATGATTTAGGAGCTAAAATTGCTAAGGTTAAACTCCATAGAATTTTGGAAACCTGTCTATCTATTTTTATATGTATTGTGTAACAGATGCTTGAACATTGTTCAGTAAATCTTAGTTCCATTTATGAATACTTTCTCAATACTCTTTCATACAAGTGGAATACAATTCTATTTAACGTGGTTTAATCTGGCACACTAATGTGAGTATATCTGTGTGTATTTTCAACTCTTTAGTACTACCTCAAATCATGTCAGGATATCGTGCTTTTCTAAGTGCTGATTACTGATTACTCAAATAACTCTGAAATAAGCAGACTACCAAACAATAGTGTATCTCAATTATATAATTACAACCTCTGAAGAAATTGTTGGAAAATGTTTCAATCACCTACATAGAAATAATGTATAAGAACCAAGTTAAATATACTTAGTTTTTACTATGTTGAGGACATTGCTTTATTAGATTACATGATACCCTCTATATGTGATTTTTTTAAAGGAGATCTATATTTTGGATTTCAGTATCAGAGACTGTAGCAAATTTTTGTTCTTTTACCTTGCATTTATTTTCCACTGCAATTTGCAACATTGATTTTTCTCTTTGTATCATTTGTTATAAAACTCATAACCAAATTTATACTCTAGTTATGTGGTTAAATTTTGTTTACTAAACCTAATACCTGAGTTCATTCAATTTGTCTTATATCTTTTTTTCTTCTACCCCAATAAATGGTCATATTTAGCCAATGTTCATTTCTGTTTTCTTTCAGCCCCATTCATAATGATTCTTTATCATTTTAGTCTATATTGTACTGCAAATATACAATATCTGAGCAAAATTTTCTAATAATAACAATGAAGGTTCAGGCTTCCCTTAATCTAAACTTTGCCAATATTTTCTGTCAGTTTTTTTTTAATAGCTACAACAGCCATTTACATTCCTCTCTCAAATGTTCACTGCTATCTAATAACCCCATGCCCTGCTGCGTCTGTTTTTGTTTTTCCCTTAGACTAATTTCCCCCATCTGGAATACTTTCTACTCTTAGTATAGATTTTTTTGTCTTATAGATTCCCATACTCACCCAATTAAACATTTTCTTCAACACCTTTATAAATTGTCTCCTTCTATTGAGCTTTTTTTGTTGTCATCATTATCTTTCTGGTTGCTTCTATTAAATAAATAGAATCTATGTATGTATGTATGTATATATGTGTACATATGTATGTATGTATGTATATATGGTCTATGATAAATATATATATGAAAAGAAATATATAACCTAAGCCTTGTAATCTAATCATTAAATTCAAGCTGAATATTTAGTAAGTGTAATCTATTAAACTCAAGTCAGCGCAAACTTTGTGTCCAGTACGCAGAAATTTCTTTGCACCTAACTTCTCAGGCATTTCAGCTATTATGTTTGCCATACTTTGCTAGTGTTAGCATATTGTGTTTTTGTTTATGCTTATATTTTATATCTGTATCTTGTAAAATGGTTCTTATAGATTAGTTAAAATTTTTAGTCTAAAATATTCTGAGCAAAGAAATATTATATTGATACTGTTGTATGTCTTATAAATATAATTTATGAATACAAAAATTTAGACATTTGGTTTGCTCAAGACTGCATATATCCACCCTTGAAGATAAGAAAATATTGAGTTTTAAATAAAGAACTGATGGTACTTGATTTTCTACATTAGTTCCTTAACAAAGGCAGTGAGAAGTAAGTGCAACCTATCATCAGAATCCTTCCATTAGAGGTTGGCAACTTACAATAACTAATGTTCAGAAATTAGTAGAATAATTACATTTTATCCAAATTTTCATAGACTAAGTAGAATCTGCTCAATATTTACTAAAACTGGCTGCTGTGGCTATAAAAAATCTAAATCTGTAGCAAATTTTTACTTGTAAGATTCTACTGATCATTGTTTCAACTGTGATGGAAATATTTTACCAATAAGAATAATTTATGAATAAAAATGTAATTTACGGAGTACCTTGGCAGTTAGTGTTGATCGCTTCATCACAGTTCAGTCATGTTTAGAAAATTTAAGCAAGCTGTGTGATTACTCCAGGAAGCACGGAATGATGTGTTCAAATTAATACCATCTGTGGATAGAAAAAGTTTGAGGATTTTAGTCATTCTTAAAGAATGGAAATCTGATTCTCCATGCTAAAATGAGAGTAATCCTTTTTGTATCTGTAATTCTATAGGGCAGTTGCCTTGAAATAGTCCAGTTCAACACACATTTCATCAAAAGAGAAGGTACTGGATATAAATGAGGGTTACTGCTGGTCACTTTGGGAGTACTTGTAAGATTGCCATATTTAAAAACAGAAGAAGTCTACGAGTTATACAACATACATGGCCTCAGACCGTGTTTATTTCTGGTTCATCTTTATAGAGACATTTAATAGAAAAGTGTAGGATAGATTTTGTACCACATGAAAGTCAAATGACTGCTCCCATGAATCATGGCTATTCACACAGTCTACCATACTTATTGGAGGCCCAGTATCCCATCTCTGTGCCTACAATATGGTCAGCAACTGAATTTATTGTTATGCTTCTCATAGACCAGTTAAAAAAAATGCCTTGACCTTTTTGTCTTGGAAGACTTGTTTGGGTAGTATGAACTGATAATAATTTGGTAAAAACTTTTAGTCTGTCTGAAAACTTGTCATTAATATCTTTTCTAATATTTAACATTGAAGAGAAATTAAACGTGGAGCCATAGACATCTAGTCATCCTACAGATGAGATTAGAAAGGGCTACTTCCTCTAACTCCTCCAGTCCACTGGATAGTGAGTGCGTACTTTCGACCTTTCATCTATAGTGGTTTAGTAAATCTTAGAGAAAGGAGATTGAAACTTGAAGGACTTGGATAGACACAAAAGCAAGTCTGGGCTATATTCTATTGTTCCTGTGAAGAAAATGAATTATATAATGTTTTCATAAAAACAAAAGCTCAATGTAAAATCTCACATAACCCCCAAACTTTAAGAAAAAGAGTCTGGAAGATTTAGCATAGTATGACTCGCGTTTATCTCATTGTGGACTCACCAGCCTCCCTAAGTGTTTTCAAGGTGCTGTGCTCTCCTCTTACGCTGGATCTTAACACATCCCTTTTTTTTTTTTAAATCTGGGAAGCTACTTTTTATTCTTAATGTCTCCAACTAAAATTTTTCTTCAAGACAAATGTTTTTTCCTGATCACATAGCCACATAGCCACATAAGATCTCCTGTTATTTTCATTTGCTCATATATTTAAAAGGTATTTATTAGATGAATGTTCATGTTAAGTATTCATCTAGGTTCTAGGAGATACAATCCAATACAGATAAACATACATATTGTGGACTGATTATTCAATATTTTCATTGATAGAAATGCATAGGCAAAACTTTAGATTTTATATGCGATATTGGAATGTAGAGGAAAATATTGGAATCCATTTTTTGCCTTAAATATCTTAGTCAATCTTCTCGAACTAACAAAAAATACTCTGCTTTTAAGGAATTGTAAGGTTAGATGTCCTGAACATATCTCCATTTTAAGGTAAACCCTTGGATTCCTATTATAAAATCAATATTTCTTACCATTAATATCTGGACTAGTATTTGGACAAAGAACTGGAAGAAGCTCTGTGTCCCAGGCCTGAGAATCATGGGGGAACTCTGTAAAGAGACCAGTTTATTAAGGAACATCTAAACTCTTTGTTCAAGTACTAATAGCATATGATTTTTGTCGTGCATTTGTCTGTTATTTTCAACTAAGCCACCAAGATAGATATTTTTAGAAATGGTTCTTTCCTATTGTCGCTGCTTATTTTGTTTTTCATTCCTGGAAAAAACAAGTGGTCTACGAAAATTCTTCTTTTCTGATGTACAATTAGCAGGCTGTGCCTTTCTAAATATCACATTCTGGCACTTTTGATAGTGCTCAATTGCTTCACAAGCTATCTATCAGCCCCTTTGACATTATAGGTCTCCAAACTATTGCACAGTCTTTTAGTTTCTTATCGCAACAAGAATTATAAACTGAAGTCAAACTTGATTCAGCTGACATCAACCTTTTCCAGGGTTTCCATCTTTGTTGTGAATATTTGTAATACAAAATAATAATTTTAGTTTTGTCAAATTAGTACATGTGTGGCGTATCTTAATCATTTTGATCTTCTTCCATCCCAGACCTCTGTTTTCCCTTTCTTTGTATCTTGTTCCCTGTCACTAAAAGTCTGTCTCATATCTTACCATTTTTTCTTTATTTTGCTCTTCAAATTATACTTTGTGTTTCTTATGTGAGAGAATTGATTTGGCATTTAACCTTCTGTGCCTGAGTTAGTTCACTCAAAACTGTTATCCAAAAATCCACGCATTTTCCCACAAATGACTCAAATTATTTTTCTCCATGCTGAGTGATACCCATCTCATTTTTCATAATGAGTGAAATCTTATCTCTTATGCCATCTATTTCACTTTAAATTCCAGAATCATCAAGTTTAATTACACATTTTCAGGTTAGTGTTTGAAAAATATATAATCATGGTCAAGTGACATGAGCCAAAGTCTAGTGACCATGGGATTTGACTAAATTATGGAATTTACACTTTTTAGCCAATTCTTAAATCTGCTTCTTCTATTAATATAATTTTTTCCACAAAATAATATTTTTATTTACCTTTCTCCATGATATGTAACAATAAAACAATATAAGTAGGTTTTGTTTGTGCTCTTACATTTAAGGTAATGCCCAATTACATACAGAAAGATTTGATAATGGATATTATTTGAAAACAGAGTAATTGAAGCTGATCCTACAATGGTGACTCCATGAAAGATAATAATTGCTTTTTATTAATTTAGAACTTCTTGTCTATTTTTGGACAAATATGTAAGTAAGATCTGTAGATAATTAAATAAAAAAATTTTGAAGGGAAATTATAATTGTTAACTTAGACTTTGCTCTTCAGAACTATAGAATCAAACATGTATCTACCAATTGGCACCATTCGGGGTATCTAGGATGCATTTCAAAGTTAATATTCTCAAAGTAAGTGCTAGATCTTTTTCCTTAGCACTTGCTCCTTCCATAATCATTTCCTGCCGGTTGTTAGTGGCTCCATCCTTCCGGTTGTTAGTGGCTCCATCCTTCTGTTTGCCCAGTGCAGAGGCCTTAGAACGTCGTCCTCTCCTGCCTCACATGGCACACAGCAGCAGATCCTGTATGCTCTCATTCAGGTCGTATCTAGACGCTGAATGCTTTGCTTCTGCTACTACCATCCTAGTCCAAGCCAACCCAATCTCTTGCATTGTCCTTGCGATGTCCACGAATCAGTTTCCTTGTTACCATCCTCATCCTTTTCTCCCTTCAGTCTCTTCTCGACTCAGCAGCTAGAGTTCTTCTGTGAAAAGAAGATATGTTTGTGGGTCATCACTCCTTGCCCAAGTGAATGGTATAGGACAGTCTGGCCTCCAGTGTTTCTCTCAGCCCTCAGCCTCCACTAGTTGGATCGAAAATTTACACGAGTTATATATCAGCTCGCTTCTGTTTATACCTGAAATATAGCAAGCAAGATTGCACTGTAGAGCCTTTGATCAGATTTTTTTTTCTGCTGTGAATCTTTTTTCCTGAAATAATCACATGGCTGTCTCTCCATCTTCATCACAATATAGTGTTTTCTAATCAGTGAGAAATTCTCCAAACACCTAACTACTAAATGTTATTTTCCCTGGAAGCTTCTCTCCTCATTCCTTACTCAAAATATCTTCACAATACTGATCATCATCTAAAATTCTACATGCAATTCCTATTTTTATTGTTTGTAATTCTTACAAATGTAAATCTCAGGCGATTTGGGATTTTTGCCTGCCTTTGTTCATTGTGAGTTTTTATTGTATGTTAAGTCCTCGTCATTAGACTTACAGCCTGACACATAGTTTGCAGATAATAGAGAGTCCTATAGGCAAATGAGTGCCCAGTTAGAGGTGGCAGACAATAGGAAGAAGCACAAATAATCTTTCAAAGTTATTCTGTCCTCAGCACACCTCTCAGAAATTTGACAATCAGAACAAAAGTTCATGTGGTTGTAGGTGATACACTAGCACCTCCGTCTGTACAGGAACAGAAGTATGCTGGATGATGATCTAGACAGAGTTTGATTAATTCTGAAAATGCACGAGGTGAAATAGAAATCAACTAATTATGTAAATTATTTAATTTTAGTAATTTTTAAAACTTGTTTCGTACTCAACATGTTATGTTTATATCCATATAAACAGTTAGACATGAAAATTTCTTTTGGAGAGTGTAATACTAAAAATTCAGACCAGGACTAGGAAAGATATTAGGATAATAAGTTCATTAAATGTAGTTTTGTACTCGTAAAATATTTCCTTACATATGAATCCAAGATATGTTTATGTAAGCCATATGTAAATGAATTTAGGAGCAAAATTAGGATGTAAAAAATCACAATGGCTTTGGCCTCTAACAATTTAAAAAGGTTATCTCTAAAGCATTACTCTGAGGTTCTACTCACTAGAGGGGAAGTTATTATGCTAAGGGCTACAGTAATTTCACTGATTTCTACTGGTTATATCACACTAGAATATTTTAAAATCTCACTTTTTCCTTCTGTTTACAAAGTGGTAATTCTAATTCTTTTTCATTTTACCCTCTAATTTTCAGTTCCCAGTGTCCCCACAAATGTTGTCCTTTCTAACATTCAGTCAACTAGTGCAACACTGACATGGATAAAGCCTGATGTTATCCTTGGCTACTTCCAAAATTACAAGATAACCACTCAACTTCGTGCTCAAAAATGCAGAGAATGGGAGGCTGAAGACTGTGTCGAGTACCAAAAAATTCAGTACCTCTATGAACCTGATCTAACAGAAGAAACAGTTTCTGAGCTAAAGAAATTTAGATGGTATAGATTTCAGGTGGCCGCCAGTACCAACGCCGGCTATGGAAATGCATCCAGCTGGGTTTCAGTACGGACTCTGCCTGGCCGTAAGTATCATCCTGACACACACATACTGAATTTTATGTATTCTATATCTGCACATATTCTAGTTTTCACTAAATCCAATTGTATGTGTTTAGATTTTAAAAAGTACTATACGAATTTATACATTTATTTTTAGTCTGATTGAAATTCAATGGATAATTCAGTTTCATTATTATTAATTTTGCCACTAGAGTTCTGCTAGGACCCAGGATCCCCTACTGCAACACAGCATGTAGAGGGCACCCCTGTAGTCTACCTTTAGGCCATACTAATTACAGTACAATGCCCTCCATCAGTGCCTACATTTTCTCGTCATATTTGAAAACTCTACTGCTTCTAAGTGGACATCTTTAGCCTTTTAATGACCTTAGGCATACATGCATGCACACACACGTGCACATTCACGGAAATACCTGCACATGCACACACATGCACACGCATTCATATGCATAAGTATTCTATAAGAAGTATTTCAATTTATGTTTTGGTTTCAATAAAATTCTGAGGCCAATGAGTGCCTAGTTAGAGGTGGCAGACAATAGGAAGAAGCACAAATAATCTTTCAAAGTTATTCTGTCCTCAGCACACCTCTCAGAAATTTGGCAATCAGAACAAAAGTTCTTTAACTAATTTTCCATAGAATCATTCAAAATATGGATAAAAGTTCATCTTGAAACTTGAGTTTTATGTTTTAGAGTAAACGCCATAATTAAGTAAAAACATTTCTGTGCCTCATCCTGAAACATCTGTATAGAGTGCTAATCTATACAGAATTCTAATAGTTTCATACAATGTAAATAAACTGCATGTCGATTCCTGCAAGCTGGAACTCTGATCAACAGCTGCATTTTCTGAAATGCAATTTCTACCTCAGTCCTCCTCCACAGCAAATTTGAGGTCCGTCTGGTCACAAAACCCAACACCAGTTTACATAAATCCTTCAAATATAACACTGACATAAACATTCTCCTTTCTGACCAAGGTTGTTACTCAGTGATTTCTTTCAAAGTCAAATCACTTTTTCTTAAACGGCTTTTGGTAACTACTAGTGAAGAAGTTCTTTTTCTCTCTCTCTTTCTCATTTTCTCTCTTTCTTAGGTTTTTCAGTGACAAGTGTATACATGATGGTAGGCCTTTACACATAGTGAAATAAATTAGGTCTAGAATTTTTTCTAAAACAAGTTGTATCTCTTGCCAAAATTTCCCAGAGTGCGTGACATCTGGCTTGCAACAGTAGATGCTCACTAAAAGTTTGTTGGTGTAGAATCCTGACAACACAGCCTCCAGCACACTGTTCAATCAGCTTCTCCTGTTTTGCAACTTTATTTGGCTTCTGTAAGATTTGCACTTCTGTTTTTATTCTCTTTGATCTTCCTACTAGTGCTTCTTTAGTCCTCTTTGATGATTTGTCCTCATATTATATTGTTTCTTCCTTAAATTTGAAACATTAGGGTGGCCAGATACTTGGCCTTTCATCTCTACCTACTAGCATACAGTGTGTAGAAGATCTCACCTTAAATGTTCTTCTGTCCTATGGATTTAAACTCTCAAATCCCTGTCTCCAGTCCTGAAAACTCCTTAGAGCTACAGATCAGCAGCTGTACCTGAAGTAAACCTCTCAAAATTATCATCTCAACACCAACCCTCTTTACCTTCTAATATACCATTATTAACTTTTTTGTAAAAAACTAAAAGTGCAGGTAATATTCCTTTCTCTTATTTAAAAATGACTCATCAAATGCACCATCTAAGCTGGCCCTTCGTTGCCCTGTATCTTGCCTTTGTTTTGGCTACCCTGCACTAGCCTGTCTGGATTCTTCATCTGTCACATTGATATTTTTTAGACCTAAAATGTATGATAACACCTTCATGCTTAAAGATGTAGCATAACTTTCCATGACTCTTAAACAAAATTCAACCTTTTAAAGTGATTAATAAACCACAACATGACCTAGCTCTTACGTTACACTTTAATTTCATTTATAATCAGTTTCTTCCATGCCATTACCTTTCGTTCACACTAGATCTTTACTTCTACTTGAATACAGTAAAGTCCTAGAACTTAAACTTTGTACTTCCTGTAGCTTCTGTCTGATTTCCTCCTACATCTTTCTTCACTTGAGCAAAGGGCTATCTCTGTATGGATTTCTCCCTAAACGCTCTACTCTCAGGAAAAATGTCAGTCTAAAATAGCCACACATTAACTTCCTCTGTCATCATCTTCCTGTAATGATCACTTTTAAATAGATATTTTCTGAATGAGTGAAACTGGATTGAATAAGATACTGTAGGTAAGGGAAAAGATAATTGATTTCCATTGTGGGCTGTGGTGGGTGATGATGCAATAATGAAGAAAAAGAATTATGGAAAAAATCAAATTCAGTTTGGGGTTAACTATTAAGTATGGTTATTTTGAAACTACCTATTTGAGAAGAAATAGCCATCTGAATCTAAATAAAAACTGAGAAAATTAGGTACTTAATGATTAGAATATGGCTCATCCTAAGGGTTTCATTGATTCAACTGATAGACTGGGTCAAATCTCAAAAGCAGATTAATAGAAAACAGAAACATTGATTGAATGAATAAAATTTAACACCTCAGGAAGTGATCTGAAAGAGATACCATACTGAAAGAAATTGGCTGATGTACGATAATTGGGATGATGGAAATTATGACAACTTAGAAGGGAAAGCTCTGTCTATCCAATGGGGCAGCCACCATTTACCTTGGATAGATCATTTCTGTCCTATAAACAACCATGAATTTCCAGAGAAACAGGATGCTTAGATGTTTTATATGAAAAAACTAAACTTTTTGCTTGTGATTAATTTTTTTTAATATAAAAGTGTATATTTAGCCCAAACATGTCAGATTTGGGATGTGAGCAATTCATTTATAACTTCAGTTAAAATAGACCTTTGCAGAAGTATCTTTGACCATGATGGTTCCATTCTGTTTCTATGAGCCCCCCGTTGGGGGAGAACCCACTTCTACCTACAACATTGTGCTAAATTTTTTTTAGCATTTCTTTTCTTGCAAGCACACCTAACAATATTAAGATTCTTAATTAGCACAAAATCACATGTTCCATGATCAATTCAGAAGATAACAAAGAAATGTTAAAAGGTAGCATTTTAAATAACCTCATATTTTTATATCTTTCCACTTGAATATCACTCAATTCACCCAATTTCCTCTGCAGCCCGCCCAATTTTAATACATATGACCAGGTTTCATTCAGTTCATGGAACACAGAGAAACATCAAATTCAGTTTAGAATTAGTTAACAAACATGATTATTTTGAAATATTTGGTGTTGAGAAGAAATAGCTATTCGAATGTATGAAACAGAAAGAAATTTGTGTTTAACAGTTATAACTGGGGGTTTAGTTGTTTGAAAGTTGAATTTCTGCCACTGCGATTTGGAGAGAAAAGTGAGGGAAGATTAGATAGTTAAATAGGCTGACATAGATGTATGTATTTCAATGTTGTGTTAAAAAGCATGATTTCCTTAGAAGTTATAACTTTTCAAAGTCATACGTGGGTGAAGAATAAACTATCTTAATGATCTACACAATGACAGTAGGTTAGCCAATAGTCTTTTAGGAACAAAGGAATTTATTTTTATTCACTGGAGGAGGGGACATTTGTCTAGTAAATTTTTTTAATTGCTGATTTAAAAAAAAACTATTCAGTATAAGAAATATTTCACTCATCATCAATGAAGCCAAGGAGAGATAATCTGAAATATAAAAATACATAATACATATAGTAAAATATCATATAGAGTAAAAATTAAAGTAAAATATTCACATAACAAAAATCTTCAAGAATAGTAGTTTTTAATAGTCAAAATGTTTAATATTGACTTTACATACTAAAAACAAAGAT
The DNA here is from genome assembly GCA_004027205.1 of Ctenodactylus gundi. Lineage (NCBI taxonomy): Eukaryota > Metazoa > Chordata > Mammalia > Rodentia > Ctenodactylidae > Ctenodactylus > Ctenodactylus gundi. The sequence continues at coordinate 860,770 of PVKB01000203.1, forward strand.
AAGAATATTTTACTAACCAAAAGTCATATAGATGTTGACTTTAGTAAATTTTATTACCTACCATTGACTCAATAAATAATGTGATATTCCATGATGTTTCTTAAAATAGTAACTATTTTTCTGTGTTAAAGAAAAGACTAAACAACAATGTAAAATCACTATGCCCAAATGGTGTGCATCTTATTTTAATGGCATCAAGTTGAGCCCAAGTTCTTACAAGAGAGCATCTTCTAGAAAACTTGAAGTCTGACAAAGTTGATGTTTGATTATTGTCTAAAATTAAATTGTTTGAAGCTTTCAGTATTCAAATAAAAGGCCACCCAGTATGGATTATAAATACTATAAAAGGTTATAAAATGGCTTGTAACATAATAAAATGTCTTATTGTACTAAATTTTTTAGAACTCATAAAATATAATAGAATTGAGGATCCAGGGAATAAAATCAGAATGCAAGCTAAGAAGGAAATCGGGTTACTCTGATTGTTAATCTATGGCAACAGAACAGGGGGAATAAAGGAGATGATACTGAGCCAATTCCAGCCAACATTGCTTTCTTTCATGTACTCTGATCTAGATAAGTGAAGCCAAATGGTCATTCTCCTTCTATCCCCTGTATAATAACCACAACTCTATTCCATGCTCTGTATACACAGCTCAAAGCCCAAGAATTACAAAAGGCAGAAATATTTAACTTGAAACATTAAAGTCGTGTTGATTAATTCACTCATCTCTTATTTGTCTAATGAGCCATATATTCTAAAGCAATTTGAGTTATGTGTGGAGGGAATGTAGAGTGGAAAGCTGGTAAATATCTGTGTGACATAAACGGGCATTGACAGTGCCGAGAGAATGTACAACTTTAAAGAACCGTGGGTGTGAAATTAGTATGGAATGAAGTGGGACTTTCATAATGTGTGTCTCCCGTAGACCACCATGACTGGAAGACAGCAAGAAAGGGAAATTCCTGGGGTAACACTTAGGTTGTGAAAACCACAGGACACCATACTCATGAGGAATTTTAACTACCCAAACATCTGTTAGGTTAAATAAATTCAACAAAACATGCCTCATCAAAGAAGTTGCTAAGGAATGCAACTTTATAATCTAGAAAGAAAAAAAGCCAAACAGAGCGCAGAATATATCTTGACATTATTTAAAATAAGCAACGCTTGATGCATTACTATGTTGATTATTTTTCTAGTTTATTTCAAAGTACATAATGAGCTAATAATGTGATCAACATTTTAGTAATAGATAAGATTTGTCTTTTATTTAAAGCAACAATCCTATAAATAATCGGATAGGACATTAGGTATAAATACAAAATATAATCGAAGACAGGCAGAAACCCACTTGGTGGCAGTGCGTTATTTAGAATGGGTTCTGTCTTGCTGTCGTTGGACAAAGTCAATTTATTCTAAATGTGGTACATATAATTATGTTAAATTAGTTAGGTAATGTTACCAGTCTTCTAATTAGCCACCTGAAACTTTAAAATGTAATTTAAGGCAGTTTCTTTCTCTTTTAGACCTTAAATTGAAGTTACTAGAATTGACGTTTAGGTCCCCACGGAGCATCTCACACTCCATACTACTACCACTGCTGTGGCATTGTCAGCGTTTTCTACCCATGTGTTCCCTGCTTCAGGATATTACACTGCTGTTCCTCTACTTGTCCAAGCTAGAATTTAGAAATTATTCCTAATTTCTTTTAGCTACTGTCATCTCTCACAATTCAGTAAAGAATTCTATTAAATAATTTTCTCTGGGGACGTGGGAATGCCAAAGTCCATTTATCCCAAATAAGGCACAACACACTAATCAATCTAATGATCGCGCCAAAGTCCAATTGGTGAATCAATGAGTTTATTCGAGTTACAAGATAAAACAGCAACATATGTCTTAGCTCTAGTCATTCTGACAGTAATGGTCTTCCCTGAGTTACTGAAGTTTTTTCCTATGTACAACTTCAAGGTAGCACAGAACCAGTGACATTTTCCTGGGTTCTTATGGAACATGATGATCTGCTGTATTAGAAATTTAGAAGACGAAAGGAGATGATAGAGGAATCCTATTTCCTAGCATATTCAGGATTGAAATAGAATGAAAAGTGTATCTGTCTGTAGAGTGTCTGTGGCCTGATGCATAAGCCAGCTCCCCAATTTCTTCAGCGTCTACTTCCCTAATATTCATAGAGTAGTGATTTAATCTTCCTTCCCATCCGTGCTACTAGGAGTTGTAACCAGTGATCTCTAATCTAAATGCAATGCCTTTGTTTTTTCAAATGACTTGCAGATATCAGAGAGCAGTGGTTCTTTAACTTGCACTGCAAGCATTAGACTCACCTGGAAGTCATGTTAATTGCTTTGCCTATCCCAAGGGTATGATTTGGTAAGTCTGGCTTAGGGTTTCTGAACTTATTTTTCTGTGATTTCCCCAGCAAAGCTGCTAGTCTGAAGACGCATTTTGAGAGCCACTGTTGTATGAATCTATGTTGTAAACAAGGCTCTAATTCTAGGAAAAGATGTGCTTTCTGGTTCTAAATCAAAAGTACTAATATTAGAATATTTTCATTCTTACATGCTTCAGCTAGCATAAAGAGGGAAGGTTTGTTTGTTTTTTTTTTTTGCATTTTTGCATTTCTTTCTTTCTTTCAACTTAAGTCAGTCTGAGAAGAATGAGATAACAATGACTCATTTAATGATCAAGTGAGATAGTCATACATTAGGCCTAATTCTGTAAACACCCATGAGTGGTTCTCAGTACTCAACACATAGTATAATCTGGCCAATTCTTTGCTTGCAGCATTTACCTTTAACAGTGCCATCTTGCTGTTGGGAAATTCAGCTGTGAAACAAAATTGAAGTCTTGTATAATGGTCAGAAATATGTCAAACACTAATTGTGGTATATTACACACTGGCCAGTGAAATCACTGTGCTCTAGGGAAACATCTAACGCTGAGAAAGGACAGCCAATTATTAAAGAGCCATAACTGTGGGAGAGGGATATGTTCTGAGATGCACTGGGTGTGCTGAACTAGATGAACCTAATTGGTGAGCTTTCTTGGGACCCTTGATGCTCTGAATTGTTTATGGCACAAGGAATCCACACAGCAGTTAGATTCCCTTTACTGTCTAGAGATGTCTAAAACTCAAAGCTAATTCTTCCAGGTGTGCTGTATCAGAGGCAACTCACAATCCTAGAAGTTGTTAGTACTTGTATGGCTGAAGGAAAAGAGAGTCATTCATTCAACGTTGACGGTTGTTAGCAATCTGGAGATTCTGTGTGTCAGATCCTAAAACTAAAATCCCTGAGCAGTAGACCTTTTAAGTAAACTTTACTCTGAAATTTAATTTAAATAGATGTACGGTTAAATCATGTCACACAGAGCTCAAGATTTCCTGCTTGATGAGCCGTCAACAAATGCCTTATTTATTCTATGCCCTTATTTATTTGGTGCTCTTATTAATTTTCTTTTAGGAAGGCACACCAAATACATGCAGTGATGCACTAACAACCACAGAATATTTCACAGGTTTTTTTTACTGTTAAATTAGATTTATAAAACCTGTGGAAAGCAGTTACTAACATGTCTTTGAATGTGCTTATTCTGAAAGTATAGTATTAGACACACCAAAACCTCTTGGTTCTTAATCAAAGTGGCACAGACTTGGGACATTCAAGCTTTTCTGTGGAGTAGTCCAAATGATGGTCTATCCAGACTCACCTTTCAGCTAACACACTTAGCATCAAGACACAGATGGATGGGAAAGATGACCCTGACCCACATAAGACCCACATTCCTGGGCAAGGATAGAACCATGATAATCAGGAAATGATGGTTGTTAGTTACAGAAAATGCATTATTGTGAAAACCAGGGGCAAAGTGCTTATGAGAGGAAGTGATTGGATTATGGGGAATGAAAGAATAAGGATAGATCATTCCTACTGAGTAAATTGCTGTGATTTATAAGAGAAAGGGTATAGTGATATCTTGGCCCATTACAGACTAGACGCAGTTCACAAACAATCCTAAATCAAAGAGTGACAGTTTATAGGGGACAAACAATGTGCCCCAAAGAAGCTTGTAAGTTACTAAGAATTTAAAATGTCATATTTTTAACTTGCAAGCTGTTACCACCAACAACCTCCTTTATTTTGGTAGTAGTCATTGATAATTGTAACTTTGTATTCCCCTTTTAAGTCAGTAATAGATTGCTATACAATCTGTGGTAAAAGAGAAAAAATAATACCGAGCATGTTTTGTTAATCACTTTTGGAATTTTGATATATTCCACAACAAAGCTATCAAAAAGTTGAAAAAATACAAGCTTATAAGTACATTCATACTATTTGAGAAATGCTAAAATGGTTAGATACTGTTTCATAATAGAGAACAATTTTATTATTCTAAGTTTTTATATTAAAATACATATGAATTAATCAAGTAACTAGATGTCATTGCTTCAAATGGATAATGTATATGTTGTAATGTATTATGTAATATATTATGTATAGTAATACTCAGTATGGAATTTATTAATTTATTAATAATACATGAAATTAAATATACTATATTAATATGTTAATATTTTCTTGATAGTTTTTGCTTTTATTTTCTAGTTTGCAGTTAAGAGTTTTAATCATTCAAGAACATATTTTGATAATATAATACTCAGAATTTTTTCACCAAAGCATTTAACACAGGAAACACTTGTATAACAAAATAGACAAGTTTTTCAATTATTGAAAATGCAAAGATACTTTAGAGTGATTATTTCTTTTTAAAAAGAGTGAGGAAAGAAACAACCTTGAGAAAATCCCACAACATGACATTGAAACAGTTTAACAAGAGTCTTAATCTCTTGTTCTTTTGCCAAGATTGATGACTGTATGGAATCTATAATACTTCGTGGTGTGGGTGGTTAGTGTGTCATGAAGGATCCTTGAGTGCCACATTCCTTCAGCTCTGCTCAAGGTGGTAGACACGCCCTGATAAGGGCTTTCATTGCTGATGTTAACGGGGCTATCATAGGAATGACATTTAACTGAAGTTAAAGGTCCGTACTGTGGAGCAGAGATGTGGACATGTTCCCAGGAAAACATATTCCCACTTGCAAACATAAATTGCGGTCCATATAGTAACAGAAAAGTTTCATAAACTTTTTAGTTAGACATTTTCCAAAAAGTTGTTCAAGATTCCTAAGCAGAATGTAGACCCAACAGCTCCAAGTTTGTTTTCTCTGTTAGTCTTTTGGGCCCCGCTGTCTTGTCTGAGTTGGTCATCAAGCACCACAATGTATCTTGCCATCCTCTTGTTCATGGTAATAAACAGTGGCATTTTTCTTTTTCTCCGTGACAGCTATTCTTACAAAGATATTTAACAGTAGCTGGTTCCTAATATCCTCTCTGATTATTTCATTTATTATACGACTAGATTCCTATGTAGTTGTGTTTCAGTAGGAATAATAAAACATACTTATGTTGTTATTAAATATTATATGGGCTGAGCTCAGTTCCTGAGTTCCACATACAATATTATCCCTGTAGAAAACATATTCTCCATGTCATTCACAAGTGAAAAATGTCACTCCTAGAAACCTCTGCCATCATTTTTTGTCTGTGTGTGCTGCTATAACAAAATATCAGAGAATGCATAATACTCTTTTTAAAGAATAGTAAAATTTTAAGAATCAAAATTATATAGTCACATTCCTGGAGGCTGGGAACTCCAAGATAAAGGTAATGGTGGGTGTGGTTGTTTGATAACTTCCATACTCTGGAGGGAGGAATGCTGTGCTCTCATACTATAGGAGGCTGAAGGACCAACTAGCTGAGTGTTTTAGTGAGACCTCTTTTATAAGGTCCTTCATCATATTTATCAGCAGAAGATCTCTCATGACGAGGCATTCTGAAGGTCTCTATGTCTTAATACCATCCCGTTGGATATCAGGCTTCAATACCTGGATTTTGGCAAGAACACATTCAAACTACAGCAATATCTGAAATACTTATATGATACTGGATTAACTCTTCTGACTCTCTTCACATAGGTGAGTCGATTGGTTTATACTAAACCAATTTGTAAGGAATTAGCCGAATTTTTAACAAAATTTCCAGTCCAGCCTAGTCTTGTCTCTCTGGTACTACACTCACCTTTCCAGTTACCAGGTGGGTAGGGAGCTCTTGGATTTCTTAGGTTTGGTAAGTTCAACCCCAAATTTATCATCTCCTCCGGTAGTCTGTCTTCCATAGGACACAAGCAGTGTGGACACCTAACGGTGCTGTTCTGAAATCTGTCAGAATGTTTCTAGTATTCATACAGAAATTTGCTTTTACCATTTTCTGTCCTAATTTGTATCCATATACAGTCAGCCCCTGAGAACCTCTTATTTGCTTTATAGGTTGTTTTTTTTCCCCTTCTTATCTGTATCAACTAACACTGTTCTAATTTAGGATCTCTTATCACACCTGGCTTTTTGAAAGTAGCTTCCAGAGCAATAGGCTCTTTTTTTAAATTTTTTTTTCCACAGCTACCTGAGTTTTCATCCTAAGTTATTGGAAAAATACCTCTTCTCTCAAAACCTTAGTGCCATTCTACTATTTGCAAAAATGAATTCTGAAAACTTTAGCAAGTGTTTCCTACCTTCGTTTGCAAATTATCATTTGGTGATTGTTTCTCCTGACCCTTCCTGAGTACGGCTCTTCCTGTGATACGCTCCCTGAGCTCAGGAATTCTGAATCCTCCCTGTGCTGTGTATCTCTTTGGCAGGCTGGTGGTCTATGCAAATCTTCCCAGAGTCGTATTTCTGAATGGGTAAAATAATAAAGAAAAAATTTAGCAAGGAAAACAATCCTGCATTGATGCCATCCTTCCTGTGGCCTTGTTCATGCCTTTGTGGTTCTGTTATGATCCCACTGGACAAGTGAAGCTACCTTTACTTCTCTGATTATTGAAATCTTCCTTATCCTCTTAAATCTGTTAGAATTTCCAAATTCTTCAGTGCAGCTTTACTTCCACCTCCCCCCACCCATCATCTATATTCATTACTTGGCCCTTTTCTCTCTCATAGTAAAATATCTGCCTTTCTAGTAAGTGTTATATCTCCCAACAGTATATTTCTTGAAGTTCTGTCTCTAGTTTCATACACTTGAAAAACGAAGAACTTTTAAGATATAAAGACAATAACATTGTTCAGAATAATTATGAATTCAACATATACTTGTAATTTACATGTCTAATAATTGATCAGAATAATTAGATAATATTTGCTATTGTACCCATTCAATAAAATAAGTAATGCAACCCAATATGCACTTGTAGGACAATATATTTTAACCCTAATTTCTTATATTAGTTTCTACTTTTAATTGTGCTCTGTTGCCAGTCCAGATGTGAAATATGCTTCTGCAAGATGTTTTCTTAAAACAACACTTCGAGGTTATCTGTTCTTAAAAAAATACTTTTCATTCAAAATAATTTTTTGGATTTTCTTTTTGAAATATTAAGTTTTCAAATAATGGATTTATTTATTATTGTAATAAATTTCTCATGTGGAAGTTCTTTGTACATACTAACTGGTTGTAAAGCATTAGATTCATTGAATTACTGGGGACTTACCATTCTGTCAACTATAAACTGATGCAAAATTAATTCATTATGACCATCCACTTTTTCATGGTGTTCTTTTATAGTTGTGTTGTAAAAAATACCAACTAATGTAGTAGAGTAATGACTTTTTTGCTTTTGTAGCTCCAGATGGTCCTCCTGAAAACGTGCATGTCGTGGCAACATCACCTTTTAGCATCAGTATCAGTTGGAGTGAACCTGCTGTCATTACTGGACCCACTTTCTACCTGATTGATGTCAAATCGGTGAGGAGTGTCTTTAGAATAGAAATAAAGAAACAGATTTGGGGGTCAAACTGTTTGACTTCTAGGTCTTTTTCTGCTAGACTTAGACACTTTATTTAACTTCTTTCTGTTTCAGTAGCTAAATCTAAAGAATAAAGAATAAGAAGAGTATACACAGATTCTGTGAAGACTAAATCAGTTAATATGCTTCAAGGTCTTAGGACATTTCCTGACAATAAGTGTAAACTTTTAATACCATAATACAGACTAAAAAGGGAGGGAGAAAGCATTAAAGGAAACATCTTTCAGATAAAAATAATATGGAGTTCAATCTTGAAATATAATTAGAGCAAAAAATGAAAAATAAATTGAATCATAGTATAAAAGTAAGCCTCATTCAAGAAAAAATGAGTAGAGTAGCTGTACCAAGTCATAGCCCCCCCCCCCCCAAGGGAGTACTGAGAGACGAAGCTAGAATGAGGGGGCCAGCTGTGTTAGTAAAGAGCATGGGTTCTAGGTAAAAAGTGCCAGTACAGAAATTAAGGCAAGATTTCTACTGTGGAGCCAGGATGGCTGTCCCGGGCAGTCTGAGTACAGTGTTTGGAGGTGTAATTGAGGCAAAGGAACAGGGAACTGGAAGAGTGAATGGGCAACAAAAAATAAAAGCAGAGAAAATGAAACAATGGGTCAGCAACACGAACACCGTAAGATTTGCTGAAAAATAGACCAAATCATGGTCTTGAGTGCAAGGACAAATCGAGGATTCTTAAGATATGTGACTTGAGAAATCATGAGAAGGGGAAGATTTGTAAAGGAAAAGAATGAGCTCAGCCCAAGACCATGAGATTTTGAGTGCCTGGGAGTCCATCCCCCACCACCAGAAAGATGCTCCGTTAGCACTCTGCATTTGGATCTGGAACTCAAGAGAGATATTTTGGACTTGCAGATTTAGAAAGTTTTGGTAATTATCAAAATGTGATTAAAATACAATAACTTAAAAATTTGTTACAGTAAACACATATTGGTTTATAAATTGTGTGATTGATAAGATCAGTGATCTTTCTGTAAGATAGAGAGTTCTGAATTCTGGAAAGACCTGGGCTCATGTCCCATGTCAGTCACTTGGTATCTATGGAATCTTGAGAAAATCAATTTGACTCCATAAATTCACAATTTAAGTAGCCATAGTCATGAGGCAAGCACCACAAACCATCAGGCAAAGGGAAGCGCATGGGGTTGGGTGGGAGGGATGGAGGACTTTCATCCCATTGCAGTTGGCTGTGACTCATCTTGAGGTAATTTTACACCCAGCATGAATTTAAATCTGTTTAAGAAAAGTTCAAAGAATGTATATATACTTTTTTATTTTTATATGATATTTAAATATTGACAACAGATTAAGTGCATACACACTTTTCACCAGTAGGTTGGTACGTATGTTTGATTCTATGCTGATTATCTTTGTATTATGTGAGAAAATTGGAGGGTCTCCTCCCACTGCTTTCCTAAAGTAAGAGATCTATTTGACTTATGATGCTGGTATTATTAGCCTTATGTTGTTTTCCACAGTAAGATTTTCTTTGTTAAAAAAAAAAATCTGTTTGAATAGAACATTTAGAGAACACTCAACTACTACAAAATTTCTCAAAGTTAAAAGGAAGGAACAAGTTAAAAATGAACTTAGTGGCACTAACTATATATGAGACTTTTAAATATTTTAACTGAAATATCTGAAAGTATTGAATTTTTGTGACTATCTCAGAAAAATTATTTTTACTTAATGTGGGAACTTTAGGTATATTTAAAGTAGTCTAGGGCAAATGGGACACAGCCTCTATGTTTAAACATATAATACAGCTACATGTACTATATCTGTCTAAAGGTAGTAACTTTTGTATGATTAATAAGATGTGCACAGTTAGTTACATTTTTATCCACTGCCATGCATAGTGTTTGGACAGTCTTTCAAACTGCAATCATATCCCAAAAATTTAAATGATGTAAAATTTCGATAGCAGAAAAAAATCAAAATGTGTTTTATAAATAAACTATATTCTGAAAATTGTGTTTCTCCTATATAGTACACATATATATATATTATACATTTATATCTTCTTAATTATATCAGAAAACATGTTTTGTTTTGTGGGTAATTGTTAAAAAACAACAAAATTATTTTGCCAGCTACTTGAAATCGGTTCTTTCCAAATGGCAGCAAAATAATAAAATTGATGGGATCAACCCAGTTTTACATACACAGAAAATAAGATACAAAGCATGAGTGGTTTTTCAAATGCCTAACGTGGCCAGTTTGGGATCTGAGCCCTTAATGATTAGGTACCAAAACTTATGTTTTCTTCTACAACCTGGTGGTGTAGAAAATAGTGTCGTTGATTGCAAAAAATGATTTTTTTTTTTTGCTGTTCATTTGGTAGGTAACGTAGTCATGGTTCAAACATTGTGTATTTCTGACTTTCAATTACTGGAATATTGATAATTGCTAATTATTAAAATTACAGTAGCAATTTATATTTCCAGGAAAACATGATTGTAAATAAATAAATAAAATTTGGCCAGATGAATATACACATGAAGCTTTGTGTTACACAGTGCTTTGGAAGTCAAGCACTGCTACTTTCATTATTATTTTTTCCTATAGGTAGATAATGATGAATTTAATATTTCCTTTATAAAATCAAACGAAGAAAATAAAACCATAGAAATTAAAGACTTGAAAATTTTCACAAGGTATTCTGTGGTGATCACTGCATTTACTGGAAATGCCAGTGTTGCTTATGAGGAAGGGAAGTCAAGCGCTGAAGTCATTGTCACCACTTTAGAATCAGGTAAGGAGAACTGTTCATTACTGCTGACAATGGACTGGAAGTTAGCTCTCTGTTTTTCTCACAGTTCCTCACACTCTACCCCAAAAGATATGTGTGTTATGAGGCTTTTTAAAACATACAAATAAAATATCTCAATGATAATGCAGTTTAAACAAATAGAAACTTTCTACTTATATTTTTTGAAGCAAAGTGGAATTATTTAGAACATTCAATCCTTGTAAATACAGAAAAAATTTAAGGTACCCACTTGTATTTTTCTGTACTTGTTAAATTTGCTAAGGTAAATTACTTTGCATTACCTTACTTGGAGATGATTTTTACAAATATTGATAGCCAATAATATTTTATCTAAAATTTCATTTTAATTATTTCTGTCCCATGGGTTGAATGACAGTTAAAATAATGACACTCTTTTATTAAATAACCTGGAATTCGAATTCAGGTCATACTTATTATAATTGTTTACTTCACTTAGTCAAATGATATGTTTTTTCATATAATCACTTGATGTAAGAATTCATGCAGATTTCCTCAAGTTCCTATGAACAGAGTCTGAATGAATAAGATTGTATCGATAGGAATTAAATATGGAAAGTCAGCCTTCCAGAGTTGCTTGCCCCATCCTCCTTCAGACTCCTGATGTTCTTTGCCACCAGATATGTCATTGGAAAGAACAGATCAAGGGATGTGTTGGTATAGTTTATTTATTGCTATCTCTCAGGTAAGTATAGGAGGTAAATTTTTTTCACCAAGTCTTTTTATTACACTCTATATTCTATTCATTTTGTCTTTAAAGTTATTATAAATTACAAGGTGCATCTTATCTTCAGGAACCTCAAATTCCACTTTAGAAAATGTTGCTGCCAAGTATCACAAGTATCTACTTTTCTTTTGCATTCTTACCTCATCCAACTTCTCTGTGTGGAAAGGACTACTGAATGTATTTACATTTACACCATGAAGAAAGGTTGTTAAATGATAATATTCTATCTTTTTTAATAAGATTAATTTAATATATTTTCACTAAATCTCTAAGAATGAATTTTATGTTAAGTCAAAGATATGTCAGGGATAGAGTTCTTTCCAGCATTCAGAGAATTTTGTTTGATTATTTAATATTGCACCTGATTCTTCATTTAGAGAAATACCAGATAAACTGAAAACATACTTTTTAGAAATCATTAAAATGTGTAGCAAATGTAAAAAAAAATCTCCCCGAATCAAATTAACCTTTGTTTTACCTCTGCACTGTTTTGCTTAAAATAAGATGTTTGTCAAAATAATGATCTTTTTTTTTTTCTCTTTTTGTGTAGCTGTTTTTAGTTAGGGTTTCCTTGTCTTGTGTGTTATCTAAAGATGTTTTCAAGATAACAAAGATTGGCCATTGAATGGTTGGCAATCAGATACTGTCCTCATGTAAAGGTTGAGTTAGATCGAAAGAATGTGTCCATTTAAAGTTGATTAAAATAAACATATGTATTCAATCATTTATACAAACAACATTGAGTATACACATTGCATCAAGATGTTCTACATGGATAAAATAATGATCTATTTAGTTTCATAATAATATATTAATATTTAGTCATATTTTATACTATTTTTATTTATCTAAAATAAGCTAAGATACCTAGAATACAGAAAGATTTCTCAAAATTTAACGCTTAAAAAGTCCAATTAGAAAACTAGCGAAAGCTATTTCACAATCAATGACATAGGTTTGGCAAATAAACACATAATAAGATAGATTTTATCAAGACCAGTAGCATTTAGGGAAATGCAAATTAAAACCACAATGAGATATAACTGTGTATTTACTCAAATATAAAATATCACAAAACATGAAAACATGAAAGAGTGATAAAATTTGAATAAGGTTTGTTGCTTCACTAACAATATTTCATCAGTACAGTTTCCCTGCCTCCCTAATACATCACTGAGGAAAACTGGAGCTGGACAAGCTCATGAGAGATTTCGTATACTATACTGATCATGTGCTCTATGTCTGTGTTATTATAAAATCAGAGACTTAAAAGGCTCAGAATAATATTCTTTAGAAAAATATCATTTTAAAATAGTTGAAGCAAATATATTTTATGTGGAAATACAAGAACAATTTTTACAATAATTTCATTGTATATACTTCATTTTAGCCCCCAAGGATCCACCTAACAACATGACATTTCAAAAGATACCAGATGAAGTTACAAAGTTTCAGTTAACATTTCTTCCTCCTTCTCAACCTAATGGAAATATCCAAGTCTATCAAGCATTAGTGTACCGAGAAGATGATCCCAGTGTTGTTCAGATTCACAATCTCAGCATTATTCAGAAAACAGACACATCGGTCACTGCAATGTTAGAAGGACTGAAAGGAGGATATACATACAATATCAGTGTAAGTACCCATAGCTTTTAATGAAGGAGATTTCTCAAAAAACTGAAAGTAAAAATTCCATTTTGTCCAGAAATACTCTTTCTAGATATGTTTCTAAAAGTGAAAAGCACCATAATAGGGATACATGCAAACTCTGCAAACTTACATGTCGAGCAGTGCAAATAATAATAGCTAAGTCATGGAAGATGTTGAAATATTCAACACATGATAAAGAAAAAGTGATATATATATATATATATATATATATATATATACACACATATACATACATACACATATATCATGCACACATATGTGTGTATGTGTATGTATGTACATATGTATGTATACACTAGAGTAATACTCTGCCATAAAGATAGGTTTGAGTCATTTGGAGGAAAATGGAAAATGGATACAACTTGAAACCATCTTTGCTTAGGGAAGTGAGTCAGACTCAAAAATTTAAATATGACATCATCTACCTAATATGAGAAACCCAGAGTATAAATAAATAAGAGTCAAACAGGTGAGATGTTGAGTGGCAGAGGGAAGCAGGAACGAGGCAGGAAGATGAGAAAGGGGGGAAGAAACGTGGACTTGCCACAGTACATATGAGCACTAGATCCTCGCTGTACTCACTGCTTTGCAATATGCTATACTTTACCTTTTATATTTCTTACAGCTTTAGCGATTACTATTACAGCAAGTACTATTAAAATATGGAAATAATCTTTGCTTTTACAGTAATATCAGACACTCAAACATAAAGAAAAGATGCATATTAAAAGAACAATGATATATATAAAGGTAACTGTGCCTACAGTAAAACTATGTGATTAAAAATAAAAAATATGAAAGCAAATTTCAAATGGAAAGGATAGAAATATTTTTATATCTAGCAAAATACGTGCATAAATTTATGTACATATACACAGACACACACAAAATTTGTTTTATATTTTGTTTGTTTTGGGTCATATTTTGGGATTTTAGAAAAGAAATATTTGATTCAGACAAATGATCTTTTGAGTAGCATAGAATTTACCTGAAAATTTTTAGTAGCTTATCAACCAGTCTTTTTTACCAGAATATGCTTAATAACTTGATATATATATATATATATATATATATATATATATATATTCTTTCTCTTGTTGGATTTAGTTTCATATCTTTATATAATCTATTCCATTGAAATTCTTTTTGCATATCCTCTTAAGTAGACTACCTTTGTGAAAGATCTGTTTGGTGAAGTGTGGTGATTTAAAGAATGACCTGACCTAAGTTCAAATCCTAAGTTTTGTGCCTGAACAGCTTCACCAAAGTATTGTTCAGTATCCCCATGTGAACTACAGGTAGAAGAAATAGGAACTTTTTTCTAAGATTTTTCTAAGATTAAATATTTATATTTATTGTAAATAGTAAATGCTATGTCAACTTTGGAGATTTTAAATAAGAGAGAAAACAGAAAATGGAGCAAGATGTGACTAATTTTGAATTTAAAGAAAACAGTTAAAATCCTGTAACTTTTCAAAGTATAATATAAAACATCTTTAATACTGTGAAGTTTGTCAGAAATATGTGATCTTAGAATCTATACTGATTTACTGAATCAATACTTTCATAGATACATTTAGCAAGGTTTGCAAGTAACTGTGAACATTGTATTTGGAAACTACTACTCAACTTTTATACTTATCTCTTAGGTTTTATTCTGTACCATAAAATACACAAATATTGAAGCACACTTCAGCATCACTTTTTGTTTTGAATATTGCCTACAAAATCCTTTCTTTTTTAACTTGACAAACACTAATAAATCTAGTACATATTTCTTTTAAAGCTAATTTGTGGACAAGATTTATTGACCATATCTGTCACATGAAATTGTATAATTCTATATAGTAAAATATTAACTCAATAAAGAGCAGTTCCAAAATAATGATGATAAGAGGATGGGTCACTAATATATAAAAACAATCTTAATTACAACACTTTACACTGAATTGCATTATCGAGTACAATGAAACTGACCAAGATTATCTCCTTTCTGTCGTTGAGCAAGATGAAGTGAAGGAAAGAAGATTCTGTACTTCTGAAACACGAAGTTAATTGAAAGGATTCGCATTGGTGTAAATCACCCTCTGTATACAAACAGAAATGCTTTATGTGTATATGCCGCATTATACAGGTTACAGCGTCAGGTACTTAGGGGCAGGGGTGAGGTAGGGCACAAGGGGCAGCTTTCAGGGGGGATGATTTAATACAGGAAAACTGGGATGCTGCTGGAATAGGATTTCATCTCAGAAGCGAAAAGAGGAACTCGTACATGGATTTAAAGTGGAGTAAAGGAACAGATGTTAGTGTTAGGAAAAGGGAGTGCAGATACAAGAAATTCTCTGCTGTGTCCCTTTTATGGATTTCTACAGAAGCGTCAGCTTTTGGTCTCTGACGTAGGGCTGTGTGGGTCACTCAGGCTTTGTTCACAGGGCCTAGTACCAGAATTCCAAGAAAGAAGGTCTTTACTGTTAATGTTCTTCCTACATATAGTACCTTCCTTTAAATTTAAGCAAAAGAGAACTAATGGGCTGGTTTTCTTTTTCTTTTTCTTTTTCTTTTCTTTCTTTCTTTCTTTTTTTTTTTTTTTTTTGGCAATAAGGTTGCCACCTAGGGCTTTCCCTAAGCTGCACCTCCAGTTATTTTTTTTTTCTTTGAGGTAGGATCTCACTAAATCACTAAACAGTTTGCATTTCTTCTACCTCAGGATACCAGAGTCCTAGGGCTATAAAGGCAATGCCCAGCTATGCAGTTGTGTCTTTAAAAAGAAATCTTTTTACGTTGTATATAACTCTGTTAATTTATACATACACATAAAGAAGACCTTGAGAACACTGACAAGATTTTTATTTATCCTAGGTATATGCAATCAACAGTGCTGGTGCAGGGCCAAAAGTTCAGATGCGAATCACCATGGATATCAAAGGTACATGCATGAGCTGCTCCATTAAGAAGTGCTGTTTTCTTAATCAAAGAGTGATTAAGTTTGTATTCCACACAACAGTTAAAGATGTAGGCAACCCTTTCCGTGATACATACACATACAATAAACATTTATTAGGGAAATATGTGCTTGTTAAAAGTAACAGAATATCTAAATAATTATGTAAATTATCATGTAAACTTCAAAGCCTTTTTTTTCCTTCTTGTTGTTGTACTAGTGATTGAACCGAACTCTTTTACATTGAGCTGCATCATCACACCATTTTTTCTCTCTTAGGTTGGGATATATTGTTCCCAAGTCACTAAGTTGCTTGTGCTGGGCTCAGACTTATGATGTTCCTTTCTCAGACTCCCTGTATGTTGGGAGGCGTGAGTATGACCCACCACAGCTGGCTCACAGACATATTATATAGCTTTAATTTCATTTTTATTAAGAAGAAAACTTGATTAAATTACCTATGCCTACACTTTGGCACATGTGATTTAGATTTCTTAACTTTCTAATCTCAGAATTCAGATTTTTTTACAATTAATCAAATGTTAACTGAATGTTATATAATCATCTTTATGATGTTGACCATAATTAGTAGATAAGTCAAGTCATTACTCTGGCTGGTGTTTTTCATAAAAAATATAATCAAAATTTGTTCGACCACCAAAAAAGATCCTACAAACTCTCCAAAATGGTGACTATTCTTCTAGAGGTTTGTGTGTGTGTATATGTGTGTGTGTGTCAGTGTGTGTGTGTGTGTGTGTGTGTGTGTGTGTGCGCGCGCGCAGTACTGAGGATGAAAGAGTGTCTTCACACATCCTCAGCCTTTTTTTTTTCTGAGACAGGGTCTTGCTTCATAGTCCAGGGTGGTCCTGAACTCTCTCTGTCGCTCAGACTGGCCTTGAATTTACAGCAATCTTCTGGCCTTAATCTCCAGAGTACTGGGATTACATACATGCACCACCACACCTGGTTTATGTGGTGTATGAGAATCAAATCCAGGGCCTTGTGCTTGCTAGGCAAGTCCTCTAACTGGTGTCCTATTGCTCCAGCCCTACCTTTATTTTTTTTTTATTTTGAGATTTATTTTTATTAAAATTTCAGAGTGAAGTCAAACTCAGGATCTTCCTGTCTCAGCTTCCCGGAATGCTAGAATTACAGTTGTGTGTTCCAATGTCTGGCTTCTTCTGGATATTTTTTTTTTTTTTTTTTTGATACAAAGCCTCACTTTGTAGTACAGTCTGGTCTTGAACTCTTCTAAATGCTAAAATCACATAATTAATGTATCTATATAATAAAATGCTTAATAAAACTTTCAGAGAGATAAATAACAAAACTGAAGTGTCTGGATCTTTGGTAGATTTCTACCCAATGCTTATTTTTCTAAACCAAAACTTAAACTTTTTTTCAGCTGCTTTAAGGATAATAGTTTACGGTGATTACTAGCACCAATATTAGTTGACATAGGGTCAAATTCTTGCCATCAAATCCTGCATTGGTCACTTGTAATTATTTGATGTTGGTAATGTTTCTTAACTTCTTTAGGTCTAGAAAATGGAAATAATACTGTTCCTACCTACAAACTGTGGGGAATAAGAGATCATCTTTGAAAAAAATTTCAAGATAGCACCTGTGGACTTATATTATTCAGAATAAAAAATATTCAAAGTTAAATAAAACTATAATTTTAAATTTTATCAATCAATTATCACTACTTATAAGTATTAAATATTTGCTTTTAGTTGTTGAATTCTGAACTTTATAATGTGAAAATGTTTAAAGTATTGAAGCTATTAATATTACAAAATTACGTTACAGTGTTCAGTATGTCTTACTATTCTTTTTGTTGGTTTTCAGTGGCAGATACACGAGTACACACACAGTAACAGAATCCTGGTTATTACATGTCAGAAAAACCCCAGTTCAAGTGTTTCGCTCCTTCCCCTGTCAAGGTGGTTTTGATTTTTATGGTTTATCTAAGGTAGGCAGACTTAGAGTATACCAAAAGCATGAGCGTGTTGGCAAAGGGATAGTTCTAGAGAAATAATCTTTCTCTAGTAAATTTTATTAGTGATAGAGAACATTGAATTAGTTGTAATTTCATTAAATTCATTCTTGACAGATAATATGAGTTTGAGTAACAAGGGCTTGCACTGGATTTCTGAAACTGAAATGTGATTTGAGACTTTACTGGCTTCCTGGATGACAGTTCAGAACTCACATAGCTTCATTGCACCGATTTTTTCTGTCATGTCTTGCTTTCTTTATTCTCTTTTCCTCCATTTCTTCTCTCCATTTTACATTTGTCCTGCCTTGGGATTTGTGGTCTAAGGCTTTTACTGCCTACTGCTGGTCTCTGTTCCTCTATTCCTCACATATGATTTCCCCAATGATCTCTCATAACCAAATCTCATTTTAACTGTCAGAATACCAAACCGATACACCAAGTAAGAAATTTGCAAAAAGGTGCTCCTATGAGTAGAACAGAAATTAGTGAACCAGCTAAAAGAAAAAAAAAAGTTGCATTAAAATATTAGTGAGATATACGTATTTTTATGTATTTTTTAAAATCCTATAAGTGAAAGCATATATAAACTGAATTTTTTAATATGTGAAAAGGAGTGAGAAGATGCCTGAAATTCATACCTGTGCCCCAGTATCACAGGTAAGTCGCAAATACATAATATATCACCATTAGATAATTGCTAAATAGCTGTTATATCTAAATACATCTGTTTTATTTAGTATTTATGCTTATCGTTACTTTATCTGTAAGTTACTGCAGAAATAAAAATTAGAAATTATTTATTTTATTCAGAAACAAAGAGTCACTTATATTAATGTTTATTTATAGCTCCAGCAAGACCAAAAACCAAGCCGATCCCTATTTATGATGCCACTGGAAAATTGCTTGTGACATCAACAACAATTACAATCAGAATGCCAATATGTTACTACAATGATGATCACGGACCAATCAAAAATGTACAAGTGCTTGTGACAGAAATAGGAGGTATCAGATGTCAACTTATACTATGAAATTGTGAAATGCAAATTTCTGAATGCTACAGAAACCTCACTTCAAAAGTAATAAATGAAGTTACATCCTGATTATCAAACCTTGATATTAACAGATTGCCAATATTATCATGATTTATACCAATCATTTATTTAAACATACCTAAATATTTTATCCAAATGAAAAAGACATATTTATCAGATGGTATTTTTATTCCTCATGCTACTAAGATTATTTCAATTTTGGCAAGATGTGTTCTTGTTAACTTCTTTAGGGGTACAAAAAGAGAGCTATCTTTGATTGAGGGATGTTCTTCCTATACTGAAATATCATCTTCCACAATGCCGAGATTTATATGTGGTAGAGAACAGGGTTTCCTGTCTCTACAGGTAGATCAGCTAAAATATCCTTTATGGCATATAAAGTGACTCATGTTGTTTCCAGATTTTCCTAATACAGTTTAAAATATTCTTTATAAAAGTAAGAATTTATTCATATGTTACTTGTAATCATTATTCTCTTTTTTTTCCCTGAAAGTAGCTCAGCATGATGAAAATGTAACAAAGTGGTATGATGCATATTTTAATAAAGCAAGGCCATATGTTACAAATGAAGGCTTCCCTAACCCTCCATGCATAGAAGGAAAAACGAAGTTTAGTGGCAATGAAGAAATCTATGTCATAGGTGCTGATAATGCATGCATGATTCCTGGCAATGAAGAGAAAATTTGTAATGGACCTCTGAAACCAAAAAAGCAGTATTTGTAAGTATAGTTTATGTTAACCATGAATGGGATTATCAAGCTTGTTTCACCTGTATACTTACTCTGTCTTTCATCTTTTCAGTAAGCACTGGACATCCACTATATGTATTGGACCTGGTCTTTCAGGTGGTAGGACTCAAAAGATAAAAGATAAACAAGATGTTTTAGTTACTCCTTTCTTGATGGAAGATCTTGTTCAACATCCACAAGTTAAGAAAAGCTTAGTTTATTTCATAGTTTCTGAAGCTCTCCGTTTATTCATAGCTGGCAATGGTGCAAGGGGTTAAGTGGAGGCCTAGCCAGAGAGACACTGTCCATGGTTGGTAGAACAGGAAACACACAGAGAGAAGGATGGAGTTAGTATATATGCCTCCAGGTCATGTCCCAGTGACCCACCCCTTCCAACCAGACCCCACCTCTTAACCACACAGGCAATCAATGAATTATCTCCAGTGATTGAATTATCATCCAAACAGTAGACTTTTGGTGGGTATATCTAAACTATAACATTTCAGCTTTGGTTTCCAAAAGACTTGTGTTCAGCTTCTTATGTAAATGTCTTTTGACCATATTTCAGAGTTGCTGAAGTCTTAAGTTTGAGCATTGCTAAAAATTCCAAGTCCGAAGTCTCCTCCAAGATACAAAGCAAACTTTTACCTGTGAGCTCCTATGAAAATCAAAAAAAAAAAAAAGTTAAACATGTCTAATATACAGTGGCACAGGGTAAACATTCCCTTCTCAAAAAGGAGGAATAGGAAGATAGCAATCTAATCAAAACAAGACTCAAAACCAGCAGGGTAAATTCTGTAACTCCATTAAATCCTCTAGCTCCATGTCTATCACCTAATACAAGTTGTGATGAAACATGGCCTCTCATAGTTTTGGGTGGCCCAGCCCCTATGAATGCAAGCTGCAACTCTGGCAGCAATCTCCACGGCTTCTCCTTTAGTCTGGCTCCACACGTCACCAGTGGACTTCCTCTGCAGATGATCCCTGTTCCTGGCATTCTCACATTTTCTGGGTCTCCACCGTACTTTGGCTCCCTTTTTACAAATTCATGTGCCTTTGTCTCAGGGGCACACTGCCTTGCTTCCTAGGCCTTCTTCTGAAATCTGCATGGAAACCTTCATGAGCCTCTAGCTCTTGCATTCTACATGCCTATGAAATAGCATCACATGGATGACACCAAACTCTGCTGCTGGCTTTAACATCATTCCAGCCCTTTGGATCATGAGTTAGCAGCCTCCAGGTGCCTTCATGGCTGAACACTAGCAAACACCTTCATCTTTGCCCTCCAGCAGCGTACTCTGATACACTCTTCTCAGAGCAAAGCCCATTGCTTTTGCATCCTTGATCTTTTAAGGAGTGGAGTCGTGCTAATTCTTGAGATGCCCTCAAGGTATCTTTTTTATAGTCCTGAAGAAGAGTACTTAGTTTCTCTTTAAAGCTCATTTCTTTAATGACCATTCACTCTTTTGCCTCAACTTTACAGTCCCTGTCATACTCTCAAAATGGCGACCTTTTCACAAATTTTTCCTCTATTTTTCTTCCTGCTTGAATAAAGCTGGCTCAAAGTAGCAAACAGAACCCAAGGACAACGAACAACAGGCTGCCTTGGAATTTCATCTGCCATATTAACTACTCTTCCGCAATAGTCACTGTCCTATTAAATTCAATAAGCCAACAGCATGATAATTATTAATTTATATGGAAGTAATATAAATATGTCC
This sequence comes from Ctenodactylus gundi, assembly GCA_004027205.1. NCBI lineage: Eukaryota > Metazoa > Chordata > Mammalia > Rodentia > Ctenodactylidae > Ctenodactylus > Ctenodactylus gundi. The sequence continues at coordinate 882,354 of PVKB01000203.1, forward strand.
TAATGGTTTAGTTTAAAATTTACATTTCATAAATCCTGTGTTTTGAATAAAGTAAAAATTTTCTTTGTCATGTAGTATTAGTAGAAAAAAGTGATGTGCAAATTGTAACTTTTTAAATGTATTTTATCTTATAGGTTTAAATTTAGAGCCACAAATGTCATGGGACAATTTACTGACTCTGATTATTCTGATCCTGTTAAGACTTTGGGTATGACATATTTTGTAATGTATTTTAACCTGTGATCTTAACATGTTTATGTAGATGGTATATTTATTAAATGCCTAGTTGGTGTGTTAATCTTTGAGTGAATATTCTTAATTGCAAATTCAAAAGATTAATTAACTTGATTAAGGAATTTTAAAAAATATTTTACTAAAAGATAGATGTTTTTTCCACTCAAATCTGAACACAGATTTGTTAGATAACATCTATATGTTCACATCCGGTAACATTATCCTGAATAAATAGCTGCTTGACTCTTTAAACATCTAACCTTATTAAAAGAGCAACTGGATAAATTTCCATAGAAAATTTTTTAATAAATCTGAAAACCAGAGGCTTGCAAGTTCTCTTTAACAGGGTTATTTTGTTTCATTCCACTCTTCCAAAAGTTTCTTCAGTCATATCCACATACATTAGGCCTAAATAAACACAAACACATTTTAATTAGTGCATGCGTATATTGTTATCTTCATCAGCACTTCCTAATCAGATCTAGTGCTAAATGCTCTGCACCAAGCATAAATTTTATGCTTTTTTCCTGTATTAAATGATAAAATTTTCATAACTATTCTTTAATTTTGACCACTGTTTCTCAACCAGCATGAGTGTCACGCCCAAGGGGATTATTTGGCAATGTCTGGAGCCATTCCTTGTGATCAGGCCAGGGTGGTGTTGGTCCTGACAGTGAACATGGCGGTGCTGCTGCTGTGGCTGGTGGGATTCAGGCCTGTAGTGGGCAGAACTCAGGAATACTGCTGACTTTCTACGGTGTGTCATATAGCTGTCACATCAATAATGCTGCAAATGAGAAGCTCTAAGTTGATTTTTAATATTTTTCTCCGTTTTACAGTTTAGAACATCAATTCTCAGATTAAGTAATTAAGTATATGGTTCAAAAATCTAGCATTCTAGCACAGAATGCTCAAAACACTATACTCCAAACACAAGATTAATATCAATCTGGGCTTTGCCACTTGAAAACAAGTTTTTAAGTTTCCATAAATCTCAATTTCCTTGTTTGAAAAATGAGAGTATCTTCTTTGATGAGTTGTTGAGAGTCTTAAATAATACAAAATATATGAAGCTATTAAGAGCTAATAGTAACATTTTCAAATGTTTCATACTTTCTATTGGATAAGTGATATTCAAACGTTTTGGAAATATCCTTAATTTTAATATTCTCTAGAATCTCAATGACAAAATTACAATGTCCTAACCCTCCAAAACCTACTATTTTTCCATTAGTTAATATAAGGAACCAGTGCATTTCTTGATATCATGTGAAAATGTGAGCTCTTTCTCCATATATCATGCACTTTCATAGATTTTAATGAGTGTAAACTTCAAAATGATAAATTACTCTACTGCTTTCAGATATAAATTCTGTCAGGTTGTAGAAATATTAATGTATAAATACCCAGCCACTTCAGCCTTTACATAAAGGAATTGCAATTTCAAAAGGTAAGGAAACATGTTTTGCTGTATAAATGTCTGTAGAGGAATGAAATTAATTTATGGCTAAACTACTCCCATGATATCATTTGCATGAGTAATTTTTTCTAGTAATTTAATAACTTTAAAGCTTTCTGATTAGAATTGTGATTTTGAAATTGTGTGAATAGAATTTGAAATTGTATATGCATATCTTATTTGATAAGTGATCTTGTCACATCCTGATGCCACCACAGCAAACTGAATAGGAACTAGTGGCAGGTCAGGGAGCGAGACAGGCAGGGTCCCATGTGTCACGTGTCGATTATCAGATTTCTCAGACTTCTCAGTATATAATTTGTAGGCTAATGATATAAGGGTAGCTTTTTTAGAATCACCCTTATAGTGCTCTTCTTAAGACTTCCTTTTAATATATAGCATCTTTTAAATGGGCTTTTTACCCTCTAATATTTATATCGCTAGTAAAACACTGACAGGCAGAAGAAGAAGCCATTAATGCAAATTCAGTGTAGTTCTTTTCTTTTTCAATGTAGTTCTTGATAAAATAAAATACTAGGAAACACACAGTACAAATATTCAAAATCAGTTCAACTATCTCTACAATGAGCAGAGGTCCATGGCAGTAATGGTTTCATAGCTATAATGATGGAGACAAATAAAGAATAAATGAGTCCTCCTTTGGTTATATCGGCTTGTGAAAATTGCTGGTAAGGTTTACAAGTTTTAATGATAGAGAATCCCTGTAATTTGAAAACTAAGCACCCTATAGTGCTCCTCACAAGGGTGTCCGTGAGTCTGAACAAAATGAAACTTTCAATTTCATGGCAAAATCACTCTGCTTGTTTTGTTTTGTTTTGTCTTGGTACTTCTCATTTAATAACTGTTCTAACAATGAGAAATTCCAGCACACTCACTAGGAAATAAGGAATTATTCTCTATCATTTGCAGCTAAGGGATCACTTCCTCTGTGGCATCAGATGAGCAAAAGATATTTATTTTAAACCAAAGTAGTGCAACCATGGTGGTTAAATTCTGCAGTCAGACAAGCATAATTTAGGCAGTTTTAGTATATATTGAACTTAGTAAATTATTTAATTTCTGAAATATTATTATTTTCCTTTTTTTGAGTACTAACCATCTAGCCATTGGACCCAAGACTTTCATCCCCAGATTATTTCTTTCCCCATATATATGTGATCCACAATGGTTGTTTTGTGCCTGGGTATTTTGTGCACATATATATTGTGTCAATATTAAAATCCTTCTCCTTCCCCTTTTAAGCCCTTGGCTTCCTCCCTTGTCTTCTCTGACTCACACTATCACACCTACTTGATTTTATAAAATGTCTGCATCCCAGACAACTTTTTAACCTTTTTTTTTTTTTTCATTTTTGAGATGGGGGTCTCACTAAGTTGTGAAGTCACTTAGGCTAGGTTCAAACGTATGATCCTCCTGCCTCAGCTTCCCAGATTGCTGGGATTTCAGGCCTATGCCACTAGGCTCCGCTTGAAATATTACATCTAAGATGTGAACACTAAGAGATGCCTCCTTAAGTAACTAGAAAACTAATTCGATTGAAGAAATTGATGCAGTAATAGGAAATGTCCACTAGTAAGGAGGCACAACATTGTTTGTATATGTTCTAAGCCTTTTAAGTAGTTTTTCATATAAATTCAAATATTCCTTACTATAACTCTATACATGATCTCTTATGTATAGACAGTCCTAATTTAAACATAACAAATCTGAAACATAGGATTGAAAGCATCTTGCCCAAGGACTTAACCATGGCAGGTGTGTTGGCAGTGCCAGCTTTCAGCCCCAGGCAGTGTGACACCTGCCAGCACTGTGCTTACACCCACTCTACTGAGCTGCCTGAAAATCATGAAATTCCCCAGACACTTCCACGTTCAGTACCACTGACAACGTCTCTACCCTCTCTGACTTATTATCTTTACTATTCCATTTTCTCCTCAGAACCTTTTTTTCTCCTTCTTTCTTTGCTCATGTTATTGTCTTAATTTTTTGAAGGTAGCATTCACAAATAAGCATGCTTAGTTTTTTGTACATAAACATATGATAATTCCTTTTTATTCCTTAAAAATGAATAAGAGGCTTTCTCCCACACCTTAAAAATTCTTTTGGTACTATTCACTATCTACTTTTGAAAAAAAATTCCAATCTGAATGAAGATAAAATCTTGTAGGGCATTTTAATTATATTTATTTTTAAATTATTATTGAATATTTTAATTATATGTATTTATGGGGTACAGAGTGATGCTATGATAGATAAATATAATGTGGAACAATTGAATCAAGATAATATATCCATCACCTCAATTAAATTAAAGTTTAGTGTATGTTCCTATTGTCTAAATATATTTCTTGAATTATGAAATCAAGTAATGTTTAGTAAAATATTTAGGCAATATTTGAATATTTCAAATGACTAGTATTGGAGCAAAATGGGAAAAAACTCCCTAATATGAACTCTCAGATTTTATTTAAAAATAATAACAGTGATCTTTCACTTTTTATGCACTTCTATGAAAAGTCAATGATTGAATTATATACTTCAAGTATCTCATTTAATTCAAGGTTCTCCTATAGATATTTCTGAAATCTTAAAAATAGTTGACTCCATATGTTGAATTTCAAAGATAACAATTTTAGTCAGAAATCAAAAGTCAGACATTAAAAATTAGTATTTCATAATTATGATTTGCTAAATTATAGCATAACGATGTATTATGCAAACTAAATACTTATTTGACCTGCTACAGGAAGTTAATCCTAGACAGAAAATGACCTGCATATATTACAAGGAGGATCAAATTTTTTAAATTCCATTTTCTGTGAAAGGATTTGAAGAAGTGACCTCACAGTATTCTCAGGGTCCTTGCATAGCAGTGAGTCAGAAAGCACATTGGACAGCCACGCACATTTTGTCCACTCTCGTGGCTCTTTTGTCATACATGTGTCTAGAGGGTTATGTATTGTTTATTAATAATTTATGTTTCATTTGCTCACTTGACCAATATTTTGAACTGGTAATAAAATCTGAATTTTTTGTGGTCTATGAAAACATTTTCCCACTGAGTTATAAAACCCAGCGATTCAATGATTCTTTATGTTTTTGTTTACAAGCATATCCAATTAAAGTTGGCATGTGAATATTAGCAAAAATAACCATCCATAATTTAAAGTATAGAAGAGTGTAGCTAAAATTCTTAATAAGATAACATGTTGCTATGGTATCTTTTAAAATTATCTGGAGGTGATCACTGAGAGGATGTGTTTGAAGAAAGTTTGCAGGAAATGCAACAACTATACAGGAGGATATACAATGCTCTTCCCTCTCCAGGCAGAGGAAGCATCCCCTACAAATGTACTAGATCATGATAGATCAATGAAGAAGCTAGTCTGGCTCCAGAGAATGATCAAGGTAGGGGTGGAAGGGAAGTCAGTAAGGTAACTCGGGACCAGAGAACCAATGGGGATGCAGATCACACAGGCACTGGGGAGGGTAGTTCTCTCTGTGAGCAGAAAGGAGAATTTTGCAGGGAGGTAATATTTTAGAAGAACTGACGTTGATACTCTGTTGAGAAATAAATGGGAGGACAAAGGGAGATACGGGGAGATATGCTAGGTGTTCACACAGTAGTTCCCACAGGATAAGATGGTGGACAGGGTCAGGGTAGTAAACCAAAGGTGGTGAGAAAAAATTGGGGCACAACTAAAGGTAGAAAGGAAAGCCTGTGAAGCCTTAAAATACCTCGTAACTGGATTTCATTATTGTCCATTCACCTTATTGGTTTTACATGCATCCACTTATTTCTGAGGTACTCCATAGGAAGTAGCAGACAGCAGGGATGTGATGGTGATATGGCTGTCACAACTGTCACCCCATTGACAGGGTTGATTCGGCTGATCTGGCTGGCTCGCCAAGTGTCCCTTTCCTCCCTCACCGTCCCACGTGCGTCCCTCCCAAAGCTCCAAAGCTGTGCGCTAAGTTGAAGAGGACGACCTCCCCTGCTAGAGCAGGGCCATTCTGCAATCAAGGGTACACCATTGCCTGTGCTTCCCTGCTAGAACCTCCAAACAAGCTCTCAAGGAAGCAGCAGACAGCATAATATTCCTTCCCTAAATGTTTTAGGATATTTATTTGATACGCACATTTTATTAGATTGCCACAGTTACAATTACCGATAGACACTCTGTACATTTTCAAATCATCCATTGATTTTTTTTTCTGTATAGTTAATCTTTTTGTATCAGGATACAAATGAGTTCACATTTTGGTTTTTATGAGGTCTCTTCAGACTATTTGTTAAGTCTTAGAAACCTCTTTTCTTCCTGTCCATTCATAGCATAGACTTACTGAGGTAACTAGAGGAGTTCTCCTACAGGACAGTGGTCCCCAACCTTTTGGGCAGCAGGGTCCAGTTTCGTGGAAAACAATTTTTCCATGGATTTGGCGGGTGGTGAGGGTGGGGGAAATAGTGTTTCAGGATGATTCAAGGACATCACATCTATGTGCACTTTATTTCTATTATTATTATATGACATTGTAATATACACTGAAATGATTGTACAACTTACCTTAGTGCGGAATCCATAAGTGCACTGAACTTCTTTTCCTGCAACAAAATGGTCCCCTCTCCAGGTGCTAGAAAAGAGTGACACTTGAAGTATATTACTTATGTCCAGTCTACTCCATAATATTGTTTTGGTTGCAAATACTGTTGCCTTGTGATGTTTGATAGACTCATCAAACTTGATTGCATTCCACAGGGACTCATTAATCCTCTCTAATAATTGTGCCCCGATCTCCTCTGATATTTCATTAGGGTGCTAGCTGAAAGATTAACATATATCACATTTTTAATTCCCACATTTTCTATTAGTCCATGACAAATGTCCTTAAACTGGACAGGATGAATCCTTCCCCTAAAGGGCTTCTTAGATTTAGCAGTGCAGTTAGTCAGTGAGAATGATGTTCTCAGCATTGATGTTTTTAAGGAAACTATGGCCTTCAATAGTCACTTTTGTTTTTGTGTTTGCATTTCTTAATTTTGAAAGTCCAAAGCTCTGTATTTTAATGCAGGTCACTTAGTCTCCATTTGGCGAAGGAATTTTGAAGGTTTTATGATTTCTCAGGTTAGACCAGTGTCTACATAGACCAAACAGTCTTGGAGAACATCAGTCATCTCTTGCAATGGCCCATGATTTAAGTAGGATTGTTGGTCTTGTCTTTTAAATGCAGCTTGTGTTGGTGGTCTGAGGATCTTCTGGTGTCTTGTATTTGGGTCTTTCTCGCTTTTCAAAGAAGCTCTCCAGTGATGTTTGATTCTTACTTATTTCAGCCAGGTGTGGGTTAACAAAACTATGACTGAGTCAAGTACAAATTGTGGGACAGAAATGTAGGTAGAAGTGATAAAAAAATTAAAAATTAAAAAAACGGGCAGGCCATGCAAGAATTAAAGTAAGTATTGGATTCTGACTTAATGCCTACCAGGAGATGCGACTGTACAATTGAAGTACATCAGAGCATTTTGCCAACATAAAGCCTTCTGCCAGGTGTAGCTTAACTGTAACTTTCCACTCACATGCAGAGCAAATGATTAATTTATTATGATCTCTGTGCAGGCAAACCTCTCTGCTTTTGCTAGTCTGTCTCAGTGGTCATTCCTCATTCATCACCACCCGGATCACCAGGCATTAAATTCTCCTACGGAAACAGCACATCACCTGGATCCCTTGCGTGGACAGTTTGCAGTAGGGTTCTATCTCCTGTGAGAATCTGGGGCCGCCACTGCTCTCCTCCTCAGAGGCATAGCTCCAGCAGCGCTGTGCGCGATGGGGAGTGGCGCCCACTTGCTGTGAGGCCTCATTTCTAACAAGCCTAGGACTGGACCAGTACTCCTTCAGGACCCAGAGTTTGCGGAGGTTCCATATTCTGGATCTTTCTGCATATTTTTCTCTTGGTGTCATTTTATTTTAAATTTTTGTTTCCTGTATTTTCTTGTGCATTACAAACAAATTCTAAAGTTTTGAATATCACCAATCAATGTGCTTGTCGGGAAGACTTACAGACATTGCTGCCTACAACAACATACCTCTCGACAAGAAGTGTGTGATATCTGGTTGTTACACAGGATGCTAAAATTGACCAGTAGAGAGTACACCACTAGTCTTCATTGGAAAGTTGTTTTTTTTTTTTCCTACTTAAAATCAACAATAATATATTGGCAATATTTTGTTAGCTTGTGAATGTGTAATTTCCTACCAACCTTCCCCCTAATTATTTTAAACTGTCCTTATAGTTGCTATTTGAAACATATGTTTCATTCGTGACCTGAAATGCTTAACTTTATTTCTTCTACATTTACTATGTAGAATTCTCTTATAATAAAAAAATTTATCTCCTTAACCAGGTTTATTTTTAAAAGTTCATAATATAGTTCATGTGGGAAAGTTAGAAAGTAACACATTTTAATTAAAAGTTAATTATATGTATTTAGAGTAGGGAGATGATCTAACTATATCTATTGATTAAAATTAGAATTGTTTATTTTTATTTCTTTTATAAAATAATAGAGTTCATGAATTTTTATCTATGGAATATTTCAATACATTTCAGTTTTTATTAATTAAAATGTTGAAACAATTCCTTCTGGTCATTCAGGGCCTCTTCAAGGTGGCCATTTGGTCTTTTCATACCATTAGCTTTTGTTGGGTTGCTCCGTGCTATTCTTTGAATTCATTGTAATTCTTATTCCTCCTTTGGAATTCCTGTCTTTACAAGGGCACTTTGTTCCGTTATTATAAAGTATGTATAAAACACGTTCCTTTAAAGAAGAAAGTGAAATACGATGCCTAAACTTTTATCTGGAGTAACTGAAAAAGCCAAATCTTCATCAGCTGAGGGAAGAAAGACTGCAGTTAGGAAAGAGAACAGTGTGGCAGGTTTGCTTTGGATACATTAATTTTGAAATTACTGTTATATTTTTACATAAAGATGTGTACTAAGTATTGAATACATGAGTCAGAAATCTGATAAATAAAAATGAAAGTGTCATCCTCACATTGAATATGAAAAGTTAAAGCCATGAAGTTGATGGGCTCACAAAGGGATGAGCGTGAATACAGAAGGCAAAGGAGCCAAGGGTCGCTCCTACAGTTACAAAGGCCTGGAAGAGGAATAAGCAAGCTTGTACATTTTAGTGGCAGTCTTGAGCAATATGCCAAAAATGTGGCTGTGTGGTTTGAGACCAAGATGCAATTCCATGATAATGTTTTGTAATAATGTCACCGCTCTTTTCTAGGTGAAGGACTTTCAGAAAGAACCGTAGAGATCATTCTTTCCGTTACTTTGTGTATCCTTTCCATAATTCTTCTCGGAACAGCTATTTTTGCCTTTGCAAGGTATGATTTATTTCTGCTCATGACATTGCCAGCAGGCTTCCCAGCAGAATGTGTGTCAGTCCCAGTCCCATTAGGAGACGGAAGCCACAGTAGTTACATGAATGGAGAACATTTACTTTTTATTTTTCTTAAATTGGAAAAAAAAAACCAATGGGTATATTTCTCATATAAAGTGTAAAGTGTTGAAGTATAAATACATTGTAGGTTGACTAAATCTAGCCACAAAGAAGGAAGCTCTGCAAGGTGTGGTGCCGTGTGCCTTCTAGGAGTCCAAGGCAGGAGATCGCAAGTTCCAACCTGCCTGGGCAATTTAGCAAGAGCCTGTCTCAAAATAGAAAACAAAACAAGACAAAAAAGGGCTAGGATGTAAGATTAGTGCAAGGGCCCTGGGTTCCATCCCCAGTTTTGAGCAATGACCAAGACCACAAAAAAAAAAAGAAAATTGTGCCATTAGATGGGAAATAATTAACATACAAATGTTTCATTAGAAGAAATGGTTAACCTCCAAGGCATGTAAAAGAATTCTAAGGAATCCAGAAGTTGCAAATGCAGCAAAGCTGTGCTGGCTTTAGTCTGAGGTAAAGAGGACAATAAAGAACTCAGACACAAGTCCTCTCTCAAGGCTACTATGGAATGGCTACTGCAGGCACCTGTAGCTAAAATGGGTTGTCTGTCAGTGGGTTAAGAGGCAATGTGGAGGGAAGGGACTTCAGGGCAGGCTGAGATGGGTTAATGAAACCTGTCATTCTTGGTTGATGGTGTGGGTGGGCTGGATCCTTATGAATTGTTCAGCTTGCTCAGGTGGGCTGCTGGACTCTCACAGGAAATAATGATCATGCAGGAACCCCCAGGGCAATGGTTCCCTGTCCTTATTCCTTTCCATGGTGATTGTGGTGCCCTTTGTTGATAAAACTTCCTTCTGCCAGCTGGCAAGGGAGAACTGTTATGGAGGCCATCTACATTATCACAAAGCAGGGCAAAAAGGAGAGGAGATTTGGAGTTGGGAGAGAACAAAGTAGAAAAAAAAAACCCTAAAATTTCCAGGACATTTGAATATTTTTTGAGTCATCTATGAATTTGGTAGGTTCAATTTTAAAATGTTTTAATCAGGTCTAAATTCATACAGAAGAGATGGTTTTTACAACAGTATGGACAATACTTTTAAGCAATCCTACACTCCTCCCACCCTATATGACTGGCCTTCTTTCCATGTGTGCTCTACAAATATGCCAGAGCGGAGCTTCCCAAATGTCCCTTCTGGTCCACAGAGTTAGTCTTCACATTCCCTTGTGGCTTATTGAATATCAGTGGAAATCTTACTAATAAGCCCAAACCTAGTATCATAAGGTAGATTACAAAGATAAAAGGATTTTTATGTTTGTAAAAGCAAGAATTCACTCATTTCCTGAATTGTCCAATGAGATTTTTAAGTTTTAACTGAGGAATATCATTCTGTGTACTAAATGCCATGTGCACCGTCTGTTTCATCTTGAATCTCTTGAAACACCTTTTAATGAAAAGTTGAAAGTCACTGGAAAAATATATTTTCCTTATACCACATACTACTGCTCATAGATTCGGTCTGAAGATATTGAGGTAAAAAGTCATTAGTGTAGGCACTTTCAAAGATATATCATATAAGGTTGGGATTTGTCCCTAAGGAGTAAGGATCTACTATATTCATGAGTTTCTATACTAAAAACAAAAGTCTTTGATGTTTCATTTCCTTACAAGAGGAGTACTTTGTGTGGGCAGGAAATGATCCTTTATTTTATGTGACTTTTCTTATGCACTTCTTTTCAGACAGAGGGTCCTGCTCCCACCTGAACATTCTTAAACTTCGATACAACTCAGGTTTTGTTCAATCACAACCTGAGATGTGCTTTTTCTTCCTTCTCATCCTGGATTACACAGAATAAATTCCACATCTTTATGTTAGGTAGAATACTAAAATTGGCAATAGCTTATGTAACATCTTAATTAACCAGATATTGGATGAGTTGCAACTAGGATATTTGTATCTTTTCTACATGTAGAACCTACCTTCAACTACATTTTTGTCTTTGAAATTAGGGAGTCTGTTTTGTTTCATTTTCTTTGCACTAGAAATCCGACCAAGGGACAACCCACAATTCTGGGTCTCCCTTCTGACTAGCAGATGCTTTGGCCTTGACCTTCCTTTTTTTCCAATAACAATTACAACAACAAAAAGGAAAAAGAAATTGAACCCAGGGCCTTAGCACTGAGTTAATAGTCCCAGCCCTTTTTTACACTTTTTATTTTGAGACATGGTCTTTCTAAATTGCAAAATTGCCCAGGCTGGGATCAAATTTTTGATCTTCTGTCTCAGCTGCCCAGAGTTCAGGGATTACAGATGTTCACCACTATACCCAGTTGGGATCCTATTTTATGCTGTGTCATTTTCCATATTTAAATCATAGTAAATAAAGAATATTAGAAATGTAAATGATGGAATGACTAAATATAACCTTGTAATATGCTATACTAGGCCATTGAGGAATAGATTTGTATCAACTGAAAAATGAAGACTTTAGCTTGATTCTCAGATTGCTGTATCATTTAGTTTTGAACCTGAGTTTTCTGATTATAAATAAAGATAATATATAGTTACTAATATTTTTTTATAAAACTTCAATGAGATAATTTAAAAATATTTTTTATGTACTTGCATGCATGTGAAAATGATTCTTTAGGCAAAAACAAGGAAGCATTATTCTCTTTTTTGGCACTGCTGCTAATAGCAGTGAGCCATTTCTACTTTAATTAGAGAGACAACTGAAGGGAGAAAAAGTAGGTCATAGCTTCAGTCTTTCTAGCTCTGTGTTTTAAATGTGCCAAACTTCTTGGTCTTGGTCAGCTAAGTTCATTAAAGATAGGTTGTCAACGAAAAAAAAAAAAAAAAAAAAAGTTTAAAACAAATAGTAAAGGTTTATGAAGTTAAAACAAGCCAAAAAAAAATGAGTAGTTATTAAGTTGCCAAGCCTTGTGAGAAGTGATTCTAACAAAGAAATTACTTGATGAAATTTATTTACTTAAAAAGAAAATAAAATTGGATTTCCTGTGATTTCTGTGATATTTCCTCATGGACTTTGCTGTACTTGTTTTAGAATTCGACAGAAACAAAAAGAAGGCGGCACGTACTCTCCTCAGGATGCAGAAGTTATTGACACTAAATTCAAGCTGGATCAGCTCATTACAGTGGCAGACCTGGAGCTGAAGGACGAGAGGTTAACGCGGTGAGCACACTCCTCTGGGCGAACAGTGGTCCAGAGGGCCTGAAGCCATGACCCTGTCCTGACCTATGCTTGTTGGAAGTGTTTGTGAGGCTGCAGTTTACACAGGTCACAGAGATCTTCTTTCAAAGGGTGACCTCCGTCTTCTACACACTTCTCACTGGTGTTAAGAGATTCACTTAATCTTCCCAATATTTAGAGTTCTATATGAACCTTGGACTCCAATGTTCCATGTAGATTTTTTTTCTGAGACAAATATTTTTACACATTAATACTTTAGCATTTTATTTAATAAATTTGAAGAGTTAAAAGTAGTTTTCTTTTACATCAGTTTTTTCTATATGTGTACACATTTAAATCATAAGTTTAATTTAATTATATGTACAACTCCTATATCATCTTGGACATTTTTCTTAGTTTTTATTTTAACATAAAATGCATGAGAATCTAAACTGTATGTTATTTTTTGTTTTCAAAATGCCTAAATATTTTAAAACTAAGCATAAAGTAAAAATTTACACTCAGAAGAGTGAAAGTATGTGCACTAGATATGAATTATAGGTATGTATTGGAATTAACAAAGCGCTTATTTGTAAAAAAATAAATTTAAATCATCCTTAAGTATTGTAAATGATCTCAAATGTAACATTGAAAATTGTGTTTATTAAGATTATTCATCCAAATACAAGCTATAATTAGGCTGCTTTAGCAGTTTATATATTTATAAGATCAACAATATATGATGCTTGTATGTACAAGATTTTAAAAAAGTTCTTAAATAGTTCTCTAAATTTTAAAATCATTATTAATTTTTAAAATAGGGCTTTAAACACTTTAAACATCAAAAATAATTAGCAGTTTATGGTTGATATTCATCACAGTTGGTCTTCACTTAGTATATTGACTTTGCAAATATATTTCCAGCATGTCTAAAAATATCCAATATGAGCTATGGAAGAAAATAACATCTGATTGATAGTGTCCTTCCAGATACTACAAAATGTTTTTTGGTCTTGTCACTAAATTGCAAGGAGTTTTTGTTTGTAGGTTATGAGAACTTAATTTTTTAATTTAGGCATTGATCTTTATTTATATCTAATATAGTTTGTTCCCATCCACAAATGAGGAGTGCTCCAAGACTTAGGTATAAAGTGATTCCACATTATCTAGGACATAGTTTTATATATAAGAAAAATTAGGTATAAAAGGCCAAAAAATTCTCAGCATAACGTGTCAAGCTAAACCATTTCTTAGGACCACTAGAGCATTACTAGTATTAGGTGCTATTCTGACACTCAAGGATTCACAATATGTGATGGGACTTTTCTTTTCTCCTTGGGCCATTTGAATGTCAGTAATCCCTTTCTTCCTCCATTTTTGCATAGCTTTCTCCCTCAATTGTGTCCCCTCCACAGGTGGGGAGCCCAGGTCCTTTCCTGTCCCTGTCTTGTAGACCTGAAAGTATAAGAAATAGCTTCACATCTTTCAGTGCAACTCATTTGAGATATTTGAAAAAAAAATTAGCTGACTTTATCCAAAAATGTGAATTTCATAGAACATTTTCACCCAAAAAAGAAACTTTTCTTAAGCTCCACATTCTATACTATGTAAATTTTTAGGAAACAGAACAAAATGAAAAAAATAAGTATAAGGTTTTGAGTTTGGTTCTGAATTTTATGACAACTATGACATCTACTGAGTTTCAGGACATGAAAAGGTACACCAGGAACTTTATCGATTGTTTATTATTGGGCATTTATAACTCAAGGGCTGACCTGAACTCCTTAGTATTTATTTTCCTACTTCTGTGTTTATTTACATGTCACATTATTTGTAAAAAGTTATTAAAGTGAAATATTTTGAATAGTTTTTATTTTTTGCACCATAGAAAATCAACATATGTATTACCTTAAGTATTTGTTCCGAAGCTTTTACTTTTTCATTTGTTTGTTGTGGCTCTCTAATTCACAACTATAAAACACATTTGTTCATAACACCAGTGGCACATAATAATATGCTTTGCTGGGCACATTGCAAAACACTATTAAAATAAAAAGTGGTTTCAGTATTAACTCTTAGATTCTGTCATGCTAGTAAATTTACTAGTACATTATAAATTATAAAAATAATAGATGAAATTGTGTGGCAATGTGGGGCCTGTTTTTCAGTGGCACTCTACAGGTCTTCCATCTCCTTGACGATCCAAATCCCTTCAAGTCAGAGACACATGGTAGAATCAGTCTGGGAGAGAGCAATCAAGGAGTTCAAGTTAGCTGTCAAGATTGTGGGGCCACAGACTCCCTGTGTCTTCCTTATCTTCCAGGAAATTACCTAGTTTCCTTCAAATTTATCCAGCTAACATAAGTATTTTCTCTTTGAATTATAAACTATCCCTTTTCTTCCAATCTACCAGATGTTTCATGTTAAAGTCATTCTGCAATTTTCCTCAGGACTCTGTATCTTTGCTTAAAAGAGAAGGAGTAGGAGCACATTCATTCAATAATTAAAATACTAATTTTGTATTTACTCAGTTTATGAACAAGCATAGTGTTTGATATAAATTCTTCCAGGTTTTATACTTAAGAAATTATAACGATTTTATGTTGCCTGCCAGTGTAGTTATATTTTAAAGTCCTTCCTGTATGAATGTATGTATATACTCTCATTCTTTAATTATATTCCACCTTTTCTTTCACAGAGGACTTGAAGATGCATTCTTCCACATTATGCTCTATGTTTCCAAAGGAGAATAGAAGCCAAGTAAAGAGTTAATACTCCTCAATTTGCTGAGAACATTCAGGGATATGCTACGATACTGTTTTACATTCTTAATTGGACTAAACATTATAATAAAAGTGCACATTTTATATTGAAATTTAGACAACACAAACTGTATTTTTAGAAAGGATATTTAATATTTTGATATCATACATTCCATACTCCCAAAATAACGAAATGACCCTGGGGGTTTATTATCCAATAAATAAATCAGGGTACCCTCTTGTGATGTCTTCTTTAAAATACAACCACTAAGTCTGCTGAGATGAGAAAGATTTCTAGGAGAACTTCTTGACAAAATTAGGTGTACATAGATATAACTCAGACTTGTACCCTTAAAATCACAAAGCTGGCTGACAGTGGGCTTCTCTGTAATGGGTTTACTACTTGTGCAACACAACTTACCTTCCCAAGAGAGTTACAACACTTAAAAGTATATAACCTAACAGGATTTTTACAAGTTCAATTTATTTGCTTAAAAATCTTTTTTTTTCACTATCTAATTTCTATACTCTTGTTATAGAAGTTTTGTTTCCTCTCGACAGTAAATCAGAAAAAATAAAGTCACAAAACAACAATAATGTTTGAATAAATTCAATGTCTTTTAGGCTTGGAAAATTTTACCCAAAAATTTGCGTTCAGCTTCCAACTTTATTTAGGTTAATATAAGAGCATGTCTTGTCAATTTTCAAGGCCTAGTCCAGTAATTCTGAATAAAATTAATATTCTCAACTAAATAAAACCATTAAATGATTAATATAGTTGCTATTTAAATGATAATGTTCTTCATTTATTGTTTGATATCTAGAAATATGCCTGTTGAGTTTTCATTAAATATATCATATCTTCAGGAAGCTTACTATTTAAAATTTTTGAATTTGTTTTCTAAACTTAAATCAAAATGTACAAGATGATATTGTCGTTATTTTATATTTGTGAAATTAAACAGCATCCCAGTGTACTTTCCCATATGGAACTCAGTAGCATGGTATTTGTTTCTTTTTGCAAGCAATGACTAAATTACACTGTGTGTAAGTATTTTACTTAGCTTTTTAATCCTTTGTGTTAAGTACTCATGTTCCCACATTACAAATCTAAAAATTATACACTAGTTCACAGCAGAGCCCCAAAGTTAGCCCAGATGCTCCTGAATCCAAGGTGTCGAGATACACCTATATGTGTGTGTTGTGTACACTGTGTTAAACTCTGACACACAACAGGTGAATCTAGGTGATAATAAATGTCCTGAAGTAAAATGAAATTGAAAGTACTTAATGTTCCTGTCCTTAGAGCAACAAATCTAAAAACAATGCAATATGATTTTATACTATATAAATAATGAATCTTTATTTCCAGATACTCTTCATTTTTCTTTAGACGCAAGGAGATTTTTGTCATCCAGTAAGTGATGTGGTAATGCAGAGTTCTGCTGTGATTACTTTAATCTTTTCAGGTGGTGTGCTCTATATTTTGCAATATATAGCATTTAGCATTTTATAGCTTAATATGCTATTTTTTGAATCCAAATACATGTTTTCTATTTACAATATACCCTCTGTAGAATTGCATGCTGCTGTTACGGTCAAGTTGATCTTAAGGTGCACATCGACTCATAATGTGCATGTTTTGAGAAATGGCTGTGCTCTCACTTTGTGTTAGCTTGGATAGTCAATTAAGTTTTTACTAAAGATTTCTTCACAGGCTTTTTGGTCTATCATGATAACCATAGTATGAGCGCTGATCTTTCCAAATGTATGGGTAAACCCTGATGCATATTGATACTTCATGCGAGCTCATTCCTGAAATTATAGATCATAATCAGTAAAGAGTGATACAATAGTGTTTCCTGTTCTCTGTCTCTCAAGTTCATGTACAGAGTGACATTTGTCATGAAACTTTTGCTTCGTCCCTCTCCCATGAGTACCCAACTGTGCAAGCTTTCCGGACCTCTCCTGATGGACAGAAATGCCATTCATATCACAGCACAAAAAAATTCATGTTGTCTTCTGAGAGTCTCATGGCAGGGACCCCAGAACTGATTTAGTATCTAGACATAAAAAATTCTTCATGCAGAGGTTATGAATGGAGGCAAAAGAATAGGTGCATTTATTTTCAAAGTCACAAACCTGCTAAAAAGATGAGTCACTTTCCGTGAGCTGTGAAGCAAGAAGGGGCCAAGATTCCTGACATTTTGGTCAATCATGCTTAGGACTCAGTGTCATTAAAACAGGAAAACATAGAAATGTTTCCACTTTAAAAACAATTGGCAGTTTGGAGTCCTAAGTAATGTTGTTTTACTTGAGATAAACTACATAAGAAGTTTAGGATAGAATTTAAACAGCTTTTTGAAAATACATTTCTTTAGATAATCTACGTGGTGGGATTCAAATATTTGTCAAAGGTACCATTGGGCCAAAAACCTAATGGGTCATATTGGACATAAAATATCCATTTTCATGCAGTGCTCGGAGCTGACCTCTTGGCATTCCAGCCTCACAGGTGGTCTGGTTGAGCAACTCTGCTTAATGTCTTTCTTCACCATCATAAAATAGAATCCTTTTACTTTTTTGCTCTCACTTCATGCTATTAGTACCTCAGGAAAACACCTTCATTTTGTACAAACCAAGTTTCTTTTTACCAGAAGAATGAATCAGACACTTTCCAGAATGAGCCCTCACCACGACAGAGCTAAGTTTAATGTTTTGGATTAATCAGAACCTTTGTACAGCACCTTATGCACATCATACCAGTTAAAATATATTGGATCTCAAAGTATTTTAAAGTTGCCCTTCATCTGCTAATAGAAGACTTTTACTCCCTATCTGCCATGCTGGCAAGCAGCACAAGCTGTAGGACTTCATTTTACATTGTGTAATGTCTTCTGCGTCCTCTCCATTAAGCTCTTGCTGAGAGCCCTTGTCTACGTATTTTATGAAATCTTCCCACATCTGTCAACAATCTCTCCTCTCTATCCACTGTTTCCACCCCATTGCCTTTGAAGTAGCTTAGTCGTGCCTGTGGTTCAAGTTTAGAATACCTGGTTGATAAAATGAAACATATATCAAGATTATTCTTCATATGTTCTGATGTGGAAAGGCTTAATAATAAGGCAAATTCAAATCCTACTACCCCAGGAATCTCACCCCAACCTGCTGACATCTGAAGGAATGTTGCATTCTCATCTCAACTGAAAAAAATCTCATTTCTCCTTATTTCAATGCAAGAAAATCTCAACTGGGGACCTAAAGTGTAGCAACTGTTTTAGGTGCTGGAAATACTGTGATAGACAGAGGAAGGGAAATTGCATCCCGAGAGCTACCTTTCTAGTTATGAAAGCTCCTTTTACACTTAAGTTGTCTTTACATATATGAGGACCCATGTTAAGAAAGTACTAGACATTGCTTATGAATTCTTTTTCTAATTTCATAAAAATGTGTTATTCACTGATTTATAAAATGTGTTTCCCATATAAAGTTGTACAGTCAATTATAGGAAACCAGACATTGGTTGAGATAACATTTTTCATGTATACTAAGAGCCACAGAAAATTTAGTAGTGATTTGGTGAAAGAATGTAGAAAGAACTGATAAACCAATAGCTAAAATCCCAGAACACATAAAAGCCATCAGCTAGAAAAATATTTCTAAAATATTAGAGTAGTAGATGCTTGGTCTATGTAATAGAATATCATTATAGAAATAGATGCAGATGTTCAGTTACTTGATGAAATATATAAGCCAAATATCTTATTCAGTAGTATACAAACTTGGAAATATTAACACATTTTACCAGAAAGAGATTCTCCACAAATTTGTCACTTGAATGGTTAGTACAATTTGTATAAAAATACAAATTTTGAATCAAGGCAATAAATTTGAGGTTCTTTTATTTTAACACAATGAAAGTGGTTAAGTACCAAAGAATGAAGTTTCAATTTGTCCTGTGAGACTGGTAATGCTGAGTTAAGCGTCTCGCCCATAGCCTATCATCTATGGGTCTCTGTTACAACTGTATTTTAATTCCCTATAGATTTCAACCAATTGACCTTGAGAGAAAGCTGAGTCTCTGTGACAATTTGGTCTTCAATCAGCACTGCCAACACAAATAAATTGTTCCTCTGCCCAGATCCATCAAGAGTAATCTGAGTGGAACTGAAGTTTTTGATAGACTTTAAAGAAATGAGCCCAGATGTGAAATAATACCCTTTTCAACAAAGCGGTATAGGATTTAATACAGCTAAGATTTATGTAGTAAGAACATTTAGCCCTTCATATTAGAAAGTGGTTGGATAACTTATTAAAATCTGGATAATTCCCAAGTTGATCCATCCACTAATGACCTGAATATAAAATTTCTAAATTAATACATTTTTCTACTTAAAGTATAAAACCTCAAAAAAGAGTAAGATTTAGAATGCTACTAGAACCTAAAGAAAAAGTAAACCATGAACCAAGGAAGAAAATTGATGGTGTAGATTTATGAACAACAGGGTGGCGGAGAGCCTAGTGTTTATAGGAAACTGATAATCTTTGCCAAAACATTTTCTCAATTTAAGCTGTTTGGATAAGTATGAAGAACAGGATACAGGCTTAGATGCAAAGAGCTATACAGAAGAAAATATAGCTAGCTAAAATATAGCTTTTCTTCTTTATTTTTCTTTACATAGTTGCTGCCTAGTTTTAATCATTTAAGAAGGACCAATTTTATTGTTCTCATATCTAACATCATATCTAGACTTGTTAATGTCTATTAGATGATCTGTTAAGAACTTTGTTGAGCCTCATATATTGGGTATTGATTAATCTAATGATTATGCTCACTTGAAGCTTTGAATTAATGACCTCTTGAGAATTCTCAATTTCTTAACAGTGCAAGGAAAACATTCACTTGATTCAGATACCCTCTCACAATAACCAGAGTGTTTGTTTTGTTTGCTCTGTGCCTTAGTCCGAATTGACCCACAAGTTTATATTTAACAATGATCGTTTCAGTGTTTACTCTGAGTGAGATTAGGATAAGCGTAGCCATCTATTCCATCAAGTACATGTGAACCACAATAATGCAGGTTGTTGTAGCATATGCATATGTAAATAGCCATTACACAAAAGGTACCTTTTTTTAATCCATTTACAACAGGGTGAAGTCCTCCAGAAGTTAATATTTGAATCAGATATTAAGGTTCAAGTAGAATTACCCTGTGGGGCAACACCTGGAATTACACTAAATTGAGAAGGAAGGAGATCAAGAAGCCTCAGAAGTGCAAACAGGGTGCGTGAGGGAAGCCACAGGGACTCGGGGCAGCACTGTGGGCATGATTAGAATGCTTCACGTGATCATGTGAAAGGCTGGATTACGTCATTATGATAGAGATATTAGCACACTTGGACTTGGAGCGTAGGTATCGCTGGTCACTCATTATGTCAGGACCCTGATTAGGAAAAATACAATAGAGATTCTTGATGTTTAACCTAGTGCATCTAGTCTGCCTGCTTTTGAATAAAAATAAGAGTATTCTCTTGAATGTAACAAAGTCTCTAGTTATATTTGTACCAAATGTAGAATAATGTAGGTAGTAGTGTAGATAAGAACAACCTATTATAAAGAAATTAACTAGAAAAGGCAGTTATAATGATAATATTAATTAATTCATATGCACTAATTACTAAAGCCAGAAACTTATCTAAGTATTCTGTACACATAATCTTGACTTGCATTTCAAATTAGGAAACTGAGGCAGAGAAAGGTTAAATAACTTGGTCAACTGGCATCCATTGGAGCCAGTATTTTAAGGCAATGGGCCAATGTTTCTTCTTATGAGACAAAAGTTTTTAAGTATCTACTCAAAAACTCTTTACAGAAAGATTTCAAATGCAAAAATAAGAAAAGAAAAGCTAAATCAGTATTTCATGGAGTTTTCCAACAAAAGAAAATAGACATATGTTTTGACTAAAATAGGTATATTTATTAGATGAAGAATAGAGATTTGAAAAAAAGAGAAAGGACATGAGCAAAAATATTAGTGCTTTGATTATCTTTGGCTCATTTATACTTTGATGTGATTATTCATGTTTGATGTCTCTTGGAGATTTCACAAAATTGTTGATTTTTTAAATGTCTTACTGATGGCTTCCCAGAAACTAGAATTTATTTTAGATTCCAATTATCCCAATAAAAGTATTTTTTCAAAGCAACCTTAAGTAATGTTGAGCCTTCTGGGAAAGTAGAGAAGCCCTCAACTGTAAAATGTCAGACTGTCATTCAGTAGATAGACCATTAGTTTGTCATTAGAACAGTTATAGTGTGTTTTAGTTTTACCAATTCCCAACAGAATATGTTCCTTGTTATCTTATAAAAGTAATTTATACCTAAGTCGAGAATTTCTATTCCCATATTGTAGCCATGAAACACATTTTGTTAATTCAAACATCTTAGTTCCTTATATCTTAAGTTCACATAGTCAGGATTTGGCCAACCTAGCATTCTTTTCTTTTCTGCTTTTGAGGAACATTAGTGCAGAGGAATGGTAGGCCACCAGTTACTTCAGGGGGCATAGGGAGTGTGGTTCTAGCTCATTATTCTATTTCTTCTTGCTGGTCTTTGCTGGAGGGTAATTATTTCCAACAGGGATTGATTGCTGTCTCAGTTTCAAATGCATCTGTGTCTAAGTCAGAGATATTTCCAGAACCTCCAATTTTCTGGCATTATTTTTTATTCCCCACGTCAATGATTCTTCTGACTTAAGAGGTCATTTATTTGTTTTTCTCCTAGTTAGAGTCAGAAGTTCTCTATTATCTTCCTAAACATCACTCTATCGTACTGTGAGAGGCCTCTACACTCATCCGCCACAGCTCTTTGCTCAGTCGTCGCTACCTTTCACACTGGTACCATGTTTGAAAATGGGATACTCTATCAGCTTCTACCCTGGGACACGGGAGACACAGCTCGGGAGCAGCAACCATTAACTGAGAATTCCTTTTGTTCTCTTTGATAACTCTGCTCCAGCAACCTCATATTTTTCACCAATTCTACTTTTGCAATGAAATATTTGTGGCCATTTCTACAATATTCGTTGTTATGTTTTTCTATCCAATTATTTTCTCTCATTCATCTGTTACCTTCAAAAAGCATGTTCTTATATTTTTCACTCAGTGAATACAGCATAAACATTCCTAATGTTATTTAATATGCCAAAATTTGAAAGTTATACATTCTTTGCTTTATAGCTTGTGGTGTTTGTGTTTTTTTGCAGTGTTAATTTGTTGTGCATGTCCAGTATTTTGATTATATTATATATTTCTCTCCAAGTTTGTGTGTATTGTATGTCGTATTTAGCTGTTAAAATATTTCATTTTTTTAGAGTACACGTAACTATTAATGACCTTTCACAAAAATATGTCTAAACTAACTGAAGTGATTGAGATTGTTAAGACTGCATATTCATCCAAATTCATTTATGAAAGAAGATTTAAATAACATGATATCATTTTTACAAATTCCTTCTCACAGGTTCAGCACATGAAAATATTTTTAAGTTATATTTCTCTTCCAGAACAATATATACTGTACAGTGTATTAAAACTTGACCTGCCTTGATGCAGTGGCCCATGTGCCTAGTAATATAATAGTAAGATGTTTTTAGCTGGAAGGAGAAGCTAAAATATTACTTGCTGTATTTGAACCCAAATCATGTGATTTCTAAGAAGGTGAAATAGAATTTAAAATAAGGATTATGTGTTTAATGCATTGCACATTGCTGATTTATTATAATTTTCAGATTTTAATAAAGAACTCCTTCCGAATGACATGTCTCACCCCACTCACGTTGCTTTTAATGTAATTTCTGTTGCAGGTTACTTAGCTATAGAAAATCCATCAAGTAAGTTTGTGATTTTTTTCCCTCTTTTTGAATGCCAACTTTAGTTTCACTGACTCAGTGAATCTTACTGTGTGGTTCCCTTTCTGTATGTTTGTTAGAAAAACCTCTAAGCTGGATATAAATCATAAAAGCATGACTAATTGCATGGTAACTGGAGAAATGCTTTCTCTCTCTCTCTGGGGTGAAGTCTGCATGTCTGTATTTTAGCTTGGGAAGTAATACAGGGGTATTTAAACTCCTTATGTTTTAAAAACCATGTCATTATGAGAATGAGGTCACTGCAATATTTTATATTTTCTAAAACCTTGTAAAGTATAAAATGTTTTCTGTATGACAAAGAGGTATTATGTGCTTTCGGATTTAATGATAACTTGCATTTGCTTGAAAAGCTTTAGTCATTAAAACATTAAATCTTTCATTGAAAGCCACAGAAAAACTTGAAGGAATGTTTTTCTGTGAATGCAAAGAAAGTGGGATAAAAAGGAAAAGTTAGCTTTGTAAACAGACAGAGTCTCGAAGGGACTGTGTTGCTTGTGGTCTGCGAAATGTTCTTCAGTCTTTAACCTTTAAAAGTGCAGCTAAAGCCCAGGCTTAAGTCAAAAACTACAAGCTAACATGGCTTCGTTTTTATGCCTTTTTTTCACTTGGAGGCCGATAAGCAAGAAGTCCTTCCTGCAACATGTTGAAGAGCTTTGCACAAACAACAACCTAAAGTTCCAAGAAGAATTTTCGGTATGTTAGCAGCAGTTGTCACAACATTGCAAGACCTTCAGTCGTTTCATGTGTCACATTTCATGTCCATTTTAAGCATGCAAGGCCATGGAGGACTCTGGCCTTGATAATCAATACCCAATTACCAGGTTGATTGTTTGGACAGTAATGTTACACTGGATGGCCTCTGGTGCAACCTGAATCAGAATTATTCCCCAACCGTGTCAGGAGAAGGTGCTGGTCTTCAGACCTCTGTGATGATGGCCGACTCCAGTTTCTTACCTGGTCCTCCACCCAGATGGACATGGGAATCTAGAGTGATGTATTGATCAGTTTTTGTTTTATATGAACTGTAGGTCATAGTTTTATATTAAAATAATTACTCTAAAGTTAGACACTAAATGATTCCACTTTATATTAGTTTACTTATCGTACATGAATGGTACAGAAGAGTAAGAGAACAGAACTGGATGTTTCCAGAAGCTATAAAAATAACATTATTTCTGAAACGATTCCAAAACTTAAAAAAGAAACAAATGAAAGAAGTAATGTCCCTGTTTTACAGGAATATGTAAAAGTAAAAATTGTCACGCTAAAATTATCCAAAATCTGGAAATTATTTTACTATATTAACATTTCCTATATCTATAAAATTAATTTTTTTCAAAAATAGGTAGATAACAGAACTTCAAGCTATTTTGAGATTTGTAAGCATCATTCCTAATTAGATTGTTACTTTATAAATATAAAGTAGATTTCTATGTCAGTAAAAGCTCTGTTTTTTTCCCCACACATTTCTTAATGTGTGAACTCATAGTAAAAAGATTCAAACAATTGGCTTAAGTAATTCAGAATTACAATATTTCAGTCTCTCAGGGAATAATAACAAAAATGTGAGAAGATTAATGGTATTTCTTGCAGCTTTTTAGTTATGCTTCTTAAGTAACGTTGGCCTGGATTTAACAAATCAATGAGACCATAAAAATTTCTTCACATTTATATAGTGAGAATGCTAAATTTTTCAGGAGCAAAGGTGTAATATCACCATAAAGGAATATGATTACATTATATATGACTATAGTAGATAATAAATTTTATCGGCGATAACATTTTCACATTATTGAGACCATTTCTAGTTGAACTTTTCTGGAGTTCCTTTTTAAGTATTTAATTATATTTATTCCAATGTTTTATTAAGTTTAATATTAAAACCAAATTATGCTTATTGAATAGGTGTATTGGATAAATCTTTTCAGTAAGTGAAAGTAAGTCATATTCATTTATACCATATATTTTTTGGGGGGTGAGGGACAAGTTCTCGCTCTGTAGCCCAGGCTGGTTCTGAACTCACTATGGAGCTCAGGCCTGCCTTGGACTCAGGACAAATCTCCTGCCTCAGCCTCCTGAGTGCTGGGATTACAGGTGTACACCACCACACCCAGCTTATATGGTGCTGGGGAATCAAAATCGGCTACTTAGCACTTAGTGCTCTCTAGGCGACCACTTCAACCGCTGAGCCATTCCTCCAGCCCGTACACCTTATATTGAACTATGTGATAAGCATTTTATTTGGCATACTGATCTGTAAGAATTAATTGAGCACTTAATCAGCTACATATTCCTGAACAAGTTACTTAGACTCATCATGCCTCATATATAAACTGATAACATCTACCTCTTTGAACTGTGAATAGTAAAATGATTGAATACATGCAATACCAAGAAAGTAGCTGGCACAACTATTAACTATTATAATGATAATTCCTGCCACCAAGCTCATATTACGGTCATAACTATAGACATATATTTAAAAATTACAAATGCATTGTAGCATGAGAAACATCTGCGTGGAAAAGAAATCTGCATATCACCCAGAAATGACTTCATTTAGAAAAGGGACCTTTGAGATGAACTGCAGAATCAGCAGAAGTTCAAGGAGAAGACGCAGGGAACCGGTATTCTAGAGGGAAGGAACGAATGCAAAAGCAGGAGGAATTAAAGCAGCCCAATTTATTTGTGATCCCACTGAAATCAGGCCTAACAGTGGGAGAAAGCGCTGTCAGGAGAAGACTGTGGAGATCCCGTGTGCCCTAGTAGTAATGACGTCATCCATCGTAACATTACCTTCCGAACAATGGACCTGGTAATTGGGTATTGCTCACCCAGGCCAGAGTCACCGAAATCTGTAACTGGAAGCTTCTATGTGGAAAAATTACAAAATATACGAACCAGTTTTTAGTCAATTTTAAATGCAACATTCCTTTCTCCCTCCTCCTGTATTCCCAGAACCAACCGGGACACAAGAAAACTGTCCTCACGCTCTTCATTTGAATTAATTTTTTCCCAAACCTTTGGTGCTAACACAGAATTCAGATATTTATATTATCCCTCTCTCTGACTCATATCTACATGCAAACAATTGTCCAGATTTTTTTTAGAAAAGTTGAGAACGGAGAATTCCTGAATTGAAAAGAACAATTTATAATAATGTTAAAAATTACAAAATATGCACTTTAACATTTTCAAAGGAATGTGGTGAACCGAGCCATCTAACACAGAAAACCATAAATTTCCTACAGGTAAATCATCAGCTTGACAAAATAATGAACTCGAGTTCTCGTAGCAGCTTCCTCTGAGATATTTGTGTTGCAGAGCAGTGAACGCAGACAGTATCATGATTTCTCTTCACGCATATGTCAAAAGAAGATCTGTAATTTTACTCTGTGCCTGCCCTTTTTATTTGCATCTTTGCATTCCACGAGCAATTCAACAACGCCTACTGAGTATAGGAGTCGACCTTTGGCGTCTTCTCAGACTGACCAGTGTTGTACCAATTAATAGGCATGAAATCACACCACCCGAGGAGAAAAAACAAAAAATAAATCATTCCCTTCTACCTACTAAGTAGACATTAAAATATTAAGAATTAGTCATTGTGCCTGAAGAAACCATGGATAGCATTTGGAAAAAGGTCACTAACCACACTGACATCTTTTAGAGTTTCTCAAACTGCAAATAAATAATCTCAACAGGAGAAAATAGCTAGACTGGCCAACATGATTCAGGTAGTCATGGAGAAAGTTTGGGGAAACTTGTTTTTAAGTTGGTCTTACTCCTGTAGCTAAGTACTTTTAATTTAATTATTTTTAAAGTTTAGAATAAAGAAATATTTTACTAAATGGAATGTTTTACTCATTTCTGATCAAATATAAACTTTGTGCCAATTATACTTAACAGGAACTACCAAAATTTCTTCAGGATCTCTCTTCAACGGATGCTGACCTCCCATGGAACAGAACAAAAAACCGCTTCCCAAACATAAAACCATGTACGTACAGGTATTATTCCTGGTTGAACTCTGAGGTATTTTAAAATGTCCAACATCCTACCTTCCTGTGTCCTTAATGTTGGGTTACATATTAAATTATAATATCTTTTATTAATGTTGACATCCAAAGTGTATCACTTTGATCCTAAATATTAATGTTAACATACATAGTTGTCAGCTTGTTCACACGAAGTCCATTTATGCAGAAACTGTAGATCTGACAGTTTCTTAGCTTTGTAGTTTAACCCAAGCAAGGAACCTGTTTAACATTTTCCTAGACCTAGTCTCAAATGAATTGGGAAAATGCACACTTCACTTCATATATTAGTTTCCCGTAAGAGCATAACACTCTTATGAACATAAAAGTGCATTGCAGAATACTTACTGAAGATCAGAGTGAATGTGTGCTTACCAGAATCGGTTTTACAAAGAAAACACAAGTGTGTTTCTTTCTATTGCAGCTTCATTTTTCAGTCAGTGAGAAAAGAAACAGTATCACTACTGTAAAGGGAAAATGGCACATTCCTCAGCTACTAACAGTTGTACATTTTATATTTTGTGAATAGATGCTGTACTATCGATATTCTGATTTAATATCCTTTATATTAAGAATTAAGTGATATTTTTCATCCTTTGAAAATTGTGTCCAAATTTAGTTTTTAAATACTTCTAAATTTAAATGGGGCATGTTAGTTACACTTGCAATAAAAGCACTGAAACAGCTGAGGCAGGAGGATGTCAAGTTCAAAGTCAGCATGGACCTCTTACAGTTTAAGTAAGGAAAAAAAACAACAAAACAAAACAACAACAACAACAACAACAAAACCAGAGACAGTGCCCCTGGGTTCATTCCTCAGTACTGCTGTCAGCCAACCAATTTGTCAATAAATCCCAATTTAAGGTTAACTCATGTATAGTCTTTCTGTATTTGTGCCTTTTACAAACTTTAGTAGGGCATTTTTATATTTCTTAAAAATTGAACTTTTTCAGTACAAATACATAGTATTTAGAGAAGGATATAATTTTAACATGCAGTTTGTTAGAATGGGATGGGATAGGATTGGAAATGGACCAAATTGTGAGAATTTAGAACTAAAGGATAACTTACACATGTAAGAAACAAACAGGAGAAAGGTGATATAGGAGGCAGTAATATAATGCAACCTAACCTGAGAGATGAAAATACAAGTAGCTTCAGCTACCAAAAATTCTTTCTGCGACAAAATGCATTCTAACTAAACGCCTTTACAGAGTAAGATGACAAGTAAGATTTTGTTCTAGGTATTAAGGACTGTCAGTGACACAGCTCTGTATATCTAAAGCCACGGCCTTTCTCAACTTGTCCTCTTGTGTATTCTTTTCAAGGAGTTAACCACCTTAACCGAGTTAACCAGGATTGGTTATTTCACTAGTTTGAAGGCATGTTTCCCCTTGCTTTTTGTTTATCTGCACAAAATTTCTCCAAAATCATTTGCTTTTTGGTGGCTCAGTTGTATTCTAAGAAAAAAACTGTAATCTGATTCGAGTATAGTTACATGGAATAGTATTCATTTGATATTATGTATTATATATATTATATAATAGTATATGTTATATATTTATATATTCATTTCCTGTTATATATATTCATATATATTTATGACTGAATATATTCATGAAGTAATTTAAATATATTAATTTATGTCTAAGAAGTGTCTAAAATATGTAAGATCTTATTATTTTTTAAATGTGACTTTTCAAATTTTTACCTAAATTCGGATAATGTGTTATTATCTAGATTCCAATTTTGGCTATAAGAAACGTGAGACAATTCTAGCTTATTACTTATAAGAACAGAAAGGAAATAAAATAAAGGAATAAAGGTTATTGATAGAATAAAATAACCTTAAAATAATACAAAGGTATGATTTAAGAAATATGACTGCCCTAATCCTCTATATATCTGCGGCTAAGACAAAAAAAAAATCCAATCTGCCAAGGAAGAGTCTACTACTACTTATGTTTATGATTATGGCCATATTGTTCAATTATCTCTACTTCATAATATTGTCATGAAGGTTAAATGTAATTTTCATGTAAGTCTCTTTGCCCAGTAATGGAACACAAGAAACACTCAAGAAATGGTTAGTTCATACGATGGATGGTGATGATGCATTGCTTCCTTAAAAGCTACTAACTTTCCCCGTGAATAAGATCAAGCCATAAGCTTTTAGGATCTGCAGTCTAGAGAGAACAAGCCCACCTACCTAACCTGGGTTGGAAACCAAGCTGTGAAGTCAGAGTCACCTCTACAGGCAATACAACCTTCTTTCATATTCTCAGACTCCAACAAAGCAAGCAAAACCTTTAAACTAAATATACTCTCTCATTGTGCTTGCAGTGAGCTCATCAAGGTGAAGAAGCATGCATTTTCCTATAAGGAATCAATGTACTTCAATACAATTTAAATTATAGTTTGAGCGAGCTGAGAGAAGTGCTTGTGTCCCCTCAGTAACATATGAAGTAGAATTTCAAATATCACTGTGCATTTTAGAAGGTATTAGCTTACAGGGCTTTCAGATACTGGAATTAGCAGCAGAGACTTGCAAAAGATATTTCCACGTCTCTGTTTGACAGGACGTTATGACCTTAATATTCCAACACCATGAAGAAAAGTTGAGCTTGTTGTTGATTCAGCTTGTTACAAGCAGGCATATCCAGTGAAATACAACATGGTGACTTCCCTTCCTCAGTTACAGGACTAGATACCATGTCATTGGAACGGTGAGATCACAGAGAATTAAATGTCTTTGAGACATAAGTCACCCTCAGGAGTTCACTTAAATATTGCTCGTCACCAAATTTAATCACATTGAATGGGTAAGACTAATTTCTAACACTATGTCTAGCTCAAATTACCATATACTTAAACTTGGAGAACATCAAAATATGGAGATAGCATTTCTGTTAAGTTTTCACGTTGTTTTTTCCCCAAAAGAATTAACAAAATAAATATTAAAAATACATGTCATAGTTGAGGTAACTGAAAACAGAGACAGTATATATTTTACCCCTGCCATTTATGAGCTAGGTGGATCATCAAGAGTTAAAACTCATCCTCTTCACTTATTTTTCTTCCACAAAACATCAGAACCTTGATAATAATTTAGTAATAGATATTTTCAGTCATTTCTGTTTGCCTAGAATTATAACTGCACGTTCCAATGACTTCCAGAAGAAAAAGTAGGTGACACTTTACTTAGAACAAAATTAATGTGCGCAGTGTATCTAATTTTGAAAGACTTGAAAATATTCTAAAGAACAATAATTTCAAATTCTATGTTAAAGGAAGAATAAGCAAGTAAATTAAATGACCTAAAAATGCTTAAACACACAAAGCAATCTTGTACAAGATAAAAACACTGCTTTGAATCAGAGTAAGAAGGATGCAATGTTTAAAAATTGAAACTGTTGTTCCAAATATCAAACAAATGATAAAGGATATATGTATAAACTACTTCTTAGAAATACAATAGATGAAAGATTAAAGGATTTAAAATAAACTAGAAAAAATTCAGGATAGGTATCTCAATTTGGAATCTCCTCTGGTTAAAATGTCAGAACAAGTTGTAGAAAATTATAAAAATAAAAACATTCGGCAAAAATTTTGATGACAGGGTGGGGGAAAAATTTCGATAACAAACATAATATAGAATTATCATAAAATATTATGAGAAGCTTGAGTTCATAATATTAAAAACTTTAAGTATGGCAAAGTTGAGACAAAAACAAAAAAATTAAAAAAGAAGCCTGACCTGGTGACACACGCCTACAATTCTATACTCTACTATGCTGAGGTAGAAGAACTGCAAGTTTAGGCCTAGCCTCAAAATCAATCAAACAAACAAACAAACCAACAAACCAAATAAATAAATAAATAAATAAAAATTTTAAAAACCCTGAAAGGAAAAATTAAGCACATTTTCAAAGAATACAACTCAAAATTTTAAATGACTAATAAGCATGAAAAGGTAATTTTCCCTGGAATTTAAGAAAATAAATACTGCAAGGCATCAATGTGTATCTATCTAAAAGACATGAATTAAAATTTCAACTATCTTGTGACAATAAAGGTAAATGGACATGAGTTGATTCATTGATTCGAGTTGATTCAGATTATAAACTGACAAAGATAGGGGATAATTTGGCATTATCTTTCAGACTTGAAGGGTATACGTATGATTGCAAAATTTTACAGTAAGTAATGTATTCTACAAATATAGTTGTGCATGTGTGCAAAAAACTTCAACGTGTGTTGAGCATTTTATAATATCAGGTGAAATTAGTATATTACCTTCAAGTGATAAATTACTGTGTAAATTTTAAAATAATGAGTTGGATATATTTATGCTTAAATGGAAAGATCAGATAAATTTAAAAAGTCATTTGCCAAAAAGTGTATATCATATTATTTGTAATTTTCTAAGAAGATGTATAGAAAATTCTAGAAATATATACAGAAACATATTAGGAATCATTATTTCTCGGTAGTAGATAAGGAGAAATTTCATAAATTCTATATCCATCCATAAACTTGGAATGTCATGTCATAAGTTCATATTACTTTTATAAAACAAGACAGTGGCAAATTAAAGACCCAATTAATGTCAACTTTTTCTATTTTCTTGTTAGATAATAATAACAGAGTGAAGCTGATAGCTGACGCTAGTGTTCCAGGATCAGATTACATTAACGCCAGCTACATTTCAGTAAGTTACTGTTTTTATATATTTGTATAGTTTTATAAATTTTGAATACAGAAACTTTATTTAAAAAATTATTATTCCAAAACAATTCCTTACAACCTCTCTGGGTCTGGTACTAACATCACCTCACACTCTCCTTTTTTAAAGACAGGAATGTGGAGGCTCTTAGTAGATTTCTGTTTATCAGAAACCATTTCACCAGTTTGCGGCAGACATACAACTTCATATCCCTTTCTTTTCACTATTTCATATGATTTTTTTTGTCCACAAAGAGGCCTGCCAATCCATCTTTTTCTGAAAAATTAGCCTAATGCACAGTCATATACACACAATAGAAAACTTCATATTCAGTTTTCCTTCTTCAAATGAGTGATGATCCCCTGTTCTCTCTATCCTCAACTACTTGCAGAATGTACACTCCATTGTACTTAACAAATAAACCTAGCTTAAATTAATTAATAAACCTGTGAGGAGTTGTGATATCCCTACTGTGCTATCTTGTACATCAGGGATAATGAGTGGTAACAAAATCTGAATGAAAACTGAATATACCAAGCTACGAGTGGTGGTGCACACCTGTGATCTCAATGCTGCGGAAGGGTAAGATAGGAAGATCGCAAGTTGAAGCCTAGCACAAACAACATAGCAATTTAGCAAGACCCTGTCTCGAAAAGCATTTAGTGGAAGCCTCTGTGAATGGAGCACAATGCAAAGCCCTGGGTTCCATTTTCAGTACAGGAGGCCTCCCGTGTCCCGCCCTGCATTGAATAAAACCGTATTCTTTCTTTCTTTCTTTCTTTCTTTTCCTGTGGCTGTTTTATTCTGTCAATACTCATCCCTATCCCAGGTACTTAGAAACTCGTATGCACCCCCAAATCTCTATTTGGTTGACACATCTGTGGAATCTTGGAGTAGGAAGTACCTTTCTGCTAATTTAACATTAATCTTGGACTTCTTTCTGAATGATTTCTGAAAATTAATTGTCAGCCTTTGCTGGGTCTGATTCATTTAGTTTCTCCCCAGGGTAATGGTGCTAACTAAACAAATCTCCAAACAAATAGTTTTCTAAAATCATATTTCTTTATATTTTCATCCATTGGCTTCAATTCTAATTCATAGTGAGGTTAAGCATTTTCACTGTGTGATGCTACAAATGTTGAGGCTTTCCTCTGCTGTCCACACTCTCCATGGTTTTACATTATTTTACAATAATAATAATAATAATAATAATAATAATAATAATAATGTATGTATAGGTCTTTCTTAATCCAGATTAACAACTTCCTTCTGTTCCTTTGAGGCTGTTCTGCGATGGTCCATACTTTTCCCAGGATCCAGCATGCTTGTCCCCTGTCCTATTCCTTCAAGTCCTCTGTGAATCAGTGGTGAGAGAATTCACTCTAAATTCCATCTTGGCTGATAATTACTCCAAAGTCAAAATCCTGCTAGAGGCAGTGAGGCATCTTTTAAATTCTATCCTGTTTTTATGCCAGAACTTTAAATCGTTTTTTGATATAACCAAATGGATTTACTGTTGCAATAACATTTTATTCACTCATCAAATGATTAGTTTCCTCAAAAATTTCATTCTTCTCTAAATATTTTTTGTTGGAATTTATGCTTACTATTTTTTATGCATAAGCTAAATTACAAAGCATTTAAGCTTTCCCTAGGTTACAGAGTAATGCATATATATATATATATATATATATATATATATATATATATATGAATATAATATATATTCTAATGAGGAGGTGTCTTGTGATGCTATACAATGATAGAGGAGGACAAAGGTAACTGATTCTATCAATGATCTATTGAGTTGTTACAGGTTTTATCACCAACAACTAGATAGAAATTAACAGCTTATAGTCTCCATTATTCCTCCAGATATAAGGTAATTGACAATATGCAATGTGAATATGATTAAGAAGGAAACCAGTTTTAATAGGTGTGACTGAGCCACACAGATTGTATGTTATAATATTTATGAAACCCTAGTGTTCCCTCTAAATATTGTGAGTTGTCATCAGGCAGTCATAAGCAAGTGATAATGTGGTCTGAGCAATAAAGCAGGAAGCCCAAAGATATATATTCTGCTGTAATCAAGTGGTGTTATAATGTAATAAATCTCACAGCAGTTATTACTATGCACATAGGTAACGACATGCATATCTGCAGCAGAGCAGCATAATAAGCAGGTCAAGATGGAAGACATTTTGTGTGAAGGCAGATCCCCATAATCATGTGAGCTGGGTATTGTATTGTGTCTGCTGCTTAAGACACCGTCCTGAGGATACCAGAAACAAAGAATATATTTAGTGATAACAGCTGGAGTAGCCTTCACTTCTCTGTCTCCAAATTCAGAAAAAAATATTCAACATCTCAATTACCGTTTAGTTACCATGACACCTTCATAGGATAGTGAAATATACTTATTATATTTCACCAACATATGCTGATAAAATGATAGTTACAGGAAAAAAGAAATGAAAAAGAAAGAGAATTTTTTTGTAATTATTTACACAAGCAACCACAGCGAGTATTTTTGTATGCTTTCTTCTAGACTTTTCTTACATGAGTAAACTAAAATTTTTTGGTATCTAGTTTTCTTTTTAATATATGTAACATGAACAATTTTCTATGTTGCCAACCTCTCTTATTAAACTTTAAAAATAATTCAATCGCTTATAACTTCCTCAGTTTTTGGTTGTTATAAGTAAAATATTGGCAAATGTTTAAGCGTTCCTGAACATTTGTTTCAGGGGGAAAAGTCAGAGGCCAAATACAAATGGATTCTGGATTCCCATTTGTTTGGAAGAAAGGGACAATGGGAATGGAATTATAAAGGGGAGTAGAAAAGACAGCAAAGAAAAGCTGAGGTCTGGGGAATGGCAGGGATGCAGAGGGAGCAAGCCAGACCAAGGTCCATCTCTCCACCAGTGGGCTTCTTTGAACATTTCTCTTGTCTTGGTCACTATGGAAGGTTGTGTTCCCGGAGCCAGGACACAGGGAGCACCCGGACAATTTCGGTGAAAAACGAACAATGAGAAGGAGAAAGATGTCAGCCCCATCCACAGATACTAAGTATACAACTCTATAAATGAGTATAGAAATATTTTCTAGGGAGGCAACAGTGAAAACCTGATTTTAGGCAAAAGAGAAAGGCTCTAATTATGAAAATTATCTCATTTGTCAACCCAAGATGGCTGAAATTAAATTGGCATCCCCTACTCCAATCAGAGATTAAGGGCTGTGATGCAAGCATGCTTTAATACCATTGTGATAGAGAATTAGAGTTCTAAAGGATTTAGAGTCCTTGGAAAAGTTAAGTGTAGGGGCTGTAGGAATGACTCAGTGGTTAAAGCCCTCGTCTAGCAAGTGCTGCAGCACAGGCTAAGTACTCGACTTCCTGAGCGCTAAGTACCTGAGTTTGATTTCCCAGCACCACATAAACCAAGCGTGGTGGTGGATACGCCTGTAATCCTGGCACTCGAAAGACTGAAGAAGGAGAATTCCCCTGAGTCCAAGGCCAGCCCGGGCTCTATGGTGAGTTCAGGACCAGCCTGGGCTGCAGAGCGAGACGAATAGTCTTTAAAAAAAAGGAAAAAGTTAAGAATCTCTCTGTCCAGATTACTAGACCTTCCTAAATTACCGGCAATTCTTTAGTTTACTCTGATCTGCAGTTCATTAATTTTGTTATACTTCCCAGGTTTTTTCTCATTATAATCAAGACTTCACTTTCGTTCTTGCTCAGCTTATACATACGTGTCTCTCCTTTGTTTTCTCCACTGTTGTGTGCTCTCTGCTCTTTACTTTTTTTCTACTTCGCTTCTATCCTTTGGTAAGCTCTCACCCCTGGTTACACACAGCTCTCTATGGATTACTCTTGTGCCACCACATGTTACTGGAGAAGTACTCATGACTGCACTAACATGTCAGATTTTGAAGCATGTTACAGTTCTTTAATTTATGCATGTATCTTCTTTTCTGGACTGCTATTATACTTCTCTCCCCATCCCTCATTTTCACCTGTACCTGAGTGATTGTTTTTCATTATTTCACTGATAAAATGGAAATAATGAAAAGGTATACTGATTTCTCCATAGATGTCTGTCCATACACTCAATCTTTCCTGTGTGGCTATGAAAGTATTGACCTGTTTCCTACTGGCAGCCAATCCCTTGCTTCTCGAGGATATGAATTGAGAATTTCTCTTACTTCTGACACCCAATTCATTTTATTCTTCCAGTAGACAAATACAATTTCTTTTATCATGAAAAATGTCATATTGCACCTTGCCATTCTCTCTACCTCTCCTTATTCTTTAGGTTCCATTTGCACTGCAGCCCCTTGAAGAATTGTCTATATTTTTATCATTTTTTCTTTTACTTTTTTTTTTTTTAGATGAAACCTCACTCTGTTGATAAGGCTAGTCTTGAACTCACTATATAGCCCGGGATGGCCTTGAACTCATGACAATCCTCCTATCTCAGCCTCCTATACTGGATTACAGGCATGCACCTTCATGCATGCTAATTTTTATGTGGAACCAGGGAAACAAACCCAGGGCTTGGCAGGTGCTGGGCAGGATGAGAGCCACGGAGTCACGCCTTCTGCCCTATCCTTACCGTCTCTGATTACTTTGCTTATCTATTCTATCCTACTAAAATAAGGTTTTGACGCTATGCAGACAAAACTGAAACTACCAAGGTCACCAATTTTACTTTAAAAAATCTAATATCACATGACTATCCGTTTTTATTTTCTATCTCAGCAGCTCTGGCTCTTTTATCTTAGCCTCAGTGCTTTTCTCTTATCTCCTCAACCACCAGGCACTGAAATGATCTACAGAGAATTTACTATCTCTTTCCAAAGTAATTTCCTTGTTGACCTCATATTTTCTCATCACTTTAAGTGTGTGTACTGTTTATTTCCAAGTGTATCTCTCTGTTTTAAATTTCCTCCTAAATACCTACTTGCCTTCATAGAATTCCCACTGAAATGTTCATACATGTAGTGTGTGTTCTCGATGACTACAGATCTGTTCACCATTAGGTCTTCTTCATCTTCCTCTGGACTCATTATTTATCCTTTTGTTTCTCAAAAGAGACATTGATCCTTTGTTTGCCGATTGACCTTTGCCTAGTCAGACAGCAAATTCCTTCCACTGGGTAAGTTTTTAAGGCAAAAAGTAGATGTTGAAAATGTTGAGTATCTGATATTAGTTAGCATTCAAAAATATAAAATTTTAAAACATTACTTTGTGGCAAGTATCTTTCAGGTATTGATCAAAACTGAAAAAAAATACTGTATTAATGTAAATTTTGATGTGGTGTATGCAATTATATTCCTGCAGGGCTACTTATGCCCAAATGAATTCATTGCTACTCAAGGTCCATTACCAGGAACAGTTGGAGATTTTTGGAGAATGGTATGGGAAACCAGAGCAAAGACATTAGTAATGTTAACACAGTGTTTTGAAAAAGGGCGGGTAAGTTATATGACAATCTCTTTCCAAATTTTTATTTTATAATGTCATGAATATGTATGAATATTTGAGGTATTACATTAATTCAGCAATAATGTAGATGTCTATGAAGAAGTTTTAACTTAGTTACAATAACAGGTACATATCAATATAATACTGACTGTAGTTATTTATATCAACTTCTCTGCCTACAGATCAGATGCCATCAGTATTGGCCAGAAGATAACAAACCAGTTACTTTCTTTGGAGATATAGTGATCACAAAGCTCATGGAAGATGTTCAGATCGATTGGACCATCAGAGATCTGAAAATTGAAAGGGTAAAAAAGAAGGGATAAGGAACATGATATATGGGCCACCTAATTGCTCAAAATAAAATTAATTTCTAGACGTAGCCCTTGCAAGTGTGTCTAACACTTTCCTAATGTTTTCTGAACAAGTTTTGAATTGATATCCAGCTCCAGTATCTATGTCACTGTGTTGCGTTCCTTAGCTAAATCACATCATTAAAACATCACATTCTTAAGTTGGCAAAGCAGGAAAGGGAAAAAATCTAGAAAAAAAATCTAGGCTTATATGATGAAGAAACTGTATTATTTGACATAAGACAGCATCTTCCAAATACCTTACCTCTGTCTAAATCCTGATAACTTAATTTTCCATTTAGTTCAGAACCAATATAGAGAAGAAAGTACAGGACCCCACTACACCGGTTTATGTCAGTGCGTATATGCACAGAAAATAATACAAGGATCTTTGTTTTTCTGACATATTAGACACTCCTGTGTTTTGTGTAATAGGTCAATATGTTCCAGTTTTTAAGTTCAAACTGTTTCAAACATACTCCACTGTACTACAAATATACTTTATTAGCTCTATTTGAATATTGATACTCTGTATTAAAATCTATTGGAAATATTTATTACTGGTACCATTCATATTGAAAGGTGATTCTCTTTATTGAAATAACAAAGATTAAAAAATAGGATATCGCAGAAACAGAATTCATTTTGTTTGGTAAACTGGTCTTCTCAGAAAGCTGCCACATCGATCTTTTCAGCCTTCACATAGTACTATCCTAATATTATTGCTGTGCTGCTTTGCCTAGCATGGGGATTACATGACTGTTCGGCAGTGTAACTTCACTGGTTGGCCTGAGCACGGGGTTCCTGTAAACAGCACCCCTCTAATTCACTTTGTGAAGTTGGTCCGAGCAAGCAGAGCTCATGACACCACACCTATGATTGTTCACTGCAGGTAAGACAGATGCTCCCTCAGCTGTCTCTGTCAAATGCTAAGGATGGCCTTGAAACCCATTATATTTTTATTAACATGGTACTAAGTTTTATTTTCTTATACAATATTAATGTAGATTCACCCCAGCTCCCAGGCATTTCACTGGTTATAACAAATCACGATGTAGCTTCCTGAGATCTCAAACGGCAGAAATAAAATGAAGGATGAATGAGTCTAAAGCAAGGCAAAATACAGGCCAGTACAAGAATTCTCTGAAATTGTTGACTTGATCGTGATTTGCAAAAGCCTTTAAGAACTTTTCAAATCATAGTCCATCACTGAGGTTTGTATTTGTGTTTGCAGAGGATTTTATAGATTTTACTAATAACATCTGATCTTTCATTATTTTAGTTGCAATTATTGTACTATCATAATTTCAAATTTTTCATAGAAGAGAATTTCTTAATTTTTTAATTGCAAAATGTCAGGAAAATAAACCCTAAGGTAAAAATAAAGTGGCCAACTCAAGTTGATCAAAATTTTAGCTGCTGTAATATTTTTGACTCACTGATCACGGTTAATAGACTGTGGTTACCAATTAATATTTTTGCCTTGTATTTTCATTGACATTTAATATTCCTAAAAACAGCTTCTTTGATTGATATTTAATATCCTCAGAAATATGACTGAAAGCTTTTTATCCCATGAAACTTTTTCTAGATATGCGATTATAATTTATGTGTGTAAGAATAGCAACAAAGATATAATAAAATATAGAAAAAATAACCTTTTGGTAAATATCCCAATAAAGGGATTGGTTGGATTCAGAGAAAAGGCATCAAGATTTAACTACTGTGACTCATTCGAGGAATAGTAAACTGAGTTAGAGTGGTGACTTAAGTGAAATGATTTAGGTGTGGAAGATTAATATGTTAAATACCGTATAGTTTCTCTGACTTGGAAAATCCAGAACACAGACATTCTATAGAACCGCATGAAGTGATAGCTGGAGTTGGGGAAAGGGATAGGGACAGGGTGGGGGTGGGGTCAAAATGGGAAGGGATTGTAAAGTTGATTAGATACATATGTGCATGAGATACCCAAATTCATTGTAAACACTGTGTATTACAAATGTATATGACTAAAAAGAGTGGGAAAAAATTGAAGGAAAATTAGTGATAATAAAATATTATAATTCCACCTACAAAAGGTACCTGCAACAGATTACAGAGATAGAATATAGTATAGTTAATCAGGGGAGAGATTTGTTATGATTTTAATCTAAAATGTTTCTTAAAAGATGTTTCCAGGGATGGAACTTTGGAAAGTGATTTGATCCTGAGGGTTCTACTTTCACAAATAGATTAATCTGCGGATTCATTCATAATTTAATGGTAATTTTAGGAGATGAAGGAAACTTTGGAGGCTGAACCTGCTTAAAGGAAGTGGGTCATGGAGACATGACCTTAGGGACTACACTTTACTCCTGGCACTTCCTCTTTAGTTCTTTCTTGGTCCACGTGGGGTGAGCAGCTTCCCTCTACCACAAAGCCTAGGTCAGGGGAGCCAGTGGTCCCTGAATGGAGACCTCTGGAACTGTGAGCCAACTGTCCTCCTTTGAACTGACTTTCTCAAGGTATTTCCATGGCAACAATAAACAGCTAACTATCACAGAAGGAGAGACAAGGAGATCTTTTCTAACAGTGCTTCTGTTTAGGATGATGAAACAGTTCTGGAAATGGAGAATAGTGATGGCAATACCACATTGTGAATGTCCTTAATGTCACTGAATTGTGCAATGAAATATAATTAAAGTGGCTAACTTTATTTTAACATGATAAAGTATTCTTAAGTTAGCAATGTATTTTAATTTTTTCTAACATATTTTTTCTAACAGCACTCTATAAATAATGTGATTTAATATACAAGATAAATCTATTCAACTTTTAAATCTTTATTCAGAAAGAAAAATCAATATGTTTTTTTTCCCTTTTTGTTGATATGTAAAACTGCAAAACGTAAAGTTTCCATTGATCTTGAGTATTTTGTGCACAAACACAGTGTGGCCAAGTTACAAATACTTCCCTTCTCTTTTTGACCCTTCTTCTGCCTCTCCCTCCCTTCCAGTTCCCATTATTCCCCATATTAAGTTCTGTGAGGGCGATCTGGCTGCAACACCTGTCACCCCATTGATCACCAGGGTTGATTCAGCTGAACTGGCTGGCTAGGTGGGTGTCCCATTCCTTCCTCACCTCTCCACGGGTGCTCCTCGGGAAGCTGCATGCTAGAAGATGACCTTCCCCGCTAGAGGAGGACTGTTCCACAGTCCAGTATATATGAGTAGCTGTGCTCCCATGCTAAAACTCCCAAGCAAACTTCCGAGTTCCAATATGTAATATAAACAAATGTACGAATTTCATGAATATTTTGAATTTTCAAATTATAATAATAAAGTATAAATGCTTTCTCATATATGAACACCCATATTTTAAAAATATAAAATAAAAAAGTAAAATCTTAACTCTGCCAATTTAATTTGCCTCCACATATATTAAATTCTGACATAATTACCATGTTTCATAAATAGCATCACAATCTCTCTCTAGAGTCAGTGCTTGATTTTCATGCTGACCTTATTGATGATTAAAGCTTTTAATAGATAATAAATTAAGCCACCATAGCTGCCGTTAGCTTATTCAAATCTTGCATGTGTATAGTGTCACTGGCATTAAAAGCAAGAGGAAGACCGCCATTTTCTTGTTGAGTGTCCTAAATAGTGGAGATTTTTCTTCTGTATGATTTAAGTAGGTGTAGACACTAAAACATTCCAGTGTAATGTGTCCAAAATGGAACCCTTGATCCAAACATCTAAACTCCTCAATAATCCTAGTCTGGATAGACAGTTCCCTTTGCATGATCCATAAGCTCTGACGTCATTTTTTTTTTTCCTAGTCTTGCGCTGTAGACCAGGCCGGTCCTGAACTCACTATGTAGCCCAGTCTGGCCT
The DNA here is from genome assembly GCA_004027205.1 of Ctenodactylus gundi. Lineage (NCBI taxonomy): Eukaryota > Metazoa > Chordata > Mammalia > Rodentia > Ctenodactylidae > Ctenodactylus > Ctenodactylus gundi. The sequence continues at coordinate 923,888 of PVKB01000203.1, forward strand.
TGGACTCAAGGCAATTCCCCTGCCTCAGCCTCCCGAGTGACATCGTCCTTAACTCTTTCCTTCACGCACACTCCACACAGCCCGCCCACCAGTCCATGTTCGGATCCGGGCTGCCTCTCACCTTTCCTTTGAATTCTTCCCTCCCTCATCTCCTTTTTCTTCTACCACACACAGAGCCTGTTCTCACTCAGATCTGGTTTGTCTCCTCAGCCTCAGACTCCGGGATCCTCTCTGAGTCGTGTACCTGGTGGAATCTAACCTCCGACAAGCTTTATTTTGTTTTTTTCAAATATTACATCGTTAGAGAAAAAAAAATTTTCCCATGATCCTCTTCTGCCCTTACCATCCTGCATGTCCCTAATCTGCATTATCTTTCTTCACACTTACTACTAGGGAGCGAATATTTCTCCTGTGTTTATAGGAGACTAATTTCACAGAAGTCAGTTTTTCCACTGGTCACCGCAAGAGGAGTAATTTTGGACTGATTCAAGCACATTATGCTTATTGTGCACTTTATGTCTATTATTATTACATTTGAACATTATAATGAGCTATTTTAGCAACTCACCACAATGGGGAAGCAGTGGGAGCCCGAGTGTGTTTCTGTACATCTATACACGGCGGTAGACAGGGACACGCAGAGTATGTTGCTTTTGTCCAAGTCTGCTCTTAACCTCGGTTTGGTCTCTGTTCAGCCAAACTTCAGTCCGAATGCTGGTCTGTATTCCCAGTGCTGGCATCATCGCCTCAGCTCCTTCTCAGGTCCTCAGGATGCATGTGCGGTGCGCAGGAGAGTTCACGCTCCTAGGAGATCTAATGCTGCAGCCTACATGAGAGGAGGCCGAGCTCAGGCGACACGGCAGCAAAGGGTCGCAGCTAAGTTCCGATGAAGCTCTGGTCACTTGTCCACACCCACCTCTGGCTGGCATGAGTTCCAACACTGCAGATGCCTAGAACCGTGTCTCATACTCAAAATAGATTGAATTATTTAACGATTGATTTCTCTGTTCAGGGATATGAGTGTGTAGATTAACACTGATTTTATGTTGTAATACTCATAATGTTTTAGGTTGAATCATAGACATTTATTGACATTTCTACTTTCCCTCTGCTAATGTCAGTTTCATGTGGCTCACGGTAATATTCATAAGACTGAATGACTTTTTATTTTTTTATTTTTTGGATTTACTTCCTATATTAAGCAACTAAACTCCTAGAATGCTTGTTTTCCTAACAGGAATTTCTGAATCATTCTTTTGAGATTTATCAATTGATAATTTTTAAGAAGTACGAATCACTTGGTGTTTAATTAATTACTTAAAAAGAAACAATTCCATTTTACTATCTATCAGAGGTACAAAAAAAACCTAGAAAAAGTGAAAAAGATTTAAGAATATTTTTATTATTGTAGAGAGAAAATGCAATATGGTTTAAATAAATATTTGACATCATTCATATTTAGAATTTCCATCCCAACTGAAAATAAATTTTCTGGTATTAAAAGAGTTAATTTAAAAGAAAAAAGTTTTCTCCATACGTCACCAATACTCCCTAAAATATCATGAGAGAAGAAGGTAAGTCTAACTGATTAAAAAGTCTAATATATCAGAAAGTACTAATTGTAATCATTTTCCCATGCCTAGAAATAATCTTAATAACAATAAAAATCTGGAGGTGTTCCAAAGAAAATCTGTCTACAAATAAGAAAAGAAATACTCAGAAATTATTTTCATCCTAATTTCTTTATCACTATCAAAATGAGGAAATCTCTGTGGAGTTAACGTTATGTGACCTCTCTGTCCCTGCAGTGCTGGTGTTGGAAGGACAGGCGTTTTCATTGCTCTGGACCACCTAACGCAGCACATAAATGACCATGATTTTGTGGATATATATGGCCTAGTAGCTGAACTGAGAAGCGAGAGAATGTGCATGGTACAGAACCTGGTAAGCTATGGGGGCCCATACTGTTCCTTAGCGTCAAGCCCAGAATTTCTATGTAGGAGGATTTTAGGTAGGAAGGTTTTAGATTTGCATGGAAGTGGCTTTGACAGCAGGTGCTCATTTCCACATTACTAACATCATGAGAAGGTCTTCGGAAAGTCATCTAGTGGAGATTATGGCAGAAATAAAACCTCTCACATACTGTCACTGTTGTCCTTACTTGTTTGTACTTATAGACATGCAGAAAGGATCCATGGAACTGATCACTGTTTGTCATTTAGCAACATTGGGAGCTAGGAAAATAAATTATTTTTATGAAATTGCTTAAAGTTACAATTAAAATTTAGAATATTGGGGTTGGAAAAATATCACAGTGGTTGGAGGGTTTGTCTAGAAAATGCAAGATGCTTGGTTTGATACTCTAGCACAACATAAACCAGGCGTGGTGACACATTCCTATAATCCTAGCACTTGGGAGGCTGAGGCAGGAGGATTGCTGTGAGTCTGAGGCCAGTCTGGACTACATAAATGAGCTAAGAACCAGCCTAGAATACAGAGTGAGACATTGTTTCAAAAAATTAGAATATTAACTTTAACATGATTTGCCTGTAATGCACAAGTGAAGATCAAATAAATATATATTGAAAATAGTGCTTTATATTACTATTAGATAATAGAAAATAGTGGCTTTATATTACTATTAGATATTTTCAAAAAACAGAACAAAATACTTTCCATTTTTGGTAACAGTGTATATATATATGTTGAATTATTTGCAATTTTTAAGTGGTGAGGTAACATTTTTACATCACAGCATAACTACAGGATCATTAAGTTAGACACAGAAAAGAAATTTTCTTATTGTTTTGGACTTGCAAGTTAGATGATAATTTCAGCCTGTTGTCTGTGGTCTCTGTAGGAACCTTTCACAGCCACTCCAACTCTCTGGTCATTAGCTAAGTAAAACTAAGTAATTTAATTGATACACATTCCGCTAAATGCTGAAAGGGAACAAATAAGGGTAGAATCACTGTTTCCATGAGTCATTCCAGAAATGGGATATGACATGTAATCGGGGCCAGCTCATGGACAAGCGACCTGTGCAGTCTCACGGGCACCACACTCAAAAGAGTTCTCCGTTTGGTTTAATGTTTGCTTCACTGTTTTCATACTTTTTGAGAAAGGGCCATTGCATTTTTATTTTGCAGTGGATCTTATGAATTATAGCTCATCCTTATCCAGGGATCTTGTGAGGCCTTTATTATCAACCCAAATATTAACCATTTTTAAAATATTCCACCACCTTATGCTTAGTTTTAAATAAGAATACATGCATCATAGTTGTGTGATGACTTTAACTCTTTGGAGAAGATGTCTAGAAGAGGTAGAGCTTGGTCAAATGGAATAATAGTACAACTCATGATAGCTAAATCCTGGAAGTAGCCAATATGTCCACTGACAGATGAATGAATAAAGAAAATGTGGCATATTTACACAATGGAGTCCTACTCTACCATAAAGATGAGTTTGAATCATCTGTCAGAAAATCGGACCATCAGTGAAATGAATCAGACCCAGAAGGTTAAATTTTGTATGGTTTTTCTAATATGAGAAAAACAAACTATAAAAAAGTAATGTACCAAACTTAGAGATGGAAGACACTAAAAGATGAATTTTATGGAGAGAAAAGGGGTGCGGGGTTGAGGGATTTGGAGATGTGGAAGGGAAATACAAATGACTGAGATATGAAGTGTGTATGCACCAATTTCTCAAGTTCATTGTAATTATTGTGTATCTCAAATAAATATCAATAAGAAAAAAATTGGGAAAAAAAGAGAATAAGAATACAAAGAAAGCTAACATTTTCCACCTTTGCCTCTGCTATTTACATTGGGGTTCAGTACCCTCAACAAAGTCAGCAGTTGGCTCCCTTGGCCAGAACAAAGGATAGGATTGATTATTTCCTTCTAGAGTGTGAATTCAACCCTCAAATATTAAAATTTAAGACAAATTTGCCATGATCTCTGGCTTTGTGGAATTGAATTTCGTAAAGATGGGTGTGTTCACGAGTGCCCAATAATGCTTCTACTCAGTTACTCAGTGTACGTCATAAACTTCATACGTTCTGATTGGTTGACCAGACAGAGCAGAATACTTCAGGTAGGTTAGGGAAATAGAAGAGTAAAGTTTGCAGCACCAGCTGTACCGTCATTGGCTTGTAGCCATTGTTTGATAAGTCTCTCTGAGTCTCTCTGTTCTATTTCTTTTCTGCGAAATGGCACAATTTTTGCAAGTGTGTTGTTAGCATATAAAAGCAAATATTAAGTTGCAAGCATAGAGGGCAGCACACAGCGAGTGGTGTTGCTGGACTCCTTCCTTGCTGACAAGCACGCCCTTTGATGCACCTTTTCAGTTGTCTTTGTTTTCTGAAGTTATGCTCTTACTACCTTTGTGCTGTGATTAGAGCAGAAAATTCATGACACCTTTGCTCCAGGCCTTATGAACCAGCATTGCCTCGGACATGAAGGCTTCTTTTTCTTTTTTCTTCCTTTTTCTTTTTCTTTTTTCTTCCTTTTTTTTAAAATCCTGTAGTGTGAAGTGATGCTAGGTTCTCTCAGTAATGCTCGTGTCTTACTTAGCACATACCACAGAGGCCATGGGCAGGATCCTCAGCAGTCTTTTGCCATTAAAAGGTACTAGAGAGTCATGGCCCATACTCAAGAGAGCTTCAATTCTTCTTTCAAAAACGAACAGGTGAATGGACACAACTTGAGACCATCATGCTTAAAGAAATCAGCCAAACTCAGAAGGCTAAATATCATATGGTTTCTCTAATGTGAGAAACCCAGAATACAGGCATTTCATAGAACCAAATGAGTGTGATGATGGGAATTGGGGGTAAAGAGGGACAGAGTGGGAGGGGAAAGATTGTAATGTTCACAGGATATATACATGCACAAAATACCTGAGCTCATTGTAAATAGTGTGTATTGCATATGTATGCTAATAAAAAATGGGAAAACATTTACAAACTAAACCCCATCCAGGATATTTGAAAGGCCTTTCTGGGAGAATACTTTTCAGTAAGATAGCCTCTAGAATTGCTACTGATGCCTGGAATAAAGATGGGTCAGAAGCTTATCTTTCTTAAACTGGATTCTCCTGGAAATTGACTGAAATGACCTCACAACTTGGAAAATAACCATCAAATTTTGGATTCCCATGTTTTGTCACACATTTTGTGAAGGTTAAATCCTTTAAATTTCACTATATATCTTCCAGGATGAGGAAATTGCATATCAAAAAATGTTTAATTCCCTAGGTAACAAATCTATCTAGGGTATAAAGTCGCTTCTCATAACATTACACAGCCTCCTCGGCAAAGTTCAGCATGGCAGTGGAACTTGGAAGCTCAGGACTTTCTTGTTCAGATCATCTTGCCCTGCTGGCAGGTGCACACGATCCTTTATTCCAGAGCCAAAGATGAGAGCTGGGCAATCCGAAGTTTTGTTTACCAAATGTGACTTCAAATTCAGAAGTGCTTCTCAAAAGTCTTAGAATTTATAAGCTTAAATGACTTTCAAAGAAATTATATTGAGTCAATATATGTCCACCAATGGCGTTACTCACCATGTAATATACTTGAAAATACTTTTGGAATTGCTATGAGAAGTAATTTACTAGCAATTACTAATGAATATTTATTATATTATGCCAGTTCATTTCTCACCAAATTAAATTCTGTAACTTGATCACCTCCCTCGCTTACAAAACTTCACCCCTAATGACTTATGAATGTTCTCCAAATTACTTGTGATCTTCTGTGGTGAAGTTGGCTAGCTATGAGAACTCAGTGAGCCAGAGTCAACAGATACTTATTATGCAACTCATATGTCCCAGGCACTATTATGGGCAACGGGGAATAGCGGTGAATAGGATAGACTTCTACTCGTGTACATCTTTCTAGAAATAAGATGTTAGTGGAAACATTTTATAATTCATGAAGAAATAGGTATTAATCAAACTAGCCAATAATTCCTATGAAAATTTCAGTCGAGGTGGTTCTAAACAGAGTTTAAATACTGTAACAGTAAATGGAATACAACCTCCTAAAACGATCGTTTTTGAGGACATACTATTTATATCCATTTTCAATTTGTATGGTTGGTACGGATGGTTTGTATATATGCTAACTCTTAGATTTCAAACACAGGCCTTCTAAAAAGAAGAAATAATGATATCTAACAATGAAAAGGAAGCTTTTAAACAAATTAAGTTGTAAGACCTGCCCCTGATCATGTTCACAGGAAGAAGAGATATATCAACACCTGATATTTAATGACAATCATTAAAGGAAAGAAAAAAATCAAAGCTCCACGAGCCACAGGAATTTAGAAAATTTTGTTTGATATAATAAAAAAATCCCTTATAAATATAACTGTGATAAATTTTGCCTTTAGTTTTGATATTTCACTCTTGTTGAAATGAATAATAATTTTTAGTATAACGTTGTAACTGTCCTGACAAGAAAAATTCCTACCCCTTATTTATTTAATGCCCCTCCTTTGGTGCTTAGGCACAGTACATCTTCTTACACCAGTGCATTCTGGATCTCCTGTCCAATAAAGGAAGCAATCAGCCCATCTGCTTCGTAAACTATTCCACGCTTCAAAAGATGGACTCTTTGGATGCCATGGAAGGTAAAAGGAGATAATGTGTAGCCAACTTACTAGCTTACTGCCTATAGCATGGCGATCAATTTCATAGTAACCCTAAGTTAAAAATGTTTCACAATCTAACTTAGTACACACATAAATGTTTTTATTTCTCTATGATCTAAGTTGGTGCAACAGCCTTTTCATCGAGATTAATATTTTGACATGATTATTATTTTGATCATTAAAATAATCTGAACTCCATTTCAATCTTGTCTTGTCACTTGTTACTTTATGTTTTAGGTGACGTTGAGCTCGAATGGGAAGAAACCACCATGTAAATATACAGACCAAAGATTACAGCTGGAAGATATTTCCAAATCCCAGGGGCCAAAAAGAACCCTGTTGCACATCTGAAGTGAAATGTGCTGCCTTTCTTAATGCTTTCCCCACTGAGCCTCACGAAGTGGGGGACCATGTTATGGATAGTTCCAGAAAAATGCTAATTCAAGAGTTACCTTTTTTGTATAGAATAAATTTGCTACAGTTTAAAATGTTTAAGAAAGTATACCCCATAGATTTTTAAGGTCCTCTATGTTTTTGGAAGAAGCTAAATATGAAATTATTATTATATTCACATTCACATTTCTTTCCCCGTGTATCAGATTCACTTGTGAACAAAAGCTATAAATGTCGACTCAGTAGTGTTCTTTTGGCCTCCAGGGTGTTGACGTTTCTTGTGGATGACTTCCAGGACTGTCATAATGATCTGTACTTCCATGTATGCCCCTGTGTTTTGAGTCCTCTCTTTTATGAGTACTGAGATGTCATCTCATGATCCTGAACAGCTGAACAGTAACCCCCGACACTGGGGGATTACTCAGTCTTTATACAACTCACGGTAGCTCTTTGGTGGAATTTAGGCCTATTTAAATTGCATTGTGATCTTCAGTTTGAAAGGACAAAAAGAAATACTAAAAGTGTAATTGTACATATGAAGTTAGAGAATATCTTCCTGTAGTAGCCTAGGTTTTTGTGTACACTGTCAGGAACAAGTTGTACTGCAGTATTCTATATTTACATACATAGTTAAATGCATCAGAGTATTAGTGCTTTATATTTATCCTCAAACTAATATTAACAATTTAGAAGGATTTTTTTTGCAGAAATGTACAAAACAGTAAAATCATGTAGTGTGTGGCAAGCTTATTAACTATTGATATGCTGCTGTGGTGCCAACAGAGACTTCTGAATAGGTTATGTTAAATGATCTTTATTTCCTTTCTCCAGAATAATTATGGAGGTGTGTATTTGGTGGAACTAAAAACAAAGAAATTAACTTGGCTTTTGCAAATTAGACAGATTTTTAAAGAAAATCTTTCAACTTCAATTTGATTAGATATTAGTAATGTTTTAAATAAGTTATGCTATATAAAATTATTTATCATGGATTTCGATTACAGGCATAAAATAAATAGTACAAGTTATTCTCTTTCTTCTGTGATAAGAATTGTATATTACTCTTTCTGCTGGAAACTATTCACATGGAACTTGTGATCGCCAATAAAAATAAATTTTAATGAACTAAATTACTTGCAGCACAATTTCCTAGTACAATGATGATGAAAAATAACTTAAAAATGTTTGTAGTATGCTATTTATACAATATCTTAAAATACAAAGGGCAAATATGTTTAATGAATGCATTTATCACAGTAATGTATAAAATCATGGATGATAATCATGATATCCTGCCAGTGAGGAGAAACACAAGGAAGAAAGCAGATTGGGATAGTGTCAGGGAGATACGAAACTAATCAAATGCACTTGTAATTTTTGTTTCAAAATTTGACATATGTCTGTCTGGTCACACTCTCAGATTAACTACAATCGAATAGTAAAAATATGCTATAAAATTTTTCCAGTTTTCTTTTGTGTCTGAAATATTTCCTAATAGTGACAACTGTACTTATCTCATCTGCAGAATCTAAAAAAGTTGATTTTACATAAATGAAGAATGGAATAGTCGATAACAAAAGATTGAGTTGCTTAAGGGGGAAACATTGATGAAAGATATATAATTACAGTTAGGAGGAAGAAGGTCAAGAGAGCTGTCATACAGCATGGTAATTATAATTATTAGATATTAGATTCTTTAAAAATGTAAAAAGACTAGATGTTTAGTATTTTCCCCACAAAAATGATAAACATGTAGGGCAATGCAATTCTTAATTAGCTAGACTTAACCATCCCACAATGTATATATACTTCTAAACATAATATACACAAGAATTACAAAATATTTTTACCTGTTGGTTTAAAAATAAAAAATATGTAATAATAGATATATTTCATCATTGTAAAGTCATGAGTAAATTTTAATAACTTGTTGAAACAAATTATATGAAATATTTATGGGCTATTTTCAGAACCTCTCAAAGTAACATGCTTTTCAGCTTAAATGAGTGCAAAATAAACATGTTTACTTATATATATTATTTTCTTGCTCCATTCTTAAAGCATTTCCCACTAGTAATTTGTGTTTTAAACACTAAAAATAAAAATTGACATGTATTTAATGTCTTCCAAAAAATTGATAAATCTTCTATTTACTTAGTGTTTATAACTATTTGAATTGTAATGGAAGCTAGGTCGAATTCATATGCAGGAATCAGCCACACACTCACAAAGTTAGTTTCATCAATCTGAGTTTAGTACATTCATAGAGTCGATGGACAGTAGAAAGATTTAGCATAAGCTTCCTGAGCTGTCAAATCATAAATTTTATTTGTTCATGTTTTAAAGAATATATTTAATTGTTTATATAAGTTATTCACATAAATCATGATTGATTAACTTGCTGTAATTAATAATTTATTCATTGGATGATTACCATGTGCCAAGAATTTTTCTAAGGAATTCACAAACATTTATTAATCTTGTGGCAATTCTTAGAGGTAAGTGCTGTTGTTTACCTTTTGCAGACATGTAAATCAAAATTAAAAATATTAAATGTTAAATAACCTGCCCAGTGTTATAGATGAGGTAAATCAAAGAGCCTGGACTTGAACTAGAAAGTCTGATTTCTAAGCCTTTAGTGTTTGCCACGATATCTAGCTGTGTGTCACATCAAGGGACCAGATACAGGCAAATATCTCTGTTACTACCCATTTGGACTTACTATATACAGGTGAGTTCTATTCTCCTTCTCAACACATAAGCTTCTGTATATTGTGTCATGTAATGAGTGATAGCACCAGCCTTTATGTCTGGATGACTATTTCAATGTTCCAATGTTTTTTTTTCTCCAGTACATATTTGGTCACACTCAGTTGTGTTATTCTCCCAATTCTTTGCATTTTGTTTCCTGATCTATGTTCCTAAATTTCAGCTCTGATCACTTCACCGATTTGTTCCAAAGATCCTCCTCATCTCTGAATTTAGCTCAAACTTGAAATGAGTCTACCATATTTTTTTCTCATTTTTTTTTCAGATCTGGACCAAATTAGAGTATTTTTCTGGGATGTGAAGAGGTTGGTCTATGGGTGTAAAGTTATAGTTAGATAAAAGGAAAAAGAAAAAGTTTTGGTGTTCTATTCCTGAGTATTTGGTATCTATACTAAATTCCTTCTCAATGTCACACATTGGCGGCTTCACTTCTCCTGTTGACTGGAACCTGTCTGGGGCATCTTTCCATGTTCTTATCTACTTGAATTCTCCATTTGTTACTGTTCATTTCTCAGCTGATTACAAACATAGATTAAATGTTTTGCATGATTTTATTCATGTTGCATTTAGTGTAACATCTTCCACATGAGAGAAACTCAAGTAGGTTCAATTGCAAGTTCTCTTTAACAGAAGTAATGTTGCCTGCATGATAATATATTTTCTTAACAATAATCACATGCTAAGATAAATGTATTTTCAGTCAGGAAGCAAGCAAACACCTCTAGTTATGATAAGTAAAGATGGGAGGTCTGGGGAAATTGGCACAGTGCTAGATCATTTGTTCAGAGTTATCTCTTATTTAGAAAGAAACAAGACCTGAGAGTATTCAAAAGGCAAGTAAGAAACTGCAGTTGAAAATTGGAATTCTATACAGTTTGGCAATTCATCTAAATATCATTCAAACAATCTCTCTTTCTTTTTTTACATAATAGATTCATACTTCAACAAACTTGGTTTTTTAGTTCTCAGCAATCTGGACATAGCAGCACTGATAGTAAAGCGTGCACATGCACGCATGCATGCACACACACACACACACACACACACATTCAAATGTTCATTTTTCTTTTAAAAGGCACAAATATATATATATATATATATATATATATATATATATATGCACAGGACCATTTATTAAAATGTACCATATTTCAATAGTCATTAAATAGAATAGCCATAAATAATCATTGATATTTGTGACTTTAAGAAAACACTTTCTCCCCTCTAATCACATTATATTTACTCTTTAAAAAAATAGAAAAAAGTTTAGCATATATTCTAAAAATATTTTATAAAAAATAACTGGTCTTGAAAGGTTAGGCTGAGGCAGTTTCTGGACACTGTGGCATAAGCTATCCTTCAGGCTGAGGCAGGTGCCGAAGACGCAGAGGCAGGTCTGCAGAGGCTGCCAACGTGTACATGCGTGGAGGCAGACGCCAGGACCAGAGAGTACAGTAATGAGCAACAGGTGGCCAACCAGGCTAGCGGGACACACGAGAGCCGACTGGTAAGAGGTAGCATAGCATAACGGGCAGGTGAAGCAAGGCTAAGAACAATCCGGGAACTGGCTCTGGGCAGATCTCAGTGAAGCCAGTATCAGCAGCGCTCTGCGACGAGCAGAGTTCTACTTCTCAACCTCAGTGTTTCAGGAACATACATGCTGTACAGTTCCACCCACTGCTCAACACTCTCATTTTCTGAATACATACATCCATGCAACTAGATAGAAACCTTATGGAGATGTAAATGGATACACATATATCCTTCACAATACTTGTGTAGTAAATAAATGGTATTTGGATGACTGAGTGAATAAAAAAACTAACAAATAAGCATCTAGTATATTAGAGAGATTTAGAGACAGAAAATCATTTAAATCAGATACCAAAACTAGAAAAACTATAATTCTTATTAGTCTAGCCAAAACAATAGTGAAGAAGACAGAAATAACAGAACTTAAGGTTGTAATTATTTGATTAAAAATATTGTACAATATATATAATGCATATCATATATAGCATAAATAGATGCAAAGAAGCTGGAATATATTATAATAAAAATTCTGTGATTCAGCATGTAATATTTAAGCTATTTTTAAAGTTAAGATTTATTAGATTTCGCATCACCAATTTATTTTAAGGTAAATTAAAATATTTCTGTGATTATAAATCTGAGGCTTGGTGAAGAAGAAAGTTGAAATATACAAAAAGGGGAAGTGAGGATTAACTTCCATGGTAGATTCCATACAACCTTCAGGTCCCAGGAAACCCTGGTCGGAGCTGCCTATCCGACGAGAAGACAGGAATGCAGCCTGCCTTCTGGAGGGTGTTTTGGAAAGTAGGCAAGAACAAGTCACCGCATGGCTACTCTAATGGGGTCAGGTGGGTGGGATAGTGACTGTCACTGACACAAAGACTCAGACTTCCAGTATAGCCAGATACTCATAAGCTGGGGACTGGAACAAATTTATCCACTGCAGCTTTTAAAATAAACATCCACAGAATGATGACTTTACCTCATAATAAACAGACCTACATGTCTGATCTGAGTACACTTAAGTTAGTGTATTATAGGGTAGTTATGACCGCCATATTTCTGCCTAAATCTTAGCAATTTTAGTGATTAAAGAGAAAAATTTGGTATCTATACTAATTTCTTTTTGAAGGAAGCTGTATGGTTTGGATCTGGAATGTCCCCAAAATGTCTAAGGTACTCGGATGCTGTGGAGTAGCTGTGGGATCATGTACTCTTAAGAGGTGGGACCTGGTCCTGATTACAGGCATGTGGTGGATCAGAAAGGCGTAGCAGATTATGGACTATGGGTATGCGGCACAGTACTAAGTATGTGACCGGAAAGGGGTGGATCACTGAGGCTTAAGGCAGAAGAAGCAGAACTCTGGGCTTTGACTCTGGAAGAACACATGAAAAGGCAGCTAGTTCTACCCTTCCTCCCCCATTTGGCTTGGCATCTGCCATGCCATCAGCAGCTCTCTCCCGCTACGTCTCCACCATGTCCATCACTGCCAGCTGCCCTGAATGGACTGAGACCTTCTGAAATTGTGAGATAAATAATTTTTTTTTATCCTTTTAGTTGCGGATGTCTGGTATTCTATTCCAGCGATGAATAGTAAGTAAGAAAAGAGCCTATACATCTCCTAAGAACTTTTACCAAAACAAAACTTGGAGATTAACTTTTAAAAGGAGTAAAGAAGCATTATGTATTACCCTGATTTTGATATGCATGTGGGGGCATATTATTACTCAAAGAGTAATTCCAGTACATCTCAGAGAAGAAGAAGGAAGGTCCCGACCACCATCACTCTCATTTATTCACTTGCAAAGATTACACATATCTATTTTAGGCCAGATCATCTTTTGTCATCTAAGCTAGTGATGATACAGTTCCTGCCCTCTCTAGTGTGTGGTATGAACAAATAGCATTGTAGCGCAACTTGATAAGTGCTGGGATATAAATAATCATAGAATCAGACACTGTAATCAATATGATCTATGTGGAAGGCGACATTTGTGAAAAATGAGTACAGTGTGATGATCCGTAGTCCACAAATAGTCTCCTTGCGAGTATTTTCTTACAGTCATGAACTTTGAAGTGGGAGCATATAGGAGACCGAACAGTGCTTCCAAGGTTTTGGTGATTCATGTGATAACTTTTCCACCAAATCTTGTTCCCAAGGAAGAAAACCATTTAAAACACACTGTACCCTGAAGCCCTTTCTGTTAATTTATTCCAGCTATGTGAAGGATTTTAAATCATGCACTGATTTTTAATATCTTGTTATTTTGTTGGAGTTGATTTTGGTAGAAATTCAATAATTAGAATTGAGAATGATGTTACAACACTATTTTGTCCCTTTTAATTTTGCTTCTCCACCTCTTTTCCTGTCTCTCCTTCTCTTTTTTCCTACTCTTTCCTTTGTCTCTCTGATTCCTCCTTTATTATCCACTTTCACTCTAATAATTTTTAAAAGGCCCAGAGGTCCCAGAAAAGCCTGTTTCTCAATTCTGAAGGCAAATCTAAATTAATGCACAGTTAGAAAATTTCATATTGATCTTACAAGATCTTGCATGAAGGAACTTCATTCCTGTGTCTGTCTTATTATGGGATAATGTATTTTTAAAACTCTAATAACTCACCGCTGCTAAAAATAACATCATGGTACTATCATTTATCCAAAATTTGATTTTAATCTTCTTGTTAATCTTCAAAAGGTAACATATTCCATTGAGAAATCTAGGATTTTCTTCAAGGTCAGAAAAAATAAGCTTTTTGGTGAATTAATATGAATAAGATTAAAGAAAAAAGATTCTTGGATATTTATTAGGTTTTTGGAAAATATTTAAAGTATCATATACTCAAAGAAGTAGCAATAAACTTTGAAAACATGAAGAACCTAGTTACTTTAGAATCATATGTATAAGGTTTACAAGAAATATCTGGAAAGTGCTTAGACCTTTTGAAAACCACTTTTTGTGTTCTTAGTGTTATTACATCACAATAAAATACAAAATCTAAAATTCTCAGCTACATTAACTGATATGAACAAAATGGTAAAAGAATATCAAAACAACCAAATATCACTTGCCACACATACCATTTTTAAGCATAGCAACCACAAGATCATCGTTGCCTTTTGGCAAACCTCAAACACAAACACTTCCAGGAACAACGCAACAGATCAGCAAAGCGAGAAGCAAAGCTTGAGTCTTGCATTCTTTCTTTGTGATGTGATGTTTCTCACTAACCCAAAACAAAACTAACACACAAGAAACGAGCCCGCTGTGCCATGGAAAAGTCACACTGCTTCACGGTCCAACTTTGTTTTATTACAAAACAAATGTTACACCTCTGCAGACATTTCTTATATTATTCATTTTTATGCCTACCAATCCTCAGAATGAAGGGATTTTCTGATCTCAAATGAACATTAGCAAGGTTTGCTGTATTTCACAAAAGGTTAGAAAAATCATTCTGTGTGCTCGGGACGTATTAGTGCCTCGAGTTATCACTGTGAAATCTACACACAGTCCTAATTAAAGACAACAAAAAATTCTGTAAGTGATCTATAATTAGGGACTCGTTGGATTCACTCAGATCAGGTGTGTGGAAGAATTCAGGTTAGGAAGGAAACACAGGCACAAACTTAGTGCTGTTGTGCCCACTAAGCCCAGCAAATTGATTTTTTTCTTTTCTTTTTCTTTTTCTTTTTCTTTTTTTCTTTCTTTCTTTCTTTCTTTCTTTCTTTATTTTTTTTTTTACTTTTTAAGGGGTCAAGCTAAAGTCCCCGTTATTAGAGTGGGTAATGGAACAAGTGCTGAGCTGTGCTAATGACTCTGAGACATACTTTAGGACCTTGCTGTTAAAAGCTCCTCTGACCAGAAAAAGAATGGTCAACGAAGAAGGCATATCAAAAGAGTTTGTAAACCTTAAATGGCTACAACAGCTGAGCGAAGAGAATAGTTCTATTGAGAGGAAAGTAATGAACAAGTGTCAAAACAGACAGTTGGTGTCAATTGCAAGAGGACTTGGAAGTGAGAAGCGGGCCACGTTAATATAGTTCATTTTTGTATGAAAAGAACACGGTACTTTGCCGAGTATGCATCATAAGAGTCATGCTTGTCCCACTCCACATTAAAGTGTTTAGCAGGAAGAAATGCATTATTAAGGACCATGTACACATCTTATTTTGTTGATTTCCAATGGCATCTATTTGTCTGTTTTATTGAGAAAATGTCTATCATCAGCTATGTGTTGGTATGTTTCTTTAAGAAAAAATTCAAACTACCCTTTTTTCTAACAAGGTTTATATATAGCAAAATAGCTTATGTTTTAGTCTTTTGGTAGTAATTTCATTTTAACGTTATCTTAATATTCTAAAAAGGTTATAAAACTTTTCTTTTTCTGTTTTTAAATCTCACTAAAAGAATAAACTAAGAGAAGGTATGAAGTATATTCTATTTCTACTTTAGGAGGCATAGGGAATAGATTTATTCTTTTGGCCTTCTTAACAAATGGTTTTCATAAAATGATTTGTTAGACTTCATTATAATTCATATCAATAAGTCAGGTATAGCAAAATGCCCAACTGAAACTTAATTCATTTCTGTTATTTACAGGCAATTTTAAAAAAATAAAATTATTCTTCTTAAAGATCCCAGAATGTCTTTGTACAGATGCTGCTTTGTAGAAATTGATCAACATTGTTTTACTTACATTTTCCTCTTTATTGCCATTGACCATGTTTACCTTTGGACATCTCCAAAGAGTCTAACTTCCTCTAGAGATAGAAAAGACTCTGCTCTAGGTGAGCTATTGCTTGGGCTGGGTTTTCCAACCATGTAGGTTTTCATTCCAAGCACTGTCCATCCACCTGGAATCTCTTGTTCAACCTCAGCCCACATCTTTGTACCCCCATGAGTGTAGCAGTTAGGATGCTGGGGGGAAGGGATGTGAGCATTGTGTAGTTTAAGCTAGATGTGGTTTCTCTCCTCTGGTTTTACTGTATCACAGCATGCTAAAAGTATTCTTCCCTTTCCCTTATGTTTTTCTCTGTGTGTTTTAAAATTGTGAAATTGAGTGTATATTTTGCACATCACAGCATGAACGTCTATTTTGTGACCCTAGACATGATAGCATACATGGAAAATACCATCACACACTTTCCCTAAAAAAGGAAGCCACGGGTCCAACTCTTAGCCATTAGCCACCAACACTGCCTCTTTTAGCCATGAAGCTAGGAAAAAAAAAAAAATTATTCACTGGGTTCTCAAACACCCAGTTTCTTAGAAGACTATTGTTTTGGTTTACTACAAGGAGATTAAAACTTAGAACTTCTTTTTTATTATATAAACACTGCCTAGGAGCCAGAAATCTGTTCTCAGTGTGCCATTTTTGGCAAATAGATGATTATTCTTCTTTATGTCGCTTTTCTCTGCTTCAAAATGGACACAATTATCTAATGATAAAATATTGTGAAAATGAAACTAGATCTTTCATTTAATACTTCAGCACAAAGCTTGTAACTTTTTCTTTTTAGAGTTTAATAACATGTGCCTTTACAAAGTAAAAATGTGTATATATTACTTTACATTATTTTCTTTATCAGCAGCAATTCTTGAACATTGTATTGCTATAAACTACACAGCCTGCCTCTCATGATAGCTTATATACAGGAAAATGAAAAATCAATTGAAATGCTTTAATAAAAAGATCACACATGTGCCGTGAAATTATGCAGCTAGCCTGGATCATGACATCATGGAAGATAATATTCAATGATTAATTTTTATATGGTGACATGCTGTGCATGTTATGCCTTGTCTTAAGAAGGACCAGATTATATGTAATTTAAGCATATTGTATTTTTAGTATCTTTCTATCAATCAGCACATTGAAAACTAACATAGTATCCATTCTCAAAAATATCTGGGTGCCTGAAAAATGTGGAATATATTTATTGATGAACTAAACAACTTTTTTTCAAATCAGTAGAGAAATATTATGGAATAATGTGTTTATACAGTGGTGACTATTTGTCACTGTGGTCCTTGACATAAGCATTAAAGCACCAACCATTTTGGGCAATATGTCATAACCAGCCAGTTGGAGTGCAGTAACAAAATACTCGGCTAACCATTCTATACCAGAGACATCTGTTTAGCTTAGCAAGACAGAAGCTCAAGGCACTTCTATAATTTGGAACATGTAAAGAGCACAAATAATTTCAAACTTAAGAGATTCAGACAACATAGGCAAATCATTTTATATAGCTTGGACAGTTTAGATATTAGTTGTATGTAACATCATTGGAAAATGTTCATGGAATATTTTAAGAAAAAAGGATAGTGTAATTTTATATTATAGTTGTATCTATTAAAATTTGTAATATAAAATTTACATTTTATCATAGTAAATATAATTCTTTCTATCTGTAAAACAAAAAGGACACAGAGTGGCTTATTGGTATAAACTGTTTTTTTAGTTGTAAATTAAAATAATATGAGTAATTTTATTGTTTATTATGTACTAGACACCACATATTCTGTTTCAATAAAATTGTTTTCAGTATTCAAAGTAATTTCATAGAGTTACTCTAGTTTTGAAGACTAGTTAATGGAAATTTAGAAAAATTATAAAGCTTACCCAAGGTCAAATGATCAAAAGAGGCAGAGTGAGCCTACATTTTCTTTTTAACATCAAACTCTATATTTATAATCACAGTAATTTGAGAAGAAAAATCTTTGCATTCCACACTCCATAAAATGTTCTTTTTTTATATTTAGAGGCAGGCAAAAAATGGTTCCACACCCCCTTTACCCCCCAGAAATGAAGTGTTCAGCTCATTGTAATTTCTCTGGCATTTTCCCAGCTTCAGTGCTCTGTGATTCCCACTCAGTCAGAGCAAACCTGTACCATTTGGTAACCTAAAAGAAAGAACAAAATTCTAAGGGTTTTACTCTGACAGGTTTTACTCTCAAACTTAGAAACACGAAAGGGGCAGAGAAGAAGGTTCAGAACCCTAAGAGGCCTTCATCTTTTTTGCACCAAGCAGTGAGTGCTTCTTGGATGGAAGACCATTGGTTGCATCCTTCCCTGATAATAATGTCTGGAAAAGAAGAAATAAGAAGCAGCTGTCTCCACAGTCATTCTGAGGCTGTTACATTAAGCAAACAAAGGCTTTTATGGAAACTTGTCCTTGCTTGTATTGAATGGGAATGGTGTTAGGGAGGTGGGAGCAAAAGATATAATTTTTAATTTTTTTATTGAGACACAACCACACACGTATACATTACAAAATAATTCTACTGATCATGGGGGATTCGTACATATACACAGACATTTCTAGGTTGATCTGAGCCTATCCAGTTTCTGCTTGCTTGTTCTGACTCAATTCTGTGGGTTATTCGGCATAGTCTGCACCCCAGCAGGCCTTGCAACCTGAACCCCTGTTCAGCCCCATTTCTGTGCATAATACATCTCGGCTGCCACACGGAGATTGCACAGGATTCACCTGTCAAATATCTTCCTTGTGCCCCTCCCCATGTCCACTGCGGTGACTCAAATGTTCTGTCAGGGTAAGTGCAAAACTATTTTTACCACAGTGTTTGGGAACCTCTGGGCACAAACTGCCTGCAGATTAGGTAAATTACAGGTGTACAGATTTATGTTACTCACTTACTGGCCACAGATTTCCAGCACTGATCCATCTGTTCTAATCGCGCCTTACGCTCAGCAGCCCTTTCCTCTACCTTTTGCTCTTAGGAAAACTCACTGTCCTGGCCAGCCAATTCTTTCCTTGCAGGATCCTCTGAGCTCTGTTCATTCTGTCTTCTTCTTTTCTTCCTATATTCTACTTATTTTCTTTCTTCCTCATTTCATAGCTGAAAAATATTATTTTTCGAATGGCCCTCAGTTCTACTTTCTCATCTGACTGAAGTTGCGTTCTTTGGGTTTACCTATGCAACAAGATAGCCAAGACTCCTGGATGTAACCCACACACATCTCATCACCAGTGTCCAGCACACCCACCTCTGTGTCACGGTGTCTGCTTCTTCTTTGAGTTTCCTTATTGACGCCACCATCCACATACACAAGTCTTCTAAAAATCTTTGACTTTGTCTCACAGAATTACTGACCCAACATCTTAGAAACTTCTGCCCTCAGACTAACCTTCCCTCAACTGTTCATTTCAAAAGACACTCTACACTGTCACATTTTCCAAGAGGAATTTATTTCTTTTCAAGTTTTGAAATCAGTTATTCATTTGTGTGAGATTTAGCTATTGTAATTGTCTTATGGTAACCTGAAAATGCCAAAGGGCCCCCATGCACAAAACGCTATTATTGGAGTCACTGGTTTCAATAGTTTCTTTTCAATGTTATTGTACCATTAACACAAATTCACAACTTAACCTTACACGACTTCTATTTCCCCACATCTGTGTGTGTGTGAGTGAGTGTGTGTGTGTGTGTGTGTGTGTGTGTGTGCATGTGTGCGTATGTACTTCTAACAAATTCACTGTGGCTACTTCAGTCAGAGGCCTTATACATTGAGAAGGGGAACTCCTCAACTCCACATTCCGTCTCAGGATTTCTACATATGTTATTTCATTTTATACTAAAAATAAGCTAGTGGTGTATGTACTATACATTCCATTCAATCTCTTATAAAACTGAGGCTTGAAACACATAATTAACAATGGATTGAACTTGAGTCTTTCTAGATATTAACACGATTCCTTTTCCATGATGTAGTTTATCTTTCAAAAGACCCACAGCTAACCTCCATGGTTAGTGGAGTTAGTTATAAAACAAATTGGATTCATGCAAACTTTTCTGGAGAAAATAGGTAAAAAATATTTAAAATAATTAAACATGAACTAAAAATAGTATGGTGGTAACCTACTTGAAAACTTTTACTTCTATCACTAGCATCGGATTTTTTAAGGAATAAACTCTAGGCCCTTGAAGTGATTCGTTACTGGTAACATAATGATTACATTGTTATTTGCTTTTTTCCATAATTCAAAGGTACATTCACACAGTCTGAAGCCTGGAATAGTCCAGTTTACATCTACTGTTTTGATCACTTGTAGTCTGACCAAGTTCTCTTGAGAAATAATGCAACTGCAATTACAAGCATCTCAAATTTTGTAAACAGTTTGAGTTCCAAACCTTTGTTACTTAGTTGTTTGGAATCAGTGTGTATTTTCCCACTGACCTAATCTAATAAGGATGCTTATTTCCCAAGCTGGCATTTTCTTGTTCTCTCTTTCCACTTCCTGCCTTCCATCCCCAAAATAAGAGAGGGAAAAATCTACCCAGGGTAATGCTAATATTGCTTTTTCTGTCCTGCATTCTAGATTGTATGGGGAAAGGGAATTTGTATTTTAATGCAGAATTTTTAAAAAATCAACATGTAAAGATCGACTCTACATACATATACACACACCCAGACACCCAGACACGCACAAATGACTCTTATCTGGTGCGTAGCTCTTAGCTTCCCAAAGCTCTCTGCATTCCTTTTGTTTTGTATTTCTATCTATGCGTGTTTTCTACATCTCCATTCTGGTTATTTCTCTAGTGATGACACATGAATGAAGGAAATAGAAGAGAAAGAGAATCTTCACTTTCTTTAGCAAGTCTGTGACGTGATGTACACTTTCCAACACCTGATGCCTCTGAATCCTGGAGTCAAGAGGCAAGCCTGGGAATGGTAGTGCCTTATAGGTTACTATTATTACCCAAGCTTCAGAAGTATTATTATTATTTTTTTTTTTTTTGAGACAGGCTCTCTAGAGTTCTGTCTGGTCCTAAATTCTCTATTAAGCACTCCCTGGCCTTGAACACAAGGCAATCCTTCTGAACTCATTACATAACCCAGGCTGGCCTCGAATCTCCAGCAATCCACTTGCCTCAGCCTTCTGAGTGCTAGAATTGCAGGTGTGTGCTACCATGTCCAGGTTTCCAGCATTGTTTAGTAGTAATATTTTTCTTATCTCATGTTTCTCTGTAATCTACCAACTTTAGTAATGGAAATGTTCAATAGAGTATGCTTCAATTTTAAACTTAAAAATTTTTGGTGATGTAGAAAAACATAAAATTGGTACACGTTAATGAATAACATGAGATGCTTTGGTGCATGTATACATGGTGTAGTGTTAAAGACAGGCCAAACGTAATCTGTGTCCTCAAGCATTTGCCATTTCTCTATGGTGAAAACTTTTAAAGTCCTTTTCTGTAGCTTTTAGCACCCCAGAACTTCTTACTTTTATATGCAGCAGTAGCATCGATCAATCCCTGTCCATTCCCCTACATTTCCCAAATGGACTGGATTTTTAAACTGATTTCACATTTTTAAATTAATCTTCATAACAAGCCTCAAGAGTATCTTTTGTCGTTATCTAAACTTTGTAGATAGAAGTGTAAGAATTTTATATGACCAAGTCCTCACAGGACACAAGACAATTATATTTTAGGCCTTCCATACCCCAAATCTAAAGCTGTTTCTTCCATGTTTTGTCTCTCTGTGAACGTCATGGCTCCTTCTGGATTCAAACGCCATGAGAAGAAGATTATTTTACTGTGCTGTTCTTAGCAACCAAAACACAATTTGGTACTTAGTAGACACAAAATAAATGTTGAATGAAATAATTTCGGTCATTGTTATCTTAATTATTTGACCTTTAACGTTATCTAAGTTTCCTGGTGAAAAATAACTCTAAAATTGTTTTCATATTTATAAAAGACAGTGTAAAGTCTGTCCAAGAGCAACTTCTCGTTTTCCCCAACAAATGTTAGATTAGATCCTGAGTTGTTAGAGACAACTGTAATCTTAAACCCTGTGGTCTTAATTATTGACTTTCGCAACCAGGGAGCTTGTGGAAATAGAATAACATAACACAAAAGAAGCAATAGCTTCTTGTTCTTCTCTGTGCTCCCTACCCATTCCAATACCCTAAGAATGGTTCTTAGACTTGGTAAGGAGTGAAAAGCAGCTACTCAATTTTAAAAAGCCATAAAAAGCAGCCAAAATTGTGAAAATTTAATATCTAAAGTCTGTGGCTTAGTAAAGATTGTGAGGAATTTTCTTCTGAGTCACACAACTTGAATTAATAATTTAACTAGTTCCTAAATTATCTGACAGTTGATTCCTCACATTCTTTTCACTCTATTATTTAGGGGTTTTTATTTTTATATGAACCAATAGGGCACAGGCTATGACCATCACTGCATGAGGTAGAGCAATAAGGCCTTCTGTTTTTCACCTACTTTTTCAGGCACTGCCCACGAGAGACAAGACCAAGAACAACTATCATCCCAAAAGCCTCTTACTAGCAGTGAGAGTCTTCCAGAGTTCTAGACAAGAAAATAAAATCAAAGGGGACTTAGGAAAGAAGAAATCACCAATCAAAGAAAGGGAAGAAAAAATTCTCTAATAGTTGTGCTGGATTACCTTCATAAGAAGCAGTGTTAGCCCTGACACAGGTGTATGTTATAAGTAAAATTCATAAGGCAACTATATGTTTCATATGCATGACATTGTGATTGAATCCTCACGTAAATTATCTAAAACAATTGCTATTATTTTGAAAACAAAACTCAGACCTAAGTTACTTGTAGACACACAAATATATATTAACCTAACTAAGACGTGAAGACAGCTCTGTAGGATGCAGAGACCCTGCACTTCTCCTGGGCATTACACTGTGTTCCCAAAACCACACATTTATGAACTGGACCTCACACAAGCTGCAATTAAAAAAATTTTTTTTTCTGTTTTCATTCTTGTGCCTTGGTGGCTACCTTTCTCCTTCAAATCCTACCAAACAACATATCTGGAGCCCACGGAGGTGAGATTGTGAATGCCAAAATGGTGAGCACCCAGCGTATAGACCAGTAGCCAGCCATACCATGTATTCTGAAGTTTTAAGTAGCTACAGTATAATTCTTGTAATTATATTACGGAGGTGTTATTACACCTACTTCATTCCATCTTCTATCTCAGCCTATGCTTATATCCTACTGGTCCACTATGAAAGGAAATAATTCAAATCTTGGTTGCCCCAGTCCAAAAAAACAAACAAACAAACAAACAAACAACTACCGGGAAGTGTCCACGGAAGGATCCAGAGAGAAATTCACGGAGCAACGTGGGATGAGAGCGCCCTTCCGCCACCCCCTCTGGGTTCCAACTCATCCTACAGCCTTAGTAAAAGAGAGAAAAGATATTTACCTGCTTATCGAGGCTGAAACCTGAAAGTCATGTATAAATTTTGAAGGACTGTAATGGTTTTAATCACAGGATTAGAAACTTTTTTTTTTTTTCAGGCAGGAGAGAGAAAACAACTGAACCACACTGCAAATACTAACCAGGCTATTTTGGAGCAATGGCGATTGCCTTTGAAATCTTTCATCATGCGTCTAAACTTAGAATGAGATGAACCCGGGTGGAGGGGGAGGGAGGGGGCAGTGTTAATTCCCAGTTGTTTTGAAGTTGTCCTGTAAGCAGGTTACTATCCAAACCACCTCAAATGGCAGAAGGACTAGATGCTTTGTTTCGATTATGTGTATGTGTATTTGGGTGTAATGGGTTCCTCCTATGGACCGTCACCTCACCCTGGGAGGTGACACTTCTCCGTTTTCTTTCAAGCTAGATGTTCTAGAGAGCACTGGCTGTAATCACATTGGGAGACTGATGGTCCACGAAGGCAGCTAAAAGTTGGATTGAGTTTCAGGAGCTACTATATATAAGGCTGAGTCCACTTCTGCCACCGCACTAATTAAATGCCATCTGGGTGGCTCTTCTGGGTCTTTGAGTCCATCACCCAGTTCAGATCGAGTCAGAGGCCAAGGACGACAACATGATGATGGACCTTTTTGAAACAGGCTCCTATTTCTTCTTCTTGGACGGGGAAAATGTTACTCTGCAGCCCTTAGAAGTGGCAGAGGGCTCTCCTTTGTATCCAGGGAGTGATGGCACGCTGTCACCCTGCCAGGACCAAATACCCCCAGAAGCCGGGAGCGACAGCAGCGGAGAGGAACACGTACTGGCGCCGCCCGGCCTCCAGCCTCCGCACTGCCCTGGCCAGTGCCTCATCTGGGCTTGCAAGACATGCAAGAGAAAAGCTGCGCCCACGGACCGGCGGAAAGCCGCCACCCTGCGCGAGAGGAGGAGGCTCAAGAAAATCAATGAGGCCTTCGAGGCCCTGAAGCGGAGGACTGTGGCCAACCCCAATCAGAGGCTGCCCAAGGTGGAGATTCTGCGCAGCGCCATCAGCTACATCGAGCGGCTGCAGGACCTGCTGCACCGGCTGGATCAGCAGGAGAAAATGCAGGAGCTGGGGGTGGACGCCTTCAGCTGCAGACCCAAGCCGGAAATCGTGAGCCCAGACGCTGCGGGCAGGGGGTGTGAGGGCCGATTCAAAGGCCTCCGGGCCTCCACCGCCAGCTGCTGGGTCTCTCCCCTTCCCGCTTACCCCCCAGCCCCTCCTGCTCCCTCTGAAACGAGCCCTCAGTGACCCCAGAAGACTGGGTCCCCAGCACCAGGCAGGAAACAGGGGAGACACCCCCATAAGCCCCCTCCCCCCCGCCCCGGAATTCATGTCTCCTAATCTGCTGCCTTGGTTTTTCCTCCAGCTCGAGGGTGCGGATTTCCTGCGCACCTGCAGCTCCCAGTGGCCAAGTGTTTCAGATCATTCCAGGGGCCTCGTGGTCACTGCTAAGGAAGGTAAAGTAGGAGAACGGGCGTTGGGCTGCGCCAGAGCATCGGGAGGAGCCGGGGTGACCGTGCTGGGCCAGCGCGGGCTCCCACTGAGCTCGGGAGCGAGTCCGGCGAGGGAGGCAGCGCTGCTCTGGGGCCCGACCGGCCTCCGGGCCGGCGAGGGGCAGAGCTGCGCTCTGGGTCGGCCTCCCTCGGCGCTATAGTCGCGTGTGTTGTGCTTGTTTCCCGAGCTAGCAGGAGCAAGTGTTGATTCGTCTGCCTCGAGCAGTCTCCGCTGCCTTTCTTCCATCGTGGACAGTATTTCCTCGGAGGAGCGCAAGCTGGCCTGCGCGGAGGAAGTGGTGGAGAAGTAACTCCAGGCTGGCGCTTGGGACATTTGCCATGCCGCGGGAAGACCTTTCTTTGCCTAATCACTTAAATCAGGGCCCTTTGCGTTAATACTTAGGAGCTCAGATTCCAGCATTTCTGCGAGGGAAAGAGGCTTATTTACAGAAGAATCGGATCTGCAAACTCAAATGAAAACG
Organism: Ctenodactylus gundi; assembly: GCA_004027205.1. Taxonomy (NCBI): domain Eukaryota; kingdom Metazoa; phylum Chordata; class Mammalia; order Rodentia; family Ctenodactylidae; genus Ctenodactylus; species Ctenodactylus gundi. The sequence goes on from PVKB01000203.1 coordinate 949,480, forward strand.
CTTTGGGCTCCCATTTTTTGGAACCCACAGTGGCTTAGAAATAACAGCCTTGTTTTTGCTTGTTTGTTTGGCTTTGTAATATATTAACTTTTATTATGGTGATCTTTTTTGTGCCAGATGTAAAAGAAGTTCATTCCTGTTTAAAACAAAGTGGGAACGTTTAATTTTAATCTTAGTGGTATTTAATGTATTTTTGTAAATATTCTGAGTACTTTCATTTTTTATGTAAACCTAAGAAATATATTTTAAATGTGGAATGATGGATTGTATATAAAATGTGTGAAGGTCCTGATGTTATAATATTAAAAGTGAGTTTCTATATGAATAAAGTTGTCGTTAATTTGACTCAACTGAAAAAAATAAGGGCCAAAACTTAAGAGGAAAAATATTTTAATTTATTTTAATTTAATCACAGAAGCCACTTTGTTTTCTTTCAGGCTAATTTAAAGCTTGAAAAAATGAGGTTTTTTTTCTTTTGTGTGAATTAATATTTCGTGTAGTTCTCACAGTTATGTCTGGAAGTAAAGAATATCTAGAAAGAGTATTTTGTCAGTATATTTCTCTCTCTCTCTCTCTCTCTCTCTCTCTCTCTCTCTCTTTCATTCTTGATGTTCTGTACTTGGCAATCTGACAGTTTTAATTGTTGCTAACCTTGGACAAGCTTACTTAAAGTTAACAACTAAAGTCTTGTTGCAAGAAGCCTGAAACAAAATTCTTGGCTTAATTCCCCGAAAGCTCCCCAGCTGCAGGAGCCCAGTTGAATTTCTGAGTGTCTTCTTTGCCACTCCAGGCAGCAACCAGGCAAGGTCTGAACGATCCAGGGACTACACTGGCTTCTTCCCTACTTTCATGAACTAGACTGTTCCCTGGCAGGCGGAATACCCTCAAGGCCTCTTGGCCTTGGGTTTGTTTTCCAAACAGAAAGATAAAAGAAGGGAGCGATCTGTCCCTGGAGGTGGGGTGGGCTTCTTTGAAGGGTGTGTGTGTGGGGGGGGGGGGTCATTTCTAGAGAGGGAAGAGTTAAATAACACGCAAAGGACAACAGCAACACACGTGAAACCTCTTAACAGCCCAACAGGAAAGCCCCGGAGAGGCCTGAAGCCCTGGGAGCCCCGCTCCAGGAGATTTTTACGTGGGTCGGGTTTGTTTATCCTGTAATGGCAGGAAGAAACGACCACCAAGAAATACCGTGGAAAGTGAAGCACAGGAGAGGCACACGCCACTTTTCTGAATTGGCACTGCTCTCTTACACTTTGCAAGTGATTTCTTTACTCCTTTCCTCTACCCCTTGACTTCTATCTTTCCCCCTTGCCCTCCACGGTCTTCAACTCACATATGTGTTAACTTAAATTGCATGCAACATTTCCCAGCCCAAACTTGCTTTATAACCACTCTAGACTTCCCTGTTTATTGCGCAGGACACAAGTTTCAGAGTGCACCACAGACAGCGCCCCCTACAGGTGTGGAGTTATATCTTGTCCTCTTTCCAGCTCAGCAAAGAAGCCTTCATTCTGGGAGAAGACAGGTGAAGTATTCAAAATTCTTCTTAAGGTCTAAAGTATTTCAGGTTTTGGAGGTTTCCAGATTTTAAAAAAATTAGCATAAACTTGGTGGTTGAGCATTCTTAATCCCCTAAAATCCAAAATTTTCCAAAGTCTGAAACACTTCAGATATTCTGGCAGCGGTCAAAAAGTTTGGATTTTAGAGGATTTCAAATTTGGGGTTTTTGAATTAAATATGCCCAATCTGTAGTTAATTTGCTTCCTGAGCACGTGGATTATCACATTTTCTTCTAAACTACTTTTTAAATGCAGGAGAGTTCAGAGGGGAAACTAGCATTGGCACATAGTATCTTTTATAAGTTTGAAAGAGGCAGATTTGATGGATATAACTACTGAGCCTCTGGAATCTGGCTACCCTCCAGCCTGCAACCATGACTCCCTGGATCATTCATTGTTTCTTCTTGGTCCTGTTTTTTTTTTTTTTTTTCATTTATAAAATAATGGGAGGAGAATAATAGTGCCTAGCTCCTGTAGTTGTGAAGATTTCTAAAAATAACACATTGTAAAGTGCAAAACCAGAATGGGGCACAAAATAAACTCTACATACCAGACCTCTTTGTTTTTCATTAGTAAAGCTAAATTGACCATGAAAATGTTTTTCTTTCCCCAATAACTATAATTCCTACAGTCTTTGCTAATTCTGGGGGAAGTATTTGCAACAAAGAGCAGCAACAGACGTGTCATTTCAGCAGGTTTTGCATAAAACCCAAATCCTGCAACAGCCTCTGAGAAAGGTACTGTTACAACTTGGTCTTTAGAGAAGAGAGTCCCTTGGAGTAGAGAGGCCTCGTCTTCTAAGTAGAAAGCCAGGATACAGAGCCAGACAGTCATCGGTGGCTGCAAGCTTGTGCTCTCAACTGTCGTGCACCCTGAAAGAGGAGCCATGGGAAATTAACAGGAACATTTTATGGTCTGTAGAATAACTTGGCTCTCTTTGACAATTATTTTCCAAAAGCTCTTTCCCAGAGTGGCTAACTGGTGAACTCCAAATTAGAGTCGTAGCTCTATTTGAGAAATAAATGGTAAAGCATTACCAATCAAATTATCCCAACAAAATGTGTGTGAATAAGTCTGAGTGATCTGTATATGCATTAACCATTTATATATACATCTATGTATTTTTTCCTGTGAGTCAGTAAAAATTTGCCATATAACATATATAGATAGATTGATAGATAGGTCAATTCATTACATTACTGAAATAAAACATTGTAATAGACGAAGTAAACTCTCATTTCTTTTGTGATTGTGTATATGTATACACACTTATACACATGTTAAGATTTGTGTTATAAACTTCCAAGCAGCAAAATGCATTTATCAATTCATAGACTTTGTTTATTGATGTATTTTATTCAGTCTTTGCAAATCCCCTCTCTCTTTCCTAGTTAGGTAACTTGAGAAATTGTTTGGAATAAGTTTACCTATGGAAGTCTTTTCATTAAATAGAGCAAATATTTCTCAAAGACTTCATGTGACCTCCACTGCTATAGCTGAGATATAGGGCTTTCCAATGAAATCCTTGGAATGTTTGCAATTAAAATGTTTTTCTTTGATATTAATGATGATAATCTTTACCTAGGCCAGAGCCAAAACAAACAGAGCTGTGGAAACAGCAAATCAAGATGTAAAACCTTGGTAAAGACAAACAATTTGGGATTGAATTCAAGCCTCTTTCCAGAAGCAAGTATTAAGTTTTCATGCATAAAATAATGAATTATTTTCTCTTATGTACTGTAGAAAAAGTTGAGAAACACCAGATATCAGCTCCCTGAAACTAACTTTATTAATTATATGTGGACCATTGAATGCTAAGCCTGTATATTGTCCAAATCTGTTGGTGTGTAATGCTTACATTCTTCTCCCAAACTTTTTTCATATACATTTTTATCGTCAGGGAAAACAAAAATCCAGCAATCCCAGCTACTCTGAGACTGGCAAAAGAAACCTGAGATGCTTAAAGTGAGCTTTATTCTTACTAAGACATTCTCTACTGAAACTTAAAAGAGTTTACCAATTGTTCTCTTCTTCTGTGTAATATTTTATCCCATTTCTTTATTTGAAATCCCCCCTCCTACAACATTACACTTGGAAAAAAATTAAGGTTTTATCTTAAAATTTCAATATTTTATTGTTTAATCCAATTCTTTAGCAATTAGTAATAATGTGGTATATCCTTCCAGTTATTCCCTCAAACTAATTAATTATACAAAAGATGATCCTTGGTCCTATAGTGTTCAGTCTATAAAAAGCAATTATTTTTAAGCGTCATTCAGAATCACTCCTTGGAAAGAAATATCTATGCCATGTTCTGGAACAAAGATAATATTATAAGAACTGGCTACTTTCTCTACTCTCAAGGCTGGCAAATGTCCTTACTAGTCCTTTGATCTCTTCTGGGAGTCTTCAAATTTTTAAGCAAAGGCCAATGTCTTCCTCAGCTGTCTTCACAAATTCTTCCAGCAGCTCTGGCAGGTACTAATGTGTTTACTTAGGTGTGCCCAGTTTCCAGACTTGATAGCGTTTTGAAAAATTTTAAAACACTGTAAACTCATCTACAATAAGTAAAAATCCTAATAATAACTTCTTTGAGTTAGTAAAGACCGTCAGTTAGGGACAGGAATGATCTGAAATGGGTTAATCTTTCTATGTGCATTTGGTTTTTCTCTCTTAAGAGAGGCAGAGAGTGTTTTCAATAATTCCTAGAAAGAACAAACTTTGCTAGAACAGTGAAGAGCATCATTTTGCTGATATCGTCTATCTATCAACATTATTTGTTTTATTTTGTCATAGTGATAAAACCAACATAGGGTCTATTAGAAGAAAAACAAATCTATGATGACTTAATGGTCATTGCAGTCAAAACCTGCAGCTCTAAATTGTTGGGAAATCAAGCATGTTGGTTCTTGTTTAGAACATAAAAATTAAAAATGTGGTAATTAAGCATGCCCCTCCTTGGACCCTTGAAGGGCATCCACTTGCCACCCTGGGAGTGTCTGCGCTTTCTTTTCCTGTCTGTGTAAGATGGGACTTTCCTAGCTGACAGCGTTGGGGAATCACCTCTAGCAACATATTTACATGGTAAATAAATGTGAGTTTTCCCTACATGTAAGAAATGTACTTTTCTGGAGAAATAGGGAGTAGCAAATTATATTTTAAAGAACAAAATTCAATCTAGTCTGCTTTTGAGTAAAATAGGAGACATTGGCAACTAGTTCATTCTTTTTAAAAGCCAAATTTACCTTTCCTTGTGATTATCTGGTCATTATTTTCCTTTCAATATTTTTTCCTGAATGTAGTTTTCCCAGTCCCACTTCCCATGTCTCTGTCTCTCTGTCTCTCTGCCTCTCTGCCTCTCTCTCTCTCTCTCTCTCTCTCTCTCTCTCTCTCTCTCTCTCTCTCAACATCTGTCCTGGGAAAAGAGCAGCGGCACCTCTTCGTGAATTCTGAGTGTCTGTCATCTTGGAGTCCCAGGCCTTCTGCCTTTTTTGTATCTGACTTCTCTGTTCTGATCTCTTTTTTCTCTTGACAACTGTTTAAAAGTGCCCCCCCCCCCATTATTTTCAGCACGTGAGTCTTAAGGGCCCTTAACAAGGGTCTCTTTTCCCCCCGGCAGGTCTCATTTATTCACAGTATGCTTGTGGTTTTTGACTTCTTTAGCTCCACTTGCCCAGAGCCCTCTGGTAAATTTGTTTTGAGATCACCTTCCCAAAGGCAGCCCTAACCCTGCGAACTACCATTACTGATGGAGGCTCTTGAGTGACGGTGTCTTCCCAGGCACAATGGTTGAGGGCAAGATGTATGGAAGTCAACTTCCTTAGTTTTGGTCCTGGCCAGGCTAAGCAAGCACCCTGAGCCTGAACTGATTGGACAAAGAGAAAATCAGCTAAGAGGCGATCTCTAGATCTCTAAAGACAAGGTGCCTAGCTTCCATTCCAGAGTGACCTTAGGCAAATTACCTAAGGGGCTTCCTTTTAAAAATGGGTCAGAGGGACTAAAGGAATGACACAGCAGTTAAAATACTTGATTCACAAGTGCAAGGCTCTGAGTTCAATTCCCTATAACCACATAAAGCCTGGCATAGTGGTATGCCTGTAATCCCAGCACTTGGGAGGCTGAGGCAGGAGGAAGGAGGATTCCTGTGAGAACAAGGCCAGCCTAGGCTACACAGCGAGACCCTGTCTCAAGAGAAAAGAAAAGAAAGTCTGATTATCAGACCCTTGAAAGTACTACTTGAATTAATATAGAGGAATTGTTTTAAGAGCAGTGGTTGGCAAATACAAGACTCTCAAAACCTGTTGGCTATTTACTTACATCACTGTGGGGAGAACTGGGTACAAAGCAGTATAAGTGATTTCAGAAATTACCTAAAAGGCTGTCAGAAACATAACTCCAGTTTTCCAGTTCAAGGACAGTTTATTTGTAGCCAAATCACAAGTTCGACGTCAGTTGCTCTAGATGTGCTGTGATGATGCACTCCATAGGCACACGGGCGTGCACTCTCTCTCTCTCTCTCTCTCTCTCTCTCTCTCTCTCTCTCTCTCTCTCTCTCTCTCTCTCTCTCTCTCTCTCTCTCTCTCTCTCTCTCTCTCTCACACACACACACACACACACACACACACACACACACGTTGCCCTATGTTTGCTGTCTAGAGATTGTGTGACTTGGCTAGAATTCTTGAGTGACACTATCTGCCCTTTTCCTGTCTCAGAGGTAGCAATGTGCTGTGCATTCCAATGCTTCCACGGGTGTGAGGGAGGAACATGGGCTCCTTAAGAACCTGACTTCTTTCTGGTCTCTCTTGGGTACCCTACTCTGTTTAAAGACATCCATTTGTAAATAGGCCTAAATAAAGTGCAGACAGGTTCCCACTGGCAAATGACTGAGCAGCCCATAGGTGTGAAAGGGAGTCAGATTTTTAAAATAATCCTTCTTAGAGTCGACAGTACACCGGAGATAGAAGAGAAAGAATGTAGATGGGCTTGTAACTCTTGAGGACAGGCGTTATCCCTCTCCGGCCCTTAGTTTTCTGGACCTACATCTCCTAGAGATCTCACCCAGAAAAAGCTACAACTACTGAGGACCCCACCAGATCTGCCAGATCAGCCATCTGGGGAAAGACTTTTGCAAAATATCAACACAGAGGAAAGTTCCTTTCTCCCAAATAAATTTGAATCCCCCCAACATATACTGAATTGGATGACTCTGTGGATTTCAGAAAATTCCCTCTTCTTTCAATAGGTCCAGAACCCCAGATTATTTATGTAGACCTTAAGTAATTAGTTTTCCTAAATATAAACATTCTCTCCCCTGACTGACCAGGAAGTGGGCTCAGGGTAGAAGAGAACTGGTAAAAGCTGATGAATAGTTTCTGTTTTTGTTTTTTGTGGGTTTTTTTTTAACTTAAATGGCAGTCCTGGCCTCTTCCTTCTACTCACAAAAATTTCAAAGACCCTGTTATGATTGCTTCTCTGAATGGCTTTTGTCACCAAAGTGTGTGAAGTCACTCTGTGTTGGAGGAATTGGAAATTTTACACTAGCTGTGATGCTGTGCCAGCAGCTGGGACGCATCTGTAACGGTGTTAGTTTGCCTGAAAGCAGAAAATTAGCTACCCTAAAGCCGGGCTTGGCTGTTTAGTCTGTAGAAATAATAGGGTGGGGCAGAGAAGGAGGGAGAAAGGCGGCTGTGCCTGGAGAAGGAGTTTGAGGTCTAAAACTGGCCTGCTTCCGCTGCCAGTCCTACAGATGCTTCAGAGGCTCATGTAGGCCTCCTCAGGGTCTAGTAGTGGAACTGGTACCAAAGAAGAGCACAATATGCTAATATGAGCAGAAGAGAAGGGAACACAGGCGCGAGAAGTGTTGCAATCACTTGGCCCTCCTGTATCTACCTTTTCATAGAATAACAGAAATAAAGGGAGATGGTGGGTAGAGTGAGCCCTCACAGAGGAAAGCATAGCTCATCACCTGTCCCCAGACACTTAGAGACTCTGGGGTAAGGACCTGATCAGAGCTTACTCACTGTCCACAGAAAGAAGAAATAAAAATAAGAACCTCCTGAGATAAAGTTCTTGAGAAAGAGAAACAAACACCTAACAATAAGGGGATTTCCTCATGAACAACTTTGTGCGGGCAGGTGGTCCTTCAGAGTCAGCTGAAGCGGTGTTCTACTGTATTCTTTATTATTATTATTATTATTAACATTTTAATGTGAACAATCGGCATAAATTGTAACAACTTCGCTCATATGTGTGTTACATTCTTCAAATGACTTCCTGCTTTCTGTTATCTAGAGAGGGCTAAGTGAGCAGGTTAGGAGCCGTCCTGGCCCTGGGGAAATGCAGTAAAAGCATTAGCGTCCAAAGGGCCAGTAAACAGCAAATTGTCTCTAGAGGAAAAGCCGAGGTTTGCCCAGACACCCCCGCCTGGGCTGCGGTGGGATATGCTAATAGTGTCCTGCCACTGGGACCAGCCTCCCGCCCCCACCCCCCAAGAATATATAAAGAGCCCTAGCCCCAGCTGGGCCGACCCAGCCCACAGGCGTCTGCTCTTGCTAATTACCAGAGAAGCCAACCCTGACTGCAGCCCGCTGGGACTCGCAGGCCTGAACCAGGGCGCCTGCCCCAGTCCCTGGTTCGCGGTTCCCCCTAATCGCTCTTGCTGCAGTCCAGGTTCACTGCCTGCCGCTCCGCAGGATGGACGTGATGGATACCTGCCATTTCTCGCCTTCTGAGTACTTTTATGACGGTTCCTGTATCCCGTCCCCCGAGGGTGAGTTTGGAGATGAGTTTGAGCCCCGCATGACTGCTTTTGGGGTCCACAAAGCAGAGCTGCAGGGCTCAGACGAGGACGAGCACGTGCGAGCACCCACGGGCCACCACCAGGCTGGTCACTGCCTCATGTGGGCCTGCAAGGCGTGCAAGAGGAAGTCCACCACCATGGATCGGAGGAAGGCGGCCACCATGCGGGAGCGGAGACGCCTGAAGAAAGTCAACCAGGCTTTTGAGACGCTCAAAAGGTGCACCACCACCAACCCCAACCAGAGGCTGCCCAAGGTGGAGATCCTGAGGAATGCCATCCGCTACATTGAGAGCCTGCAGGAGCTGCTGAGGGAGCAGGTGGAGAATTACTACAGCCTGCCAGGGCGGAGCTGCTCCGAGCCCACCAGCCCCAGCTCCAGCTGCTCGGATGGCATGGTAAGCCGCAGATCTGGCACCTACCTACCCTGTGCTACTGCAGTCTTCTCTAAAAATCTTCACACTTCCTCTACACCAGGTGTAGTGAGATGGGCTGGGATGGAGGGTGTTGCTGGGTTATTTTTAAGAGAAGAAAGAGATCCACTTGTAAAAAGATGCCAGGAAACAACTGCTGAATGAGATTTCAGCTTGTCTTCCTAAGCAGGTTCTAGATGCCCATTGTAACAGGAGAGGGTTGGCATGTGAGAGAGGTGGCTGTGAATGATCATGTGTTTTCTCCATCATGTCATTAATTTCCAAAATACACCACCACCAGATCTTGTCACACACTAACATCTGAATTCTCTGAAGCTCCTGTGCCTGACAATTTATAGCTAATGAGGAAATAAGAGAGAAATAACAGCGTGGCCTCAGTCCGGCCCTGCTGAGGCCTGGCTGGAAGGAGGTGCTGGTGCATGCCTTTCAGAGGGTGTTTGCTCCAGGTCTGCCAGATTTTAATGTGTTTTTGCCCTGGGAAAATATTCTTTCCCAGAATTAGTGTGGCTTCCTTCTACACCAATCCATTTTGCATGGTTAACCCAATGCACATTGCTGCTGAATTCCGCCTCCTATCCTCTCCGCTGCTGTTCTCTAATTCCAGCACGGAGGTTGACCCTGGTGCCCCAGCAATTTGAGGAGAGCTAACCAGTCCTAAATCAAGGCAATGGAGGTGACTGAGAGTTGTCAGCTTAGGGAGCTGGTGAGCAAGAACTGTCTCACCCTAGATCAGAGCGACCTTTGCCTAGACCTATAAATAAATTTCTTTTGTGTCTTGTATTATAGCCTGAATGCAATAGTCCTGTCTGGTCCAGAAAGAACAGCAGTTTTGACAACGTCTACTGTTCTGATGTGTCAAATGGTAAGAATTGATAACTTCAGAGGTATTTGCAGGCCGATTTGACCTCATAATTCACTCGAATGAAGTGAAATCTTCTTCCAGGTAGAATTAGGAAAGAGAATGAAAATGATGGTTCTTATGAGGAGGATTTAGCAGGGTCAAATAAACAAACATCTGCTTCAGTGGCCCTACCCCAGCACACGCCTGTACACATACATACACATGTGCATGCACACGCATACCACTCTTGGGCTTGAAATATTAGCAGGAGGCTTCCTCACTTCATTCCTCCACCCTCGGGAATTGCCAGATTATTTGCAGCAAATTTCTATATCAGGCTTTCGGCGGCCACCTGACCTCTGGTGTCAAAAGAGCTGAGCTACAGTTTAAGGGGCACATAACAAGCCTGTCTCTTTGGGAATAATTTCTTACACTGTTTTTCTCCTTGTATCATCAGTATATGCCACCGACAAAAGCTCCTTATCCAGCTTGGATTGTTTGTCCAGCATTGTAGATCGGATCACCTCCTCGGAGCAACCCGGGTTTCCCCTGCAGGACCCGGCCTCCCTCTCTCCAGTTGCCAGCACAGATGCCCAGCCTGCAACTCCAGGGGCTTCTAATTCCAGGCTTATCTATCATGTGCTATGAACTAAGTGTGGGGTTGAGACCGGTTCTGCCTGAAGGACCCACGCACAAGAGAGAGGAAACCCGAGACATTCAATGCGAATATAATCTATATACAACAATTTCTTTTCCGCTGTATATTTGTATATATTATCTTGCCACTTTATGAAAAAGCATATTTAACTAAAAGTCATAATTGCAATCCTCCTTCTCTTTTTCTTCCTTATCTACATCTTTGCTTTAGATTCTTAGTTCTAATAATATTATTTCTGATAAGGGCAATTTGTTGATGGTAGCCTGTTACAATGCTTAACTTATATACGTATTTTTATTAATATGTATCAAAACATCTCTGGTGTTTAGATATTTGTTTTTCTGTGAAACTTTTTCACATCTCAGAATAAGTTACAGGAAAATTTCAATATATTTAAACTTACATTATAATCTTTTGATTGTATAACATTACTTAAAAAGATAACAGTACTGCCTAATGGTATACATTGTGATCTTTTCGTATAAGAAATGTGTCTTTTCACTATAAGCACTAAATACTTTGTGGATAATTTCAAGATATAAGAAATTTTGGAAATTCCACCATAAATAAAACTGTTTACCAAAAAAATGTTGCTTCTTGATTTTTTAAAGACACTCCAAATGGATCTACAGGTCATTAGGTCATTGACACGAACTCTTTAAGGCTGGGATGAAAATGAGGAGGTGGATTTGACTGACTGTTACCTTGTGGGCTGAGTTTAAGTTCTGTTCATGTCACAAAGGAAAGTATCGTATTTCCAGTTTTAAACTTATTTCAAGAGAGCCTGCAAGGCGATTTTTGTCTTAGCTCTGTGCCATATAATGTCAAGTTGTATTTGTGGTGGCAAAAATATGGAAATTATTCAAGACAATAATTTAAACAAAAAGACTGTACAGCATTTCATCATTTTAATATCTATTTTAATAATGCCTTAGGAATCATGAGATAGAACCTATGTATTTTCCTATTTTATGAAAATACCCAGATGCATTAATGCACTGATATTGTAAATAAAATATTTAAATGAATTGGGCTGAATTTTCCTATCTTATGAAAATATCCTGGTATTTTACCATACTAATATTGTAAATAAAGTAAAATATTTAAAGGAATTGGGATGAGTTTTGTGCTGTTAGAGTATCAGTATAAGAAAATGTACATAAACAATAGTAAAGTGAGGCAAATTGCAATTACCTTTTTCATTTTTACAGCTTAACCATTTTATTAAACATACTGTGTGCACTTGTGTGTGAAATGGACACGTGTCTTTTATTATTCATCACATTTAAAAAACTCTTCCAGAAGGAGCTGAGGTAACAAAAATGATTGACTAAAAAAACAAAAAATAGGTTCAACTATCATTAAGATAAAAAGGAAATACATAGAAAGTACCAAAGTTAACTATTGATAGGGAACCAATATTGCTTGTTTCCCTTCAAATTTGCACATCAGTTTAAAATCGCTAAGGAATTTTGGTTACATATTATCAAAGCACCCAGACTCTGCTGGAGTTGGCAACATTTCTGTTTCCAGGAAGGTTTCCGCTTCTCTTTGTTTATCTTCAACTTTCCCGGTCATAGTGCTTAAAGAATCTAATGACCCCATAAAGAGAAAGAAGAACTTAGTTGAAAAATTACTCTGGCCACTGTCACTATGGCTTCATATGAAATGTTGACAGTTCATCTTTATCTGGCTAAAAGTGAAAAAAATTTCAAGAGCTTCAAATATGTTTTGCAATACGTTTGTGTTAAGCACATTTTCTGCCGTGGCTATGTCGGTAGAGCAGTAGAAAATATGTTATCTTTAGTAGAATCAGAAAAAAAAGGTTTTTATTATTTTTTACGGCTCAGTTATTAAACACAATGACATATTATTCTGTTTATTTAATAAAACAAAAAATAACTAAAAATAATAATTTTAATTCAAGTAAAAGAAAATATTTTCCATACCAAATCAACTATTTCTATAACGTAAATTTGATATTTTCAGTGTATATTATAATGATTCACAGTATTTAGAGTTATTCCAGTGCTCTTGGTTCAATACAGTTGTCAGTGTGATATTAACAACATTCTTTGTGTCATATTGCTTAATTCATCCTGTTTCCAATGAACTAATATTGAAAGCTGGCATCCTCTTAGTAATGGCTTGGCATAACATTTCTTTTGCAGTCATATATACTTATTTTTTGATAAGAGTTTGGAAATTCAAACTCAAGTCTTCTTTACTCCATGCACAAAGAGTAGGAGAGGGAGGAAGGGAACTGGAAAAAAGATTGCAGTAAGCGATGATTTTGCCATTTGTCAAACTCCTGGAATGAACAGTCGACTGCTTCTGATTTTGTACTAGACCACTTTACTTCAGCTGATGAAAAACATGGCAAAGAAATAAAATTTCTAGAACCGATGAGGACAAAATTCTCTTTCTCATTTGCAAACTTGATGATAATAATATTCCCAGAAGTTAGTTAAGATTCCTCCCTCTCCGACCACACCCAATGCCGGACAAAATCTCACTATGAAGTTCCGTGTTAAAATCAAGTTCACTGAGATCACAGACATTGGTAAATGCTATCTGGAAAGTGGCATATAATTCAAGCTTCCTTGATTGTTTCTCTTTTCTTTTTATTTGAAAGATGTAGGTCAGATGAAATTAGTGACTCTATAATAAGTATAAATTCCTCTTTAATATGGCATTTTTATAAGTACATGATCTGAGAATAGTATTTTCTGAAGTTCAGTCTTTGGAATTAAAAGAGTCAGTATATTAAAGTGGTGATTTAATTCTTTAACTTACGGAAGCAGTATTTCTGGGAATGATATTAGTGTATGACTATCTTTAACTTCAAAAAGCCCTGCTCTAATGGCAAAGTACTTCTGAAAAGCCACTCTGAATGTCCCCACATTGTTCCAAACAAAAAAGTTGTCTTATTAATTTTCTCTGATAGTTTCTGTTACAGAAACTTTAGTTGGTTAATACTTTAGTCTATGATAAGGTTATAAATAGTGACCACAATTTGTTAGTCTTGAACTTACAAAATAAGCCTTTGTAAAAGAGAATGCAAGACAAATTCTTTCTCAATTTGTGCCTCTGAACTCACTCTAACACAAATTAAATGAGAAAAACAATAAAGTACTTAGGAACCTTGGTAATTTTTTTTCAAGAATATACAGCTAGCTATTTGATTTTCTTTATAGCCAGTGTTCTAGAATAAGCAGGCAGAAGTTGTAAAGCTTCCTACAACAGTATTAAAATATCCCGAAACTTTTCCTATACTGCATTCTTCTTTCTTTTTTAGTCACACAGTTCTGTTTTCATATTATTAAAATGTATTTGTAATTTTTATTTGTACTTGTATTGTTATTATACTAAAACAACCAGCGTGAGAAATTGGTGCATATATGTAATATATAATGCATAATATATTGTATATATGTATATATAATATCAGTTTGATGACTGTGCTATATATTTTTTTTAAATCTAGTCTCTTGGTTAGTAATCCAGGCTAATCCTGAATTCACTATGTAGCCCCAGGCTGGCCTTAAACACACGGTAATCCTCCTGCCTCAGCCTTTCAAGTGGTAGGATTACTGGAGTGAACAACTATTCTCAGCTATTTATGCTATGATCTTTCAGTCAAGCAAATCACTGACGCTAGTCCAGAATCAAGAAGAAGAAAATTGAAATTCACTGTTAGTAGAAAATACACTAATAAAGTTGTATCCATGATGAATCTGCCGCCATCATCACTCAGTCACACCACTTGCCTCCGCTTTTTACCTCTTTCATTCATTTCACTAACTTCTGCTTCTGTCACCATCCATGGTCACTGATGACCTTCAAATCAGTGGCCTGTTTCTGTCCTAGGTAAGCTCACACCTCTATACCCTGATCTTTAGTCCTGCATGTTCATCCATCTTCTTAAAAATCTCTTGAAAGTGGAGCTGGAATTTCCAACTGAACACGTTCCAAATTAAGCTCATTGGTTTTCTTTTCTCTTCCTACTCTAAACTTGGCTCCTTCTTGATGTTAATTCCCTCAGTGACCAACATTATCAGTTGTGAACACACAATTGAGAATATGCCTGCTATCTCTGCATCCACAGCCTTATCCTCTCTTCTATCTCATGCTTTTCAAATCTCTACCTTAATCCAACTGATGGTTATCTCTCTCCAGGAAGTCATCAAATCTGCTTAATCTAGTCCTCTGCAGTCACTCTGAATCTCCTGCTTCCAGCTACAGCATCCGCGGTTTTCCGGAGGGCTGCCCACTTCCTCACCTCAGGTCCTGCTGTCCAGGTGGGATTGACAGTACAGCCTGGCTCTACAAATGAGAAGCTGTTGATCTCTAACCTTGAGCACGTCCTCTTCTGTGGACATAGTGATTGTTTCCTTCACAGACATAGGCCCTGAGCTGCTCAGCAAGTTCCAGCACTGAAACTGCAGGGACGGGAGATTATAATATGGGATATTTTTGCCTCTAGGGTGCCTGCTGTCATCTGTCCCGTGTCCAACAAAATGCGATCTTGCTTAAAAATAAAAATGAACACAGTAGAATGCAGAGCTCTGAAACAGAGATATATTCTTGTGAATACCGTTGAGCTTCCAGGTTCTACCATGCCTGAGTATCTTCTTTCAGCAAGTTTATAATTTGGAGTCAACAATGACTTTTTTTCTTAAACCAGTATGAGAAACTTGTTAAGTGAAACAAATGATCCCAATAATACCATTTTATAGTATTAATCTGAAAACTTCCCCCAAAACCTGATGAGTTGAAGAATTTGTTCCCAATAGAGCAGTGGTCGGAAGCGGGGCCTTCGGGAGGTGACGTCAGCATGGAGACTCTAGCGGCATCAGCAGTTATGGCAGTTAATAACTTAGTGAGCTCTTGGGGCGTGCTGAAACTCGGAGCGGTAAAGCTTAGCTGGGGGAAGTGGGCCCAGGGGAGTGTGACTAAGAAAGGTACAGTTTGGGCCCCGCCTCACTTCTCATCTTGTTTCCAAGCCCCCGCGAGGTAGGCGTCTTTACTACACAACCTCCGCCAGGCTGCTCTGCCTTGCCGCAGGACCACCACAATGCGGCGAAATGCCCGCAGGCTGAAACCTCAAAGAAATATAAATGAAAATAAATCTTTCCTAGGGCATTTGTCCCATCACTGGAAAGCCCACTAAGACAAATACCCTAACCTCTTCTGCATCTTGCAGGGAGGGCAACTGTCCCAAAGTATTTATCTGGTTGTGTGGATTATTCAACTTTTCCCTCTCAACTTTTTATATGTGTAGTAACAACAGAGGAAACTTGTTCACGTGACCCAAAGATTTTGCTTTCCAGTCTCTTTTTTTTAAACCACAGATGATAGTATTTATTTCTATTACTTTTAAAATTTTTATTTTGGAAAAAAAAATCACATGAAATAAAATTTAACTTCTTATAAATACTTGAATTCTGACTTCTATAACACATTAGAACCCTGGGGTTTGGGGAATTACTCAGCTTCTATGTCTATCCCTTTTTCAGAGGTTCACCCCTTGACTGTATGACCGTTGCCTCTCTTTCTACCCTGCCATTCATGTTGGAGCCTATTTATGTTATTATTTTAAGCATTTCATAAGAAGGACACCCATTTATAGTCAGTCTTTGGTGCTTGGTCCATTTCACTGAGCATCGTTGACTCCACGTGGCCCCATTTCACTCAAACACTTCATATCTGTCTTTCTTTCTGGCTGCATAGTATTTTATTGCATGTAGGTGCCGCATCTTCTTTAACCATTCCTTTATGGATAGGCAGCTAGGTTCCTTCCAGGATTTGACTATTATGAACTGCGCTGCTATAAACGTGGACATGTATGTGTCTTTTTGGTATGTTGACTTTATTTCTTTGGGAAACGTGCCCAGTAGGGCAGTGGCTGGATCAAATGGAATTTTCGTTCTCAGCTTTCTATGGAACCCCCAGACTGCTTTCTGTAATGGTTGTACCAGATTGTATTCCCCCCAGCAGTGGAGTAGAGTTTCTTTTTTTTTTTTTTTCTATATCATCACCAACAATTGTTTTTTGGAGTACCATTGTCACTGGAGTGAAATGAAACCTCAGCAGTGTTTTCATTTGCATTTTTCTGATGGCCAAGGATGAATAACACTTTTTCATGTGCTTGTTGGCCATTTGTCTTCTTCTGTGAATTTTCTTTTCATTTCAGCTGCCCACTTCTCAATGAGATCATGTATTTTAGGGGCTTTTAAGTTTCTCCATTCCTTGTATATTCTAGATATTAATCCTTTGTCCGAAGTGTTACTGGTGAAGATCTTTTCTCACTCTGCAAGTTGTCTCTTTGCCTTGCTGGTTGTTTCTTTTTCTGTGCAAAAGATTTTTAATTTAAAGCAGCCCTACTAGTTGGTTTTTGCTGAGATTTCTTGTACATTTGGCGATCTGTTCAAATAATCCTTCCCTGTTCCTATGTCATCTAGGGTCTTACCTATTTTCTTTTTCAGTAGGTTCGGTGTTTCTGTTTTGATATCCAGTTCTTTGATCCATTTTGATTGATTTTAGTGTTTGAAGACAGACACGGGTCTAGCTTCATTCTCTTGCATTTGCAGATCCAGTTTTCCCAGCACTATTTGATGAAGATACTGCCTTTTCTCCAGTGGATTGTTTTGACCCCTTTCTCAAAGATCAGTTGACTGAGGGTATTTGGGTTTGTTTCAGTATCCTCAATTCTGTTCCTCTGGTCCTCTTATCTGTTCTTATACCAGTACCATGTAGATTTAATCGCTGTCGCTTTGTGTTTTTTTTTTTTTTTTTGAAGTCTGAGATTGTGATTCCTCCAGCTTTGCCCTTGTTACTCAGAATTGCTTTAGAGATTTTGGGTCCTTTCTGGTTCTATATATATTTTAGGATTGTTTTTTCCTAGTCCTGTGAAGAATATAGCTGATATTTTGATTAGTATTGCACTGAATCTACATGGTAACTTTGGGAGTATGGCCATTTTGACAATATTAGTTCTTCCTATCAAAGAACATGGGATGCCTTCCCGTTTTCTAAAGTCCTCTTCAACCTCTTTCTTCAGGGGCTTGTAGTTCTCTTTGCATAGGCCTTTCACCTCTTGCGTGAGGTTTACTTCTAAGTATTTTTAAATTTATTATTTATTTATTTATTGTTGCTATTGTGAAGTGGGTTGCTTTCTTGATTTCTTTCTCTTTGGATTCATTATTGGTATATAGGAATGCTATTGATTTGATACTCTACTATTTCACTAAATTTTATTTATTAGTTCTCAGAGTCTTTGGATGGAATTTTTAGGGTCTTCTATATAAAGTATCATGTCAAAGGAAAATAGGGATATCTTTACCTCTTCCCTTCTGCTGTGTATTCTTTTTATTTCTTGTGCTTGCATGACAGCTCTTGTCAAATTTTCATGCACTATGTTAAATAGTAAGGGTGATAGTGGGCATCTTTGTCTTGTTTCAGCCTTCACTGTATGTCACAGGTTGCGTTGTGAAGTGCTGCCACTGTCGTTTGTCTTTGTGAACTTTTTTTATTTCTTCTGTAACACAGTGTTTATTTAGAAGAGTGCTGTTCAGTCTCCAATGATTTGAGATGTATTTTTTGTTTGTCTTTTAGTTAATTTCCACTTCTATGATACTATAATCTGACAGGTACGTGGGAATTATATTAATTTTCTTCTATCTGTTTAAGCTTGTTTTATAGCCTATAATGTGGTCTATTTTGGAGAATGTTCCATGAGTGGCTCAGAATAATGTGTATACTGTTTTTCTTGGATTAAAAATTGTGTATATGTCTGTCAGAGCCATTTCTTCTATGATGCAGTTCAGATCAGCTATGTCTTTGTTAATTTTGTGTCCAGTTGACTGGTCTTTTTTGGATAGATGCTGTTAAAGTCATGTTCCCTCTTGCCAATGGGTCTTTATATATTCTGTTCTCTCTGCCTACATTGCTCGTCTCTCTATCTTGCCTATATTACCTTATCTTCTATTGTGTTTAGTCTTCTTCTTCTGATGGATTGTAACCCTCATGTGTTGTCACTTTCCTGGCTTCGCCTTCCACCTATGTCCTATATTACAACTGTGTTTACTGTTGCTGCATCAATACCTAAGATGACCTTATAGATTCTAAGGGAATCTACCCCACATACAGCTTCTGATTGGCCTATCTTGCCCATGAACTATAACTCACTTAGGAATAGAAACCTAACGTGAGGACAGGCAACCCACAGACTAATAAACCAATACATAATTTGATTCCATACATCCAATGAGAGAAATATTCCTGTTCCCTAAAATTTAGACTTAGGGACAGATAAATCAATTACTAGTTAGTAATGGAAATTAAACTGAGAGAATATTACGTGAACCGAGCTAGACAGATGGTTTGGGGCATACACAGGCTGAAATCCCAAAGGAAGAGAAGAAGTCCATGGAGAATAGGTACAATATAGTCACACACAATGAAGAGCATAGAACTTGCCCTGTGCCTGCTGGTTAAGGGCTGAGTGAACTTAAGTAAGTTACGAAGTTACTTCATTTTGTAAAAGCTGTTTTCTCATTTATGAATATGGATAGTCAAATATAAATCACAGGAGTTGTGAGAATTCGGTGAGCTAAGGTATAGATTATGCTTAACCTAGAGCATGATACGTAACAAATGCTCACCAAGTGAGAATTCACTAAAGGCCACGTAATCATTGAGCCTCAAGATGAAGACTCACAAACTCATGATGTGGGGATCGCTGGAGTAATTTTTATTTAAAAATATTCTCCAGCTCTAGTACCTATAAGTTAAAAATGGTTTCAGTTACTAATCGTTATAAATCTTACATTTGAGCTAGCTCGAGCCAATCTGCAACTAAGAGAATCACATTCAATATTTCCTAAGGGATAGTTTGCAGGATTTTATTTTGTTTATATTTTCAATGGCCAACTAAATAGTTTTCTTTTTGTCATAATCTCAACATGGACACATTGAACTCATCTTCTCTTACCTAATTTATTTTACCTTCTGGCAAAATATGTCCTAAATTTTATCGTAGTTTTTGATTCCTCTCTTTTCTGAAGTCATTAATTTAGCTTTAATATAAGTAAAAGTAATTATAGAATACTAAAAATAATAGCATTGGCAATGAAGACAATAGCACACAATCTAGGATGTATATTGTTTGCCTACATTTAGTGGAGTAAGATTTATTTCATTCAAAAAATTTTTCGATCTATTTTTTGGTGGTCTTTCTTTTTTCGATTTGGAACTGGGGATTGAACCCAGGGCAATGCACGTGCCAGGTGGGCACTGCACCACTGAGCTACATCCTAGGCTCTCATTCAAAAATTTTAATGAAACATAATAAATGTGATTTTAAAGTGATGATATTAAGTTCAAAGTCATTTTAAAGGACATTTGTTAAGCATTTTTTTCCCTAGAAACTAAAACTAGGTTTTACATGAATTTTTAATACATTAAGAATTATTAACACATTAGAAGATAGCAGTTAGCTCCACTTATGGAGTGAGTCCTATGTTCTTGGAATTATTGTGGGGTCTATGTACACTATATAAAGTTAAGTGCAAAAATAGCTGGAGGAATTGGCATTATCAACACCAGACTATTTCTGAGAAAGGGCTTACAAACAGTGAGCATACGTGACATGATTGCTATACAAGTGGGGTTCTTGTAAATTCTCCTATGACAGTCCTTATGTAGCAACCAGAATCCTGGGAAACCTGGAGCAAGGCAAGTATTTTGACTAAGCACTTAAGATTTAGAAAATAATATTTCAGTATTCTGATGGTCTGAAATGAACAGAGGATGGAATCAGGAGGACTAGTTAAATCGATTATACAACAGCCTATGTGTTGTTGCTGTCTTCTGCGTCCCAGGAGAGCCCCCAGAAGAAACTTGTTGACTGATTGAACCACTGAGCTTGTGTCTGCATGATGCCAAACATCTGGACTCAGAGAGTAAAACCCAATCATCCAGATGTTAAGATTACATAGTATGTCACCATCACTATTTGGAAACTTAACTGAGTGACTGTCTTTTTGACTTTGCGGATAGATGAACGGTGTCAAGTTAACTCAGCTTGAGCATACACCAATTACAGTTACATTTTTCCTAAGGAACAGCTAATTAGTTTTCCCTCCTGACAAATCACTAAAAAAATATTGATGGTGCTGGACATGTGACTGTAATTCAAACCAACTGAAAATTCATAAATAGTGAAGAAAGAGAAAATGACATATTACCTGAGATGCATTTACAGATTATATATTGTATTTCCCCTTCTTTTATTAAAGAAATTTTCATTGGTTTTGGTGTCTTAGTCTTACACCATTATAGCTCTCTAAGTAACTATTACTTTTTCCACATCAAAGCTAATTCTTTGAAAATATTTCACAGACAATTAAAAGTTAACACTTTCCTTCTGTTAGGACTTTGTGCACTCAGTTAAAGTTTAGGATAAAAAGTGAAGTACTGTAATTCTATATCCAGTTCACTAAAACTAAATGTTATCATCCTAAGCAACTATGTCACAAATTAAAATATATTTTGAGAATTCTAGTTTTGCTAAGAGTATCGTGTTACATTTAGATAACAGTGGTGATTTGAAATAAGCATATCTTTCTTTTTAAAAAATTATCATGCGTTACAGTAGATGTAACTTGGAAATGATAAAATTAACTTATGACTGAAGATAGTTTATTTTAATTAAAGCAATTCTATTTCTAATGCTAACATGACTTCTTAGGGAATAAGAGTTTAATTAAAACAAATGCTTATCTGGGTGTTTCTTCTGTGTGATTATAAAAGATTAATTGCAGTGGTGTTGGGCTACTTTTTATTGAAGAAATTACTGATGTATTAAGTTAGTATAATTGTCTGTTTGGGTTTGTGTTTTCTGAGTAGGGATTGTAGGAACTGGGAAGTGGCAGGAAAGTTGAGATGATTTCCACAGTGACTACACTCAGAACTTTGAACACCTCAGTTGTTGACACATTTTTGAAGGAATGTGATCTTGTAGCAAGGAGATATCAAAAATCTGATCCATGTATTTAATTTTAGTAGGTTATGCATTCTCTGAGTCTAGAACACCATCTGGTCCTCCTTCAAATCCAGAGATGCCAAACAAAAAATACTAATTGAGTTCTAACATTTCTATATTCTCAAATAAATTTGTGGACATGAATAGAATTTCTGTTGGAAGAATTCAAGTGTCACTGTGTATTTAATTGCCAGTTTAAAAATCCTGATTTCAATGTTATAATCTCTTGTAGAAAGGCAGGATATCTGATATGAATAGTCTCAACTTAATTGAGAATAAATTCAACTTGAAGAAATGAGAATTCACTACAGAGACATTGCTTCATAATCAAGATTAATAATAGAGTCTTATAATTGCCCAAGAACTAGTCTGCCAATGTGTAAATTGTGGAAAATTTTTATTTTTAAAAGTTGCATAAAGAATTTTGAAAGTGTTTCAGGCTTGCTATGCTGAAAGGAAAATTTCCTTTATATTGACATTTTGCCAACTCAAAGCATCTAAAAGCCCTCTTAGAACTACATATAAACAAGAATCGTTTCACCCACCTCTAGGCTGGATTGTGACAGCTGGTTAAAGTAAGCATAGCAACCCCACACAACAATGTCAAACAGGATGAATGGCTTAACTAATCCGAAATAGAGCATTAAAGTGAAAGTGTTCAAACTAGATTTCTAGCCAGGACAGAAAAGTTCAATATTCTTTACTGGGATCAAGTCCCTTGAATCCTCGATGATTGTGAAATACACGCTGTGATCTGATAACTCAAGAGGTTTGAAAATATGGTGCGAGGTAGGGGGACTTTGTAACCTTCTGACCCATCATGAAGAATATAGAAAACTGTAACGGATGGTGTCTGAAGGGATACCTGCGGAGAAAGAGTGACCTTGGTTAAGTCATTGATCCCCAGTTTATGAATTAAGCTTCTTTTCCTCTGTGCTTAGTGTTTTTCAGTCATAAAAGAGTTACCAATACTCACCTCCTTAAGCTATTTTAAGGCTATATATAACATGTGTCAGATTCTGAAATCAGTTTCTATTATGGGGAATATACATAGAGATGACTATTAATAGCTACAAACTTTGGTGGGTGAGCACTAAGAGAAATGTTGCCTAACGTACTTAGTGATTCTTAACCTAAGAATCTGACAGTGTGTTAGTCAAGACATAGTCTGGTTTAAGACATTTAAATTATAATGATAGAGAAAATTCTGTGTACTGAATTCATGTTTAGGCTGAATGAGACAGACTCTGAACCTACGAGCCTACTGATTTCTCCCCTTTTTGTTTTTGTCTAGAAAGAAACAGAATTATGACATGATGTCAAATATTAACCAGATCTTAATGCTCCTATGAAAAGTTACAGAATGCTTGATTATTAGAGTTAAATTATCTGAACATATTGTCCCTTTTCTTTTAGTTAGTTTAAAAGTTTTAGCAAACTTTCACTTCGGCACCAAATAATACTCTCTCTAAACTTCAGCCTTCACTCTTTGTATTAGTAATCAAATGTACTATAAATGTTTACACCTTAAAAGTTAATTCTGGATGTTAATAAAATGTATTAAAACATATAAAAGTACTATAAAGGCTGTTTTATAATAATCTTCAGAGAAAAATGTCACTGAATTATATTTTAAAGCCATCTGTATAAAGGATCTATAATCATACTGCAATTATGGTGTCTTTTTTCTACATTAAATTACTCCCACATGAATGAGAAAATCATTTTTAATTTTTACTAGAGTGTGAGAGGTCAAGTCATCCTTTAAAAATATTTTGTGTATCAAAAGAAGAATGCTGTGGTACAGCTCATAGCTCATTGAAGCCCAAGTACTTTGGAGGCTAATTGCTAATCTACCCTCTCCGGAGGTTAATTCTTAAAATTGTGACTATTAAGTTTCATGTGTTATAATTACTGTGATACTTGGAAACTCTGACAAAGGATTAAATATTTCTGGTATCTCCATTCTAGCTTTATCCAGTGAGCTTTTCACATGCTGGTAATTTTTATAAAAGACATTTAAAGGTGGGTTTATTACAAGAATATCCCTTGTACTTGTTATGTTCACAGACAAAGCTTTCTTTGGAAAAAATAGATACTTGGAATTACTTAGAAAATACTCCAGAAGTTATAAGAAAACTATTTACTCATTGGTAGGAATGAATGACTTGCAAAGTTAAAAAGACCACAAAAGATTATGAAGATTCCTCTTTCTTTTTTTTCTTCATTTTAAAAATGTTTCCCACCATTTTTATTACATACTTACTTCGTGTGAAGGTGGTGGGATAACTGTAAGTTAGTGATGAAGTCAAAAACCCTGATGAATAACATGTAGTAATCTAGGGCATCGTCACCAATGTGGTTTGGGGGTATTTCCCAGAAAATCTGGCCAGAGGAAGGAAAAAGACTCAGAAGACACCTGGAACACATCCTTCCATTGCTTCTCCCTCCAAATGTCTTCATAGGTTTCACTCTTGTTTTTATTAGAGCAGCATATATCGTTTCATAACTCAAATCTCTTTGCAGTGAATTATGGAACCCCAAATGTCTGTGGGTAATGCCTGTGATGCCGGCCTTCTGAAGGCCTTAAGCTGGCCTGCATAGTTTATAGCTGGTAAACTAGGAATCAACCGTTCACTGCAAAGACGTATTCACTGAGCTGAGAACCATTTCCATTGTAAATTAATTCTTGAAACGTAGGACTGTAAATGTCATCAGTATCATTACCGATCTGCTCCAACAAGCGGAGACTCTGTCAGCTCGCTGCAGGTGCTGGCTCCTAAAGGAAGGTGCACCGAACAGAACACATTAAACCATGACTCCATTCTTGAGGGCAACTCCTTTCAAAGGCCCCTTTACGTTATGCTGCTTGGCAAAGAGATTAATGGATACCATTTCTGATATGCAATTGGCTTCAGGGTTTTTCCTGTGCCCTTTTTGAAAAAGACACTCTTGAGTGCCTTTTAACAAATGTGTTTTTCTCCAGTGTTCCTTTAAGAAGCCTGCAGTAGATTTACTCAGCGTTCATCTGCTTGTGATTGTTTGGAGTACATGGACTCAGACACAACCGCGTGTCATGCCTTTATTAAGTCTTCTGTGTCCAGAGAATTCACCACAAATCAAGCGAAGGGATCAAAGAATCAGGAAGGCAGGATTGTTCTTGAGGCACTTAGGTTTTTGAGGGTGAAAAACAATCCCACCTGAGGCACCAGGAACAGAACAGTAAGAGATGAGATTATCATGTTAAGTGAAATAAATCAGATGCAGAAGGTTAAGTATTTCATGGTTTCTCTTACATGAGAAACCACAAAATATAAATAAAGAAGAACATTTTAAAAACCATTTAATACATTGAAATGGTGTTGTGGTTGGGATCTGGAGTGTACCCCAAAAGTTTCATGTATTTTGATGGTACCATGTGATGTTGGTGGATTGGGTTCTGGTCTGGAGGGGTGGATTGCAGTTAAATTAGGATTAACGGTGTGTAGTGGCCACACCTGGATGCAGGAGGTACTGGTTAGTGGGCGGAGACCTGAAAGGATATATAAGCTGCACCTGCCTTCCTGGAGGACTGAGACTAGTCTCAGCTTGCTTTCCTGTTTGTCCGGGGAAGCTGCCTCCACCTCTCTCTCTGCCATGTACTTCGATTGTTGCTGGCCGTCCCTGAATGGACTGTGACCTTCAAGACGGTGAGCTAAAATAAACCTTTTTCTTTCCTAAGTCTGGGTGTCAGGTATTGAGTCACAGCAATGAAAAAGTAACTAAGACAAATGGGAAGAGGATCTAGAAATGGGGGAAATAGGACGCTGGGAGGGGGAAGTAAAAATGATTAAGATACAGCATGAATATATACTGATTTTCCAATATGAATGTAAATGTTAGGCATCACAAATGTATACTAATGAAAATAACTGTTATAGATAAAAAGAGATATAAAGTGTAGCCTAGTTAAGGTCTTACTGAATTTAGACCCTTCTCATACTTTGTAAGATGTTGCCCAAGTTTGAAACTATCTTCGCTTTCTGTGTGATTATTTTGGGGGAGTGGCGGGAAGGGAATGCTCTTGGGGAAATGTGAATACCTCAAAAGGATAATTCTTGACATTGGGAATATAAAATTGTTTCCAATTTTTTTAGTACAGAGTGCATACAGAAGAATTTTAAAAGCAATTTGTACTTAGTTGTTGTTTTCAAACTGTCCAAATTAACTCAGATTGTGCATGTGATATAAGGTTCAACATACATCAATCTGAGGGAAAGCTTTAGGAACTGTTGAATAAAACGTATTTTTCTATAACCTGTTTTATATTCAAGAGAGGAAGTAAAAAAATAATTTTATTTCACTAAGAGTCAGCAAGCAAATGTTAAAAGCATTCACCTGAAGGTATATATGTCTGATGAAAAAATTCTAAACTGGTGTGTTCCATCAGTTTAAGTCATGGGTGAAAATCCTGTGGCCCTTCAACTCCTGATATGTATGATGTGTCTAGAAACAGAAATTTAAGAGCACTGTCTTATCTTAAAAACAAGCAACTTCTGAATTCTTACTTTGGGATTACACTGTGATTAACCCCTAATCGCCATTATTTTCATAGATGATGAAATTAGGTCTAGGATAAATTAAGGAAGCTCACAAATTTGAAGGACTTATAACACTCAGACGGTGCTCTTGACCACACTCTAATTGACTTACATAGCATTCAAAAAGCGATCCTTTTTAAAAAGCTCATATAAGATTTTTAAAACGACAATCCTCAGTAACTCAGGAGTAAGACAAAGATTAAAATAGATCTTAGAAAATCTGAGAACTGAGTGTTAAGTATGACACAAAGATTTGTGGGACACATACAAATGTCCAAATACTTGCACTAAATAATCAAATGTAGTAAACTATTCATCAAAATTAAGAAATTATCAAAATAATATAATTACACAAAATAACCCCAAAGTTAAAAATTGTTATCAAATTTAATCCCTAAATTCAGTATAATTTCATTAGGATAAATAATAAGCTAATTCCAGCATTTATACATAACCCCTAGCCCTTTACAGAAGTGAAGAGAAAAAACCAAAATACCGGTTAATATATTTCACTATATGGTTTTTGAGCTGGTCTGGTTTTTGATGTTGGTATGCCAGTCATTGGAACTATCATCCATTTAAGAAGAGGGAGTGAGGAATAGCACATACTAGAATAAACAACAGCTTGGTTAAAAAGTTTAAATCTCCTTTTCCGTAGAATGACCAACTGTGATAATTGCAATAAAAGTTGATCCTTCCAATAACATAGTAGCTAGACTTGTTTTGCCTAAAAGTAACAGAAAACTCAGCCTATTGTAGTGAAGTAAATAAAATAACATAATGATTAAAGCATAGGTTTGGAGAGAGATTTTGGAGATTGAAATCTTAGATGATAAACTTAATTGCTCATTTCTCTGTGTTTCAGGATCTTTATCTAATACCCCTAAATTTTATATTCATTGTAAGAAGTTAATGTATGTAAAGTGCCTGAAGTATGGCTGGACATGAACAACCAAAGTGTAATAATACATAAGAAAATAGCTTAGAATTTGTTTTGAAATTAGATAAAGAAGACATAAGGAAAATTTTGCTGACATGAAATTTTGTTAATATCTTGAATAAATTACCATAAGAGGTAGGGGATCATTCCATCACTAAGAACCCAGGATTTATTTGTTGGAGAGGGATAAATCATTTCTGTGTCCGTTTTTTATATGGAAGATGGGATGCAACATATGTTGTTTAAATTCTTATTTTACTTAAAACAATCTCATATAAGGACATGCAGGACTCCCTCACTGAGTCGGATACTTAAAAAAATAGCTCTTGTGAGGCCTTAAAACTGTTGTATCATGAAGTAAAACAAGAATCCAATGAAAAAGGAACACTTAGAAAATAAAAAGAGCCCATGAAAGTGGGAATTATGGTAACAATGAGCTAGGAAAGAGGTTGAACAAGAAATATGAAGAGATTCCTTTAAAAATAAAAAGTGACCACGAGAGTGTATCTTAGATATTTTATTGGACCAGACCATGTAGTTAGACATCCAAATAATAGAATTACTAAGAACTATGAACAACGGGAAAAACAATGTAAACATTCACATAGTTTTAAAAACTTTCCAGAAACAAATAAAACACACAAAAAATTTAAAAATTGAATCAGTCCTTGAACACTCAGTAGAACGAGAAAGTATAAACCCAAATCAAATATCATCAGCCTGCATTTTCAAATAACTGGGAAAAAATTGTTTGCTTATCCCAGAGACAAGAACACATATTTTATACATATGATCAAGATCGTAATGACAAATACCTCAGGAGCAACGTCGAAGGGCAGAAGACAGCAAATTGGCACGTTCACAGTTCTGAGTGAAAATCATTCTGTACTTTATTCTTTTCTGTATTTCTTCTATGCATTCATTTTGTTATGCTGGAAGTTGAACGCAGGACCTTTGCACTGAACTATTTCTCCAGTCCTTTTATTTTTTTTAATCAACTGATAATTAACTTTTTGAGATAATTTCTTGCTGAGTTGCTAAGTTATGAGGCTTGGGTCTGACTTGACATCCTCAGTTTCTAAAAATATTGGGCTTAGAAACTTGTGCCACCACACCTGTTTTTTTTTTCATTTTTACATTCTTTTTTATTTAACTATAAATGCAAAATAAGGACATTTTAAAAAGATATGCATTTTTAAAAATAATTATTTACTGTGCATACTTTCTGAACATTACCGGAAGATGAACTTTATTAGTTTAAAAGGTTTAAGGACAAAAATCCTGATTTACATGAATCAGGACAGAAAATACACAAAAGGACTAAGAGGAAATTTTCAATTTGCCAGTAGAATTCAGCAAGACAGTGTTTTTCACAAACAACATCTTCAAGAAGTTAAAACTGAGGAATAGTTTATAAATGCAATGAGGAGATTAACATAGCTTTCTAAGACAAATCACTGATGAATGAACAAAAACATTCATATAACAAATCAAAAACCAATTCTACAGAAATAGAGAAGTAGTGCAGAGAAGGAAGAATGATCTCCATACTACAGGGACCTATTAAGTAGCATATGTGGGACTCTGAAATAAGGCACAATCTGGAGGAAGAGCTGGCATCGTGGGCTGGTCAGTAGATATCAACTTAGATGTCTGAGGTAAGTCCTTGACTTTTTTGAGCCACTGGAAGAGCATAGGACTAGAAATTTACGATGGCTTTTTCAAGAAATAAATATGGCATAAATGATAATCCTATGTTGGACCTAGGACTCAGAGCCTCACAACTTTTCCCACTGGGAATTCTGAGACCATGCACTGGAAAGATCAATCAAGTCTTATTAAAGATAAAATGCTACCCAGAAAGAAAGGCCTGGCAAACCACAGTGGCCTTAGTCGAGCACAAGCCCAGCCAGGGACTGGTGGAACACCACCACCCAAAACATTACAAAGCTTCCCAACCAGCATTCATAAAGTTACCACTACTCAGAACTCATACCTCTAGGTACAGGTGACCATGACAAGACTATCGACAAAAAACTTTCGCTTTGAAATTTTACTAATTCTTGTGTTTTTGTGTGGACAGTCAGTGGGGTGTGTGTGTGTGTGTGTGTGTGTGTGTGTTTGTGTGTGTCTAATTGGTCCACATTTTCTGAATTAAGATAGTTCACTGCTGCTACCTCTTCTTAAAAGGTCTCCCTAAGCATACTCATTTTGATGCTCCTCAAGCTTTATTTGAAATATTAATTATGTGGTTCAAAGTTAGTAACTTCCTGGATTGTGCTTTTTTGTGGAAGAGTCACTTTAACCTGCTTTTGAGATCTCATTTCTTTTCTTCAATTAGGTGTTATTGCATCCTAGCTGCCTTTTGTGAAAATGGATGTAATTCCTCTATTTCTTATATCCTCTGTAACAGGAAGGAAACTTAGAAGCTTTTCTTTTTTATTATATTCATTCACTGTGGCCTTGACATCTAATGTTTTTTCTTTTATGTCTAGGGAATCTTCTGCTACTTTGAAATTTAGACTTCTTTCTCTTCCTCAAATTTGATATTCCTTTATTTATTTTTATAATTTCCTTACATTTTGGATCTGTGGCAGAAATGCATTTCTTAAAAGCATTCTTTAGTTCCTCAGAAACTACAATTATAAGATGTACATTGTTCAAGGCATTGGTCTCTTTTATATCCTTCAGTTTTTGCAAAAATCTTATTAAGTTATTTCTCTACGTCCAACCAAAAAGAAGGCATATCCTCCTTATAATAAAGGACTATATAAAATTTTTCATAGTAACTAAAATCAGCCTTTCATCCAGGTGAGAAAAAGAAAAAAAAACACAGTTTGGTCCTGTAGAACTTAAGCTAGAACTTGTGGAATAAATAAAACCATAACCATGTGAGAATATGTAGTGACGGTGATGAGGTAACAGTATATTGGTCAAAATATGTAACCTCTTACTTTGCCATTAAGGCAGGTTTGAACAAAGAAAATAAAGGCTAGAATTTTAATCAGCTGATCTCACACTGTCTATTTAAGGACTTGATACTACTTGTTTGTTTATATTTATTTATTTTTGTGGTATTATGGATAGAGCCCAGGATCTGTATACTAAGCTATGTCTCCAGGTCTTTTTATTTCTTTTGTTATTTACTTTATTCTTGAGACAAAGTTTCTTGAGTCACTAAGCTGCCCAGGTTGGGCTCAGATTTGCAATTCTCCTGCCTCAGCTTCCTATGTTCTGAGATAGAGGTCTGCACACTGCACCTGACTTACCACTTATAATTTAAAGTTTGGAGTTCACTAGTGGACTCTATGTGAAATTCAATATTCAGAGTCTTCTAAACTCTGATCTGAAATTCTCGCTAAAAAATAAAACACAAACAGCATGTAGTTTCAGTCTACAAGGGATGAAAAGTACTAATTGTTTCGTATGATTCGTTGTAGTGCCAAGCTAAAGTTCAGTTTGCAGCTAGCATCTTGAACCCGAAGTTGCCATTATGGGACATTTTAAGATTATATTAATTGCCCAAGGATAAAGCCATTTTAAACTAGGATGACCTGCAAAGGTCACCTCACAAAGCATTGCATTAAACAAAAACCTCAAATTCTAAAGCTTATGCCTACATTATTCTAGGTTAAATTCAAATACACACGATTGAAATAATGTGCTGTAATACAATAATGATTTACAAATAGGTTTAAATCAATGAACATTTGGTTATATAAGCACACCAAAGCTTTCTTCCTCAGCTCATACAGCCCAGAAGTCTAAGGGCAGAATGCATCCTATTCTCTGGGGGCAAGGACATTTTGAAGGGACCCAGTAAGTGCTAAGCAATGCATGCCAGTTTCTGCTTCCTTCTCACAAAGCCTGGTCACTTCTGGAATGCTATTCTATGAGAGTCACATTACACCACTAGTTTTCAACCATGGGCAGTTTTACTACCCCCCCCCACCCCAGCCCCCCTCCCCGCCACACACACACTATTTAAGGCAGCTTTTGTTTGTCAAATTGGAGGGGTGTTAGTGGCATCTAGTGGGCAAATGACAGGAACGCTGCCAAACATCGTACAGAGCACATGACAGCTACCACAACAAAGGATTTTCAGGGTGAAAATATCAGTACTGAGGCTAAGAAACACTGCACCACACGGAATCGTAAGACAGGAGAAACGGTACTTTCCCCAACACCTAGATTTCCTATGTCAACGTAAGTACATGTCAGCAGGTGGATATCGATTCCTAAGGAGTATGAGGAGGAGGATGCTAAAGGACAAAATGACAGAAGTCCTTTGCAAGTGTGCAAGCGTAATGGGCAACGCATGTGTCTTGAATCATGAAAGGTAATTGTCTACAAAATAGCATTTTAGAAAGGTTTAATTCTAATATGTGATTTCGTACTTATCCTCCAATTTTTTTTGACAATGATTAATATTTCTGTAATTATTTAAGACAAAAATTTATTCCTGAATTTGAGACTTCTCTCCAAGTCAGAAGAAAAAATAATGCCTCTTATGAAATGATTTTGAGCTTCTTAGAGAGCCCCAGTTGATACAATTATACAAAATCTGCTCCAGTTCTGAAAGCCTTTCAGGAATAAAGACGAATTTATGGCAATTATTTATTATTCATCTTTCCAGAGGCAGTAGAATTCTTCTAGTTTTATGGAATACATGACTGCTATTCTTTGTTTGTGTGTTTGTTTATTTGTTTTGAGACAGAGTCTTGCTTTGTAATCCAGACTTACTTTGTATACCAGGCTGACCTAGAAGAAGTCATGGCAATCCTGCTACCTCTGCGTCCCACAGAGTGCTGGGATTACAAATGTGAGCTACCAGCACGACGTTTGTGGTTCTTGGGAATCAAACTCAGGGCCTTTTTCTTGCTAGGCAAGTGCTTTAACGCTCAGCTACCTGCTTCACCCAGCATATTTGTTATCACGAGTGTCCTCGTGCTGTGTTCCCCCTTCCTGGGTGGCATAGGAGGAAGACAGTTGCTTGACTCTTAAAACACTATTAACACTAAATCACATCGGAAATGGGAGCCCTGCGAGGAGATTTAGGTAACAGCACATCAAAGAAAGAACACAGTCTAAAAATATTTGGTTTAAAATCTCATTCATGAAGTGCCAAGTGTTATTTTCCTTGACATCCTCTCTTGCCTGCATTTGTGAAATTATAATTAGAAAATCTTTCCATTTGCACTCAGTGAAGAAGGTAGGAATTTCATGACCAATTGATTTGCAGAATCTGAGAAAAATTCAGTTCAGAGAAATTTAGGATCATAAAATTATAGAATGAAAAGAAAATTGTAGCCATCTAACCCAACTCTACTTAGAAAAACACAGAAACAGAAACACCACCACCCCTCAACTGGCGTCATGCCTTCCTGAAGAATACCCAGCATGCTAATAGAAAGGCCAGGTATCTTGTTTTCTGAACCTGTTCTTTGTCTAATATTCTAACATTGTTTTATCTCCTGAATCATTATTTAATCAAATATGTACTGATAGTCTATTATAGGCTCTTGGTTAATCCAAAAGAAAGAATTCTTAGAGAGCTAGCAGTTGAACAAAGGAAAGGCTTCTTCAGTAGTACAATAATACACACAAAATGATATATGCATTGGAAGAGAAAGCCAGAGAAATTAAACAAAGACTATAGACACTAGACAGGTAACGTGTGTGATTACAAAAATGTTAGTGAGCACTTGGGAAAGCGAGATAATTCACGGAGTGTGCAGTGGTAGCTGAAGCAGCCACTCCCGGGAAGGAACAGAACCCATTTTCTCACAAAGTAAATGAGGAAGCTCAATTTTTAGTGTCCGACGGCCATATTTTAAACTCCCCAATCTTGCATGTGTTTTGTGAAGAGAGGAGGACGTGCTAAGGAGAAGGGAAGGATTAGACCTGAAGGGGGCTGAGATGGGCGTCAGAGGAGAAGGCTGAGCCTCCTACGTGCTTCTGTTTCATCTTGTTGCTTGCCCCCGTAGTAGTCCATGCTGGCTCTTTTATTTATTTGTTTATCTATCTATTGTAGTGGGAACTAACTAACAAACTTAATTAGTGTATGTGCTTTCATTTCCTCAGCAACTCGCCCGTTTTTGACTCTGACAGGCGTCACGTACCCTGCGTATCAGTATTTGCATTTGTTTTACAGATTGAGATGTGAAACACTTCTGCAGGCTTTTGAGCTCCCCCTTTAAACCTTAGATGGGCAGTGAATCTCTTTGTGACAGGCTCGTATTGAAACTACAGAACAGATGGGAGTTGGCTGGAAATCATAAAGAACGGAAAGAAATCACCCATGAATTACGAGTGCCAAGAAATCCTCCCAAGTTATTCTGTATTAATGAGCATGGAATATACTGGAGGACTGAGGAATCTGAAGGAATAATGGAGTTTATTGTGTTGTCCAAAGAGCAGTGAAAGCTTTTTGATAGATTTTAAACACCTGCTTTCTTTCTTCTAAGAGACTGGTGAAGGTTTCCTTGGAGCCACGCAGGACTGGGCATGGCTGACACCCAAGTCCTTTTCCCACACACAATGAGAGTTATAGCACAACTGACGTGTGAAGTGCTGTGTAGCAACGGCACTGTGCAGAAGACACAGATTTTATTTTTCAATGCTCTTTAAATACAATATGTATAGGGATGAGTGCTGTTTCAGCTCTGTATTAATGTAGCAAGAATGAAACTTGTATTGCTTTTAAATTAAGAAAACTACAAAGTAATTTGTCCTAAATAATTGTTACATTTAACAGTGACTAAACATTTATCGTGTACTTGCTAGGGGCAGGTATTTCCCATTATCTACTGGCTTGGATTTGCCAGGTTCCAGAAATTTGCCACATTCCATTCTAAGCTCTCTTTTCTCACTTCAGTTTTTTTTTTTTCTTATGTAATTCTGCCTTCTGAAGTATTTCTTGACCCCAAAAGACTGGATTAAAGTTTCTTCCTATGCACCCTCATAAAAACTCATGCATGTTTCTTATGCAGATGTGGGTGTCTGCATCCCCGTTGAGGCTACAAAGAAAAAGCTTTATTCATCCTGATATCTTCATTGCCTGTTTTAGAACTTTGTGTACTACACATGCTCACCGCACATTTGGATAAAAGAGTTAGCGAATGGGTGGATGTGTACATAAAAGGGGATATTCGTGGATGGCTGAGGTATAGTGCACCTCAGAGAAATTAATGGAATTGGGAAGGACTCTGCAAACCAATTAGAAGTATTGTCTGAAATTTAAGGATTCCTGAATTTATTTAATAAAGATCTCTTGAGTATCCTAGTTAGTGTCACACATTTTTATGCTCGTAGGACAATAGTCCAGTGCGACATCAACCAGGTCTCTACACTAAGAACTTCTCAGAGAAATGCTAGAAAGTTAACAAACTTACATCTATGTTCATGCATGCACACATAAAATTATGCCTACATATGTACACACATTTGAGATTGTAATCAATGTTTTTGTGAGAATAAACCAATATTATATAAAAAGGTGTATTATTCTTTAAGCTTAAAATATTTCCCAAAAATCTTATGGGATCAGTAGCAGAACTTGGGAAGATGAAGGAATTGTGTGAGTGTAATATGCATCAGTGGTTGGTCCATGGAGAATTCGTAGCTGAATAAGTTATTAGGAGGAGGGGCCTGACCAGATGAGATGAGTCACTGGGAGGACATAATCTATATAAAATTGTCCTTTCTTTCATTTGCTCCCAGTTTCATTCTTTTCTCTCTCTCCTTCTCTCTCTCTCTCTCTCTCTCTCTCTCTCTCTCTCTCTCTCTCGCTCGCTCTCTTTCTTTCTTTTTTGAGACAGGTCTCACTCTGCAATCCAGGCCCATGAGTCATGCTGGCCTTGAGCTCATGGAAATTTTTCTCTGCCTCCTGAGTGCTGGGATGACAGTTGTCAATATGTGGTGCTGTGGAGTCAAACCCAAGGCTTTGAACACACTAGGCAAGGTTTTTACCCACTGATCTCTGTCCCCATCCGTCTCTCTGCTCCTTGGCGGCTATGATTCAGGCCATTCTTCTTTGCCAGGTCCTTCTGTCTTCCTTGAAGCTATCTAACCTAAATTAAACCCTCTGAAATAATTAAACTTTTGTCTGCGTGAGGTATCATCTCAATAAAGCTGGCTAATACAGAGTAGGCGTTTGGTCAAAGTGAGTAAGACATTTGCAGGGTTACAATAGCAAAAATTCTTGATAATTCTGTGTACAGATACTGATCTATGGTCAAGCTTCTTGCTAACTTGAAGCTGTTCTCTAAAAGGCATATTGCTCTAGATGGAAAAGATTATCAGTCTTATTGCTATTTTTGATCCCAGCTTTGAATTACTTTTCCTCTTCTACGTTATACTCAATAACTTTCCTTCCTTTGGCTCACTAAGTCTGAAGATCAAAACCTACATCTCTTAGCAAACAATCTATATTTCTTTATGTCTTCCTAACCAAATGATCAAAGGAATATCCAAAGAAATAAAGAAGAAGGCAGTGTGCTTGGGCTCATAATGAGAAGAAGAGATTGTCGGTGTTGAAGGTCAGCATTCAGAAATGCAAGTTGGAAAGATAAGGGGACAATTACCTCTCTCTGGGCTTTCTGTACACGTAGATGATAAATCTTTGGGTTGGCTGATGTTAATGGAAGCTCATATTTCTCCTATCAGCTTACTTAATCAATACTCACAAGATTTGAATGATAGTCATCCAAGAATACATATTGCAATATTAATATTTCTTGGGTTGGGGACATATCTCAGTGGATAGAGAGTTTACCTAATAAGTACAAGGCCCTGGGTTCAATTCCCCCCCATCACATGAGTGAAGTGTGATGCTGCACACCTATAATTTCGGCACTCAGGAGGCTGAGGAAGGAAGACTACCTTGCACTTGAGACCAGCCTGAGTGGGCTGCATAGTGAGCTGATGACCAGCCTGGACTACAGAGCGAACCCCTGTCTCAAGAATATGTGTGTGTGTGTGTGTGTGTGTGTGTGTGTGTGTGTGTGTACGGCGTATTTCTTGTGGGAGCATTGAAGTGCTAACAGAGCTGTCAAAATCATTTGTTTGATTAAATGAGAACATGTTGAATTCAAGCATTTTGTTTCTCAGACCCATAGGCATTGTGGTTATGTTCTATGAAAGTGCCCAAATTCATTATAACTATCAATGCTTAATGAGTTGAATTTCACTTACATTCATTGCTTAGTAAACTATGCCATTCCAATTGTAACATATAGGTTTTAGCTACTCAGACTAACAACAAATCATGTTTCTTGTCTAAAATATCACTAAGCATGAATTATGATATCAATTATTCTAGTTTTGCATCACTAATGCAAAAAATCCAGTTTCATGATAAATTTAAGATGTCTGCCTTACATGTAGAACTTAATATAACTTGCTGCTTCCAACTTGTATCTTTCAAAGGGAACAAGTAAGAATTTTAAGAAAGGTACCTTATTTCAAGATTTGATGACAAACACTTTACATGTTTTGATCCACTCAATAATTATTAATAAAAACTACAATGTGGTAAGATACTGTATAACCTAATATCTAGGAAGATATTGTTCAAGTAATAATACATGTTGAAATAAAATTACAAACTATACAATGGTTACAAAATGCTTTGCAATATAGAAGAGGGATCCTGGCACAGTCTTGGAGAGTCAGAGAGGAAGAAATGAACTGAAATGTAAGGGAGTTGGCTACGTTGCTGAAAGATAGCTGAACAGTGGTGTGGAGGAAATTTCCTAGAAAAGATCACTGGGTACAAAGCTTGTGCATTGAATCAGGTTAAAAAAAAGACCCATATGGATAAAGGAAGATTGTCTTACAGTGAAGTTGATAACCCAACAACCACACTTTAAGGACAGAAAGATTTACTTAGCTCGAGGTTTCAGAAAACCTCACATAGTTCATGCATGGGCAGCCAACAACATGACAGAGGCTGAGGAACTGCTCAAGGCACGACAGTCAGAAACCATGTCAAGCAGGTTCCAAATGAGTGAGTCTGGAGAGTTACAGCTTTCCCAGGAAGAAGGAGCGGTGTTTCTTCTTCCATTTTTTTTTTTCTGTTTTTGGTTTTTGTTTTTGTTATTGTTGTTGTTGTTTCATTTAGATCAGGGTGTCAGTTTGGCTCACTGCTTGGTGGATATCACGCCCTCATTTCCTGGCCCACAAGTCAATGACAACCACCTGAGAGCTCTGCCCGAGGCACTCTCCAGTCTCAACAAGTTGAGGCGATTTTTCTAGGTCAAGTCCTAAGTATCCCTCCCTTCCACCCAAATTTCTAACTCCGAGTAGCCCAAGACTCCACAGTTAGTAGCAGACTACTACTACTACACCCAAATATATAAGGCTTTTGGGGACACTCCAGATCCACACCATAGCACATGCCTTACTTTATTTTGAGTTACTCATTTCACTCAAAGGCAATATAACAACTATGATTCAAATATTCAAATATGGTTTAAAAAGTAAAGGAAGTTAATAAGGAGTAATAATGGTCATAAAATTATAGTCAATAGTGTAATAACTTGTGCAACTTCAAGTTTAACCAATGAGACCAAAATTGTGGCCAAAAACAAATTGAATGGGCAATTCTAGAGCGTCTCATATCGGTTCTGTTGGTCAGATCACGAGACACGTAGAAACCCCGTGTCCTTCAGAGTGTGCAGAGCTGTGGCAAATTGCCACACGCAGAGTTGCAGGCAACTCCTACCTGTGTTAATAACATTTCCAGGTGAGACCATAGGATTATGCAGTCTGGTACTGTGTAATTGCCGAGCTACCAAGAAAGAAGCTTAAACCTTGGCCCTGTGGTTTGTGTCTTTACTTTCCTCTTATCTTCCTTACTCACAGAAGTTTGGGGGAAATTAAGTGATGACTGCTTGGGCTAAGTTGCTTTATGTACAGATTCTCTTGGTATTGCCAGCCCCTTAGCACCCCAAATGTAGACCTTGTTTTGACCTGCAATAATATGGATTTCCATTAATTAAGCAGGTGTGCTTTTGAAGATCTTTTAAAACAGATGGAGGACTGCCTCTCAGAATACTTCTGAGCTCTTTCTCCTTATTTACCTGATCTCTAAATATTAGCATGACTCTTGTATCAGCTAATTGTGATTCTCAAATTTTGGTGCCCAGTTACCTTAGTGAATTTATATAGCCTTATGACTTTTAATATTTTGAGCTATTTAAGACTCCAAATCACTTATACACTCCTTACATCTCTTTTCCTTCTAATTATTATCATGTGATATAATTTATGTTTATCTATTTATCTTATGATTTTTTTTTGCCAAAAATTGTCATTTTGTAAATTTGGGGGGAGGTTATTTGTTTTTATTATTCTATGAAGTGCACATGAATTATATGTTTAAACTTGGGTACCCATCACATGGCATCTAATTACGTATATGCAAATATCTCAAAATTAGAAAATATACAAAATTTAAGAATCTTTTGTCCCATATATTTCAGACAAAGGAAACTCAAACCCATACTGAAGAATAAAAAAAAAATAAATAAAACAGAGTAATATGTGTTGACAATGTGAGGAATGGAGACAGACACATTGTAGTAATAATTTAAAAATTTCTTAGGGTAGGCCACATTGTGAATATAAGACTTGGACACACCTTTGAAGGATCTATTGGAATTAGCCAAAATGTTGCGGGGGGGGGGGGGGGGGGGTATTTCACACCCAGAGAAGAGCAAGCTCAAAGGCCCTCTAGTGGACACACGGGACATTTTGAGGAATAATTGGTCAATGTAGTTGGAAGACACTAAACTGACGGAATCCAGTCAGTAGTCGAGGAGGTACAGTGGTAAGAGAGACTGGACCAAAAAAAAAATTCTCGAAGGCTAAATTCTTAAGAATATTGAGCTTTACTCAAAGTTACATCAGGCTAGGAGTGGCACTTCTGACTCAGGCTTTAAAAGGTTCTAGTTTCTGTATGGGATCAAAGATCCCAGGAAAACCCTATTACAGTCATCCAGGTGAGAGATGGTAAGGAGGAAACGGGAGCAATGGAAGTAGTTAGCCTCTTGATATGTGTCGAAGGCTGAGTCAAGTGAACTTCCTAACAGACTGAATATAAGAGTAAGAAGAGTCGTGCTGGGCACCACTTCTCTCTTGTATTGATTAGGGTACTCAGAAAGGCAGAATTCATAAAAATTGTGTCTGTGAGTGTGTGAGTGTGTGTGAGAGAGAGAGAGAGAGAGAGAGAGAGAGAGAGAGAGAGAGAGAGAATTTGGTAGCAGTTCTTACAAGTCCAAAGAAAGAGAGTTCAAAATAGCCGCCTGCACATGAGGCAGATGGAGGGTCCCGTGGCTTCTCAGATGTGAGATAGAGGAGCACCAGTCTGAGACTGCCAGACAGTCAATGCAAGTCTTGCTACAGATTGTTGTACCAACGCACTGGAGAAAGCCAGAAGACTGGCCTGAGTCTGTGATGGAGATCTCCAAAATGCAGACAGAAGTGACGCAATGTCTAGCAACAATGGTGAAGGTCAAAGCACTCCCAGCAGAAAAAGCTGCAAGAATCTTCCTTCTTCTTTCCTTTTTATTTACTTCAAACTGTCAATCTCTTAGTTCGGCCACTCATACCTCGAGTGCGTGTTTTTCCCTCATTTGCTGGCCCACAGTGTAATCACGTACACGTGGGCATAGCCTAATTACTTCATGCTCACACAATCCTTCCAGTGATGATGGTGTATATGACTTAAAAAAGTGACCAGAAGACAGTAATTGTTGGGATCCTGCGTGTGGGGACAAGGTGGTCAGGGATTCAGTTTTGAGATGCTGGGTTTGAGTTGTGTGTCATCATCTGAGATTCTACCTCAGTATTTGTTGAACAAGAGCTTTTAGACCTCAATAAGTATGATATTTCTCTACTTAATATCATCTTTTTATGTATAAATGAAAAGATTCTTTTGTACAAATGATTCAATAAATTATGCAGAATAATAGTTTAACACTTATACTTCTAAGGCAGTTTGGATATTATATCATATCAACTTCAGTATCCTCTAGTCTATTTAAGTCAAAAACTACCAGGGATGATAAATCCAATTTCCTTAGAAAGGACTTTTTAAATAAGTTCCTTGAAAACTAAATGACTATTTTCATCTTCTACAAAATCAAAAATCCAGCAGTAAATCCTGAAGCTAAACTTGTATGTTTAGAATTCACAAAAACTAAGATATAAAATCAACCAAGACATTCATTGATGCATGAATGGATTTTTAAAATGTGGTACATATACATAATGGAATGCTATTTACCCATAAAGAAAATGAAATGTTATCATTTGTGACAATGTGGGTGGAACTGGAGAACATTGTGTTCACTGAAATAAGATAGAAACATAAAGACAAATGCCATATGGCCTTGGTCAAGTGTGGAAATTGTAATTGTTGATGTCATAGCATTTGCGAATAGAATAGTGATCACTAGAAATTAGAACAGGTCAGGGGGAGGAATGATGGAAGAAGACTGAATAATGGGCACCAAGTGCAGATACCGGAAAGGAAAGTTCTAGTGCTTTATAGTGTAGTAGGGTGACTACAGTCATGACGACTCAGTACATATTTTATAATGAACTGAAAAGTGGAGTTTTTAGTTTCCCATCACAAAGCTATGATAAATGTTTGAGGATCTAGAAATGTTAATGATTCTAATTTGATCATTACACATTGTGTGTGTGTGTATATATATGTATATACATAAATATAATATATATATGAAATTATCACATTGTACCCAATAAATAAGCAATATTATTACTATGATTTCTTTGAAAACGTTCTTTAATGAATTATGTACAACTAATGCTCATTTAGGGTTTGGAACATGCCAAACACAAGGTTCTATGATATCACTTAACCATCATGACAGGCCTATGAACTAGATTCTATAATCATTTTTAAAATTTTTATCCAAAAGAGATAAGGAAATCACAGAGGGTTTCATAATTGTCAGTCAGTGAGAAAGCTGGAATTAAAACCCAGAATTTTGATCTCTGGGTTTTTTTCTGGCTGCACTGTCTCTCTTTTGCTTATATATTTAAATTCTATAAACATTAGATCAATACTTGGAAGGTCAACCTTGTAAGCAGGTGGCTATGTCTTTATGACAATTGTGACAACAGGTGTCAAGAGAGTGAAGGAGGAGGGAGCAGGTGGAGACTTGGCATTCAAGGAGCATGGGAATGGGAGTTTAGAGTGTGTGTGAGCTAAAGAACCGGAAGTGAGAAAAGAACTGGAAGTGAGAAATTTTAAATTTGTCTACCTAAGATTTTAATTATCTTGTGAGGATGACCTGTTAAATAAGATCCAGAAGATTTTTTTTATGACTTTTAATGATTCCTTTAAACTAAGTCTATATAACATGTTCAGATGCATTTAAGGATAATTTATTTAATGTAGATTACAGAGAATTTCATGCTATGTTTTTTAATTGATTTCTTTTAGACAATGGACTAGAGTCTCTCTCTCTCTCTCTCTCTCTCTCTGTCTCTCTCTCCCTCTCCCTCCCTCTCTCTCTCTCTCTC